>CM054179.1:122515677-123115677 GCA_028829895.1 Sinotaia quadrata
GGCATTCCGAAAATGGGCATTACCAGTTATGGAGATATAGCAAGAACACGTTTTTAGTGTTCTAAATATTCGATCATAATATGATGAAATCTAATGAAAAATCATGCTGGCAAGCATTTGCTGAACTCTTCCTTTCATGAATGTAAAAGAAATTCGCTAGTATTTTAATATTCCATGACAGTTCTAGAGGAAGAACAAAACAAATTATATAATTAGCAATACGCTTTTTTTTTCGGCAAATGTCACTATGCCCAGTTGCGTTAGATTGGTATATGTTTACGTAATGTTTGCCTGAAAAAAACAAACAATGCAGAACATGATAATATCGCGCACCACTATAGAAATGGCTTGGGTTGGTGACTGTTACATTCCAGCATTTGTTTACTTTCCACGCTTTTAAAAGATAGTATGGAAAGTGTCTGTGTGGAAAAAATAAGTCCTTTCATTTATAATGGATTTCATGTACAAGAGCGCCGGTGATAACAATGAACAATAGATAAATGTGATTGTGGCATTTGATCTTGGAATACTTTAAATTTTCCTAATATCTCGTTATTTCAACAAGCAAGTTGCACTGATATTCTGGCAATTTCAGCACGCACACATACACACGCACACATACACACGCACACACACAAGCACACACGCACACACGCACACACACACACAAATACACACGCACACACACAAGCACACACGCACACACACACACAAATACACACGCACACACACAAGCACACACGCACACACTCACAAATACACACGCAAACGCACACGCACGCACGCACGCAAGCACACACACACACTTTCTCTCCAAATACACATTCAAAGACATCTTTAACACGGCAGCGTATTTTGGATATGCAAGATATGCAGGTTGCAAATAGATTCTTGTGTATGTCATGCACAACCTACTAAGACTGACGCTTTTTGGTCACGTGTTTACTTAAATTACAAATTATAATCAAATAAGTGAAGTCTATATTCTGTTTATAATTTTATTGAGACTACATTGATTCTGTATTTCTTAAATTTTTACTACAGAACCTAAAGAAAGAATATAAAATATTGGTACCCTATGTGATGCATTCTCTCGCACTTAAATTTCAAAATACAGTTAAGCCTTCCTGGACACGGTTAATCCAGCGATCCATACGGTGAAGTCAATTATTGAATCTTTGGACAAAAGTATATAACGTTTTTATCCTTAAATAAAACGTATCCTTATTTACTATTGTATAAACAATATTTTATAATCATACTTTAGTCATTTCAAACTGCTTGCATATAAACAATATTTTCTTAACTTACTATAGTAATTTTTAAGCTGTTTACAAATAAACAATATTTTATAACTATCTTGACATTAGTTATATCAAACTGTTTATATATACTGTCCTTTGAACAGAGAGACCGAGAAACAGCAAAGAATTCCTGTGTAACAATGAGTGCATTGACATAAGTGCTGGGTGGAGATGTAATGGACGCAATAACTGTATGAACAACACAGACGAGGAGAAATGTGGTAGGCAGAATAGTTATGTGATTTCTGGAAAAAAACATTACTTCCTATTGTAAAGTAGCATAACATAGTATACGTTACTTTAATTTATTTTATATCTTCATCTCTCCAATAATATTGATACTATATTCAGCTATTCAAAATGCGGTATGTTACAGTCATTCTATGAAATTGGGCGAATAAACTTAGTAGCCAATTGTTTAACACTGGGTTCAAGACAATGCATTCTAAATTCAATATTGTTTTACTTAACTTCAATTTTTAAATATCAAACTTGTGATATTCTATAGAAATTCAAAATATTTTAAATAAAGCTAGTTTATCTTTGTTGGTATCCCGCTACTTGACGTTACGAAATACACAACAATTTTTGAAGTCGTCGATCCGTTGGCTCGTGTACAGCGCCCAGAGGTTCGAACCTCACATTTAAATGATAAACAGGACGGACTAACAAACATACTGACAACGGACAGACAGACAGACGCTATGGCTACAGTAAATGAATTCTACACGAAACGAAAAGAACAAGATTGACACAAAGCCAATGAACATTAATAAAATATTTATATAAAATAAAGAAACTAATTAAAAGAAATAACAATATACTGCAATTATATTTATGCTGAGCACCAAACTCGAAATATAATCAGAGAAATTAGCTTCCCCTCAACTGTCTCTGAGTCTATCTCTATGGTTTCTTTTAAAGTTCGGACAAGTTCCCGATTTCCTTAAAGAGTTAATATATGTCGTTGCACACACCTTGCCAAAGTACTTCGTTATTTAACTGGGAGGAGTTGAATTGTGCAGGAAGTGTCCCAGGTTGATCACACAGCAACCAAAGGTTCAGGTTGATCACGCATCAACCTCAGTATCAGATTGATCACACATCAACCACAGTATCAAGTTGATCACACAACAACCACAGTAACAGGTTGATCACACAGCAACCAAAGTAACATATACGAAGAATAAAATCCTGCAATTTATAATAAAAGGGCTCAGATTACTAACGTAATTTTTCCTGTATTTACTAATTAAAATCTAATCATTTCTCTGAGTACAATATCACTAACCTGAAATAAAATGAATTAGTTTTACATATCAATTCTTTATCAAATGACATTCTATACATTAATCAGTAATTTAAAGTGATGTAAAAGCAGCCAGCTTACCTTCCGTTTTCGGTGAAAAACCAAGGATTAAAACTGTAACGGTGTAATTATACACTTTATTATCAAGCTGTTGTATGATGGGAAAATATTCCCACATATATATTTTATATAAATTTTCATTTGTGGAATGAGTGCGTATTGCGTCCTGTTTCAGAGAAGGGAAGCCCTGGAACGAATGAGAGACATGTGTGGAAGATTTAGGGACTGGCGTTTGATGTCTGCGGTGTTTGAAGTCTGCGAGCGCGGCGGTCAGCGTGTGGTCAGTGCGTACGCTTAGCGGGTGGTTAGAGTTGTTAGAGGGACATAATCATCTTAGAGCAAATGAATTGAACAGGTCAGAAGCTGGTCTAAGCAGGGTAATAAAAACCACAGTGAAAATGTTATCTTCACTACTTCCTGAAAAATCGTCTGAGGGTGACGACTGAAAGGTTAGTCCGCCCCAAACAACACTGGGTCGTATATGAGAGAAGAAAACCCTGGCTATATAGGTAAAAGCGTCTTTGTATTTGTGTGAATGGTTAAGTTTTATTAGGATGTTATATACTATGTTTTATTTTGAAAATGTTAATATTCTTCCTTTCAGAGGCCTATGCCAAACTTAGTAATTATTAATCGAGCACTGGACTGGACACTTAGGCTTTGCAATTGTTTGTGTTGCAGGGTTTTTTTTCTTGCTATTGTGTATTCTCGGCTGCTCGTTTATAGCTGCCTGTTGTTTGCCTGTGTGGCTGTGCCTGTGTGGCCGTTCTACTTGTCCCGGCTGAATTGGGACGCGTCGATCTATTGACTGGAAAATTCAAGTCTACAAGACTGACGTCATTTCTGTGCTTAAGCTAAGTGCCTATTCAGACAGTGACTTCAGTCCAATGAACTGGCTTAGGATGAACTGAATCTTCTAAATCTTGTTAACTTTTTCTTTTATTAAATTTCTCGTTATTATTTTTAAAACGCGTGTTTGTTAGTTCTATCGTTATTTTCGTAGTTCAAGTGATAATGTAATGAGTACGTCTTGTCCTCTGTTCATTAATTGTAATCATTATATATATATTATTCATAAACATTAAATCTCAGCTGAATCTGAGTTGGGGGCGGAGCCAAATTGGCGACGTACTAGTATATCAGCGTAACAGTTGCAGATATACATATTTAACCAGTGACCCATGCTCTGCACCGGCACTTGTAGATGTCTTGTATCATAACTAATTATACAGAGTTGGTATAAGTCATTATTACAAAGTCACCCCAGAGTATAGCGGCGACACAAGCCTTCTGGCTGATCCACTCAGATAATTTTTAACAGATATTAAAATCTGGGCTATTCTGACACTCTATCAGCGTTGGATCCGATCAGGGAGTCCTTGTTGTGGAAAAAGCAAAGTGAGAGGGAGATTTTCCTTATTTATAGTTTTTGTTGGGTTTTTTTTCTGACCTCAGGGCCAACCTGCCCACGCTTTCATTCATAGGAAGGATAGGTACTTCCGAATTCCTTCCGTCCATTCTCTATTCAACCCCTACGCTAAGGTCACACTTCCTTCCTACGTGTGTTTATTTGACAGGTCAGACTTCCGGACTGACCCAGAAAACATCCGGCCCTGCCTCTCATTGATGATGCAATACGTGCGTCATCCGTGCAAGCTTGTTTTAAACTGTCATATTTAGATATAGTTTTCTCACTTATTCTTTTCGTTTAAAATTTTATTCTTTCCTATATTTAATTTTTTTATGTTTATAGCTGGGGTCCGGGCGAGATTTACAGAAGATCCTGACAGTCTTTTTGTCAAGAAATTACAAAATGATATGACTCATATATGATCTTTCTATCAAGTAAAATAAAATTACAATACCTCGTTTTAATTTGCGTATTTTAAAAGGAAGAAACGCCGATTTTTTAAAAAATAAGAACATGTATAAAAAATTCTAATAATAAAAGAATGGTTAGAAAAATGCCTCTTTTCAAAAGTTATTAATTACCATCTTAACAAGGATTTGAAAACTGTCAACAGATTTCAAACTGCATACTCTTTTCAATTATTTCTTTATTGCTCTAAGACGTTATTTTAAGCTATTTCTACAAACAGTAATTTGTCAGTGACAACAAAACTATATTTGTTGTGGAGTAAATTTGCCTATCCCTATTTTTACATTTTTAAATTATCAGTATAACCCGACCTTGGGCACTCTTTATGTCGATATTTTGAAAGAGTCAGATTTGGAAGTAAACATCCTAAATCAAGAATGTGCTAGAAATTACTGATTTAATGCAAACTAGTGAGTAATTTTTATTATCGAACGTTTATGATTTATGAGAACGAGACCAGCTAATGGGTTGAGATTAAAAACGTTTAACTGCTGCAGATAAGTCTACTTTCTAATAACTTTGAATTTGGAGTGGCAAGAAGTCTGGTCTTGAAGGCAGCAGTTAGCTTGAAGGTGACTTATACTGACGAGTTAAGCGAAAATGGACTTAGAAATATTTCATGCATTTTCATGTATGGTTGGGATGTTATACTCATGTTTTATGTAGAGATGTACTATGTGAGTTAGCTTTTATTTCAACGAATGTTTCAACTGAGCTGCTCACATAGAGTTTGCTAAACACTTGAAATTGTTGTGATATGCTGTATTTATTATGCTGAATGCATGTTTTGGATAATTAATACTATTGCATGAAACTTTAATTTGAGACTGGAATGTCAGACAAAATGGAGTTATAAACTGATAAACTGAAAACATAGCATTTGTTCTCTACTGTATTATGCAGAGACAAGTAGCCTTTCAGTTTTCATTTCAACATTTGATTTTGAGACTCCTAGTTTACTGTTTGTAAAGTGCTAAGACTGATTGTGGTAAAGGCGGGAAGTGGCATGTAAATGAAAGAGCACATTACTCTCTAAAGGTGCTTTTGCAATAAAGAAACAAGTTATAGTCAGCAGTTATTACGGCAACTCCATGTGCCTCACTTGCATATTCTGTAAAAAAAAACACTATTCTGTAAAAAAAAAAACACTATTCTGTATCTTATAGATACCCTAGCTCTTATTTTTATCATGTTAACCCCTTCAAACAGAACAATAAATATGGCGATGTCCAACAACTTCTCTATAATAGAAATTGTTCAGTAGTCATTCCTGTCATTATCATAGCCAGTCATAGGTGTTTACAGCCAGTAAACCAGGAGGATCAAATCAAATCTTGAAATGAAAACAGAAAATGCTACTAATCCCTGCAAAATATAAGCAGAGAGCAAATGCTACGCTTCCAGTTTTTCACTTTATAACTTCATTCTCTCTTACATTCCAGTCTCAACTGATAGTTTCCTTCAACAATATTTATTAGCGTGAGAGTCCATTCTCTATCAACCAGTCAGTTTAACGCACCATCACGCTAACAGCCAACTTTCCAAACCGGACTTCTTCTTTGCCACTTCAAATTCAAAATGATTAGCCTGTACATTTATCAACGACATGTAAACATTTTAATCTCTCTCTCTCTCTCTCTCTCTCTCTCTCTCTCTCTCTCTCTCTCTCTCTCTCTCTCTCTCTCTCTCTCTCTCTCTCTCTCTCTCTCTCTCTCTCTATATATATATATATTACTTCTAGGAACTATAGAAACTACAACGTGTGCTTCTAATAATTTCGTTTGTGAAAATGGACGATGCCTCCCGAGATCTCAAATTTGTGATGGTTACAGTCACTGCAACAGTGGATCCGACGAAAATCAATGTGGTATGTTATTATGTGTATGTAGTAGTATGAATGCCCTGAATTGAGATGATATGCTAGCTTGGCATGTCCCTGTCAAGTATGAAAGAAATTATACGATAAACTGTTTAACAACATATTTTAATTTAATTTTGTAAACAACTAATTTATATATTTCTTAATAAGTTCAATAAATAATAAGGTAATTCAAGAAGTTGGCAAAAGAAAGGTACACTCCATATGCAATCAAGTCCATGTACACAAGCACAACGTATGTATGTAAGCAAACAAGCTCTCTAAAATAGGAAGCATAAATGCAATAACAAAGGTTTTTCATTTCGAGGATACTTCTTTTAATGTGAGGATATCTAGGTCAGTGACCAGACGGGTCTCATAAAATTAAGTACAGATGCACTTTTATACATTCATATAAACTTAATCAATTGTTCTCTGCTTGATATTTCTTCATTTGAATAATGGATTTGTTAGACGAATGCGTGGATTAACACATCACGCTAAAAATATAAATAGCGCTAGTGTAGTAGTATAAAATGAAAATGGATAGATAAATAGATAGATAGACAGACAGACAGATAGATAGATAGATAGATGGATGGATGGATGGATGGATGGATGGATGGATAAATAGATAGGTAGATAGATAGACAGACAGTTAGATAGATAGATAGATAGATAGATAGATAGATAGATAGATAGATAGATAGATAGATAGATAGATAGATAGATAGATAGATAGATAGATAGATAGATAGATAGATATTTGTATGTTGGCGTTTATTGTGCACAGTCGCATATTTATGAGGGCTTTCTCGTATATATTTCAGTATGTATTTGAATATGTTCTTAAGTGTATACAGTAAAAAAGGAAATTAAATGAATGATAAAAACATCGTCATTACCGTTAGCGTGCTTTAAAAAAAAAATACGTTTTTTATGAAAAGGTCGACCTGTCAATTCGCGTGGAAAACACAGGCTGGAAGACACATATGGAACATTTATTAATAAGCAATTCCATATATATTTTCAGGTACGATTAAATTATTTATTTAACTAAACACATACGCTCGTAAAGTAAACAAAACCTTAGTTTTACTAATAGTTTACTGAAAATAATGTATATTGAGAAAATTCTGATTTAGAATTAAAGACGTGTTATTGTTAAACTTACATTATCTCCTATTTAGTTTTCAATGCTCTTTACTTATTTTTTCTACATGTCATATTATGTTTGACTATAAATGAGACATATTCAAATAATTATGTCTGAAAGACAAATGTAAAGTTTATATGATTTATATTTTAAAATATCTTCGTCAGGTGGAAGGTTCTCCGAATGCGCAGATTACCAGTGTAGTTGTGATAGATGAAGACAGACAACAAAAGTATCTTCAGGTTAACCGACACTGGATGCAGACCAAAGTAAAATCAACACACTCACCTTTCAATCCTACATACATAACAGACATCACACTAAGCATACATAATGTTACCGCTGACGTCATCGACTGCCAGTACCTGCTGAATGTCAGCAATGCGAACGGAATATCGACTTTGTCATTTTTGCTCAGAAGGATAGGTCATTATTTTTTTTTTTTAATGTAAATGTGTTAATCATTAGCAGTAGGTATATTTCCATGCTAATACTCTAAAACTATTAACATGATCTTCACGAATTGAAGTGTGGATGAAAGATGGATTAACAAATAGAAAAATATGCAGAGAAGGGGAAAAAGGATATTTATTTCACCACAAATACTTTTTTCATTACGTTGTAGTACTGTCTTATTTTTCTATTGCAATAATACAGTGTTTTGTACATAAATACTACAGCAATCGTATTAACTGTGGCTTCCGATAAAGGCAATTATATAGTACTAATAGTAACCTATCGCTTGCAGATATCCCACGTGATGCAGAAGGCACAAATCCAGTGAAATATGCATTTTTCGATGAAATGAAAAACTCCAAGATTGCTCTCAACATAACGGTACTATATTTTACTGGTACACTCTTTCTTTCTTTCTTTTCTTTCTTCGTCAGTGCAGTATATATTACTACTTCTGTCATGTAGTCGAATTTTATCAATTATTAGATGAAAACATATCGTCGCAGTCAGAGTAATATTCCTTAGTGAAACTAGAGAAACACTTTTTAAAGTTTAGACTGGAAAGATGTTTATATGAATGAGTGTCATATTCTATACATTATTATATATTTTCACTAATTTTCGAACAAGTACATGAAAAACCTGTTACAATCTAATAAACGCTATTGCCTTGAAAATTTGACAGATTCAGATTTGGTACATTTAAATCAAAATAATTTCCATTATACTAAATAGTAAAAGCAAATACTGCATGAATAATTATGTCAAGAATAGGTTTATTCATTGACAATTATGCAAAGAATATGTCATTGAAGTATACTATTTCTTTCTATAGCAAAAACAAATAATAAAACACTTACTCCTAAACATTAAGGCGATGTGTCCATTTCCAAAGTTTACACATTGTGGTTTCACACAATTTTAATTAGCATACGCTTGCAGAATTAGTGCATGATTAAATCCATTCTAACAACAGAATACCTGGAGGTTAAACATAACTAAAATAAATTGTTTCAATACAGCTTCTTTATGAAGTAATTATATGTAATTATTATTTATTCATTTAAAGCTTTTGTCACCAGATTTTCTTATTATACTCCTAATAAAGTGTTTCATTTGTAGCTGACAATTAAAGTAAATCAATGACATTTAATTATAATACAGGGGAAAAGAACTTAGAACTGGACCATACTTTACATTTACAAAACAATTACAAGCTTGAAATTCATCCACTTCGAAAATAGTATTCGACAGAATATTGCTACGAAACATTTCTCCCAGCCTGGTGTTTATTCTTTCTTTCTTTCTTTCTTTCTTTCTTTCTTTCTTTCTTTCTTTCTTTCTTTCTTTCTTTCTTTCTTTCTTTTTTTCTTTCTGTTTCTCTTTTCTTTCTTTCTTTCTTTTTCTTTCTTTCTTTCCTTCTTTCTTTCTTTCTTTCTTTCTTTCTTTCTTTCTTTCTTTCTTTCTTTCTTTCTTTCTTTCTTTCTTTCTACAAATTTCAGTTCTAGAAATGAAGTGAACAAACAGATGTCAGTTCTAACCCACTGACAGCGTGTTAAGAACAAAGCAGAATTTATCTACTTGTATACTCCGATTTACTGGAAACGAGTTTTCCTACAATGTTCAAATAGATTAATACTGCACAATCCAAACCTTTTACTTGTGCGCGGGGTGGGGGTGGGGTGTGGTGGAGGTAAGGTATAAGAAAGAAATTTTTCGACTGTTGAGATAACTCCTGTAACTGTCTACTTAAACGTAAAATTGTTTAAATATTTGCACGAATGATTACTCATAAAATAAAAAATTCTCATATCATACTTCTCTATAGTCTTTCATTGGCAACCTGTTCAAAAATCATGGATGTTATTTAATAAATGATTTAGACCAGAACATGTCTAATAGCACACGTACTAATAGCACACGTACTAATATTCCAAGTATCTATCTATCTATCTATCTATCTATCTATCTATCTATCTATCTATCTATCTATCTTATCTATCTTATCTATCTATCCATCTATCTATCAAATCTATCTTATCTATCTGTCCATCTATCTATCTTTCTAATATATCTATCTGTCTGTCTGTCTGTCTGTCTCTCTCCATATATCAATCCATCCGTCCGTCCGTCCATCCACTCACCCACTCATCCACCCATCCATCCGTCCATCTATTCTACCATCCATCCATCCTCCCTTTTTTGTTTATATGTGTACTAACATTTCATTAATCGTATTATATAGTTTCTTTGTAAACGTGAGTTATTCCTTTATAATATTTATGTTCACTCCTTACGCAATATCCAAGATGAAAGGCTATCCTGAACCCTATATTTCTGACATTATTGGAACTGATGAAAAGGGTGTATTGCATTCACTTGTACTGGAATGGACACACACTGTGGAAAAAACGTATCAACAGCCTTTCACCACAACATTCACGCTGCAATGGCTGTATCATACAGGCGATGTAGTGTATCCACGTTACTTTGCAATTTTCAAAAACTCGAATGGCTCAACCTCAATAGAGTTCCAGCTCCGTTCTCAAGGTATAAATAAATATATTTACATATTCATTCAGATTTCTCTCTCTCTCTCTCTCTCTCTCTCTCTCTCTCTCTCTCTCTCTCTCTCTCTCTCTCTCTCTCCATCCAACCATCTATATATCTATCTATCTGTCTATCTAACTATCTATCTATCTAACTATCTCTCTATCTATTTATCTATCTATCTTTGGAATTTGAAACGAAATAATTATTTTTCAATAATGGATTAATCTAAATAATAACATTAAAATGGACATGATCATGTTTGAACTGAAATAATTTTCGCAAGAGGTAATATGTAATTCTTGTAATGGATACATTAATATTTTACAATTAATCTTACCAGTAACAATCTAAAATGTATTTACATTAAAATGTCTTTAATGATTTTAAATGTTTTAATAATTAAAATGTCCTTAATGATGTCTTATAATAACACAGATGCGCGATGAAATATAATTTTCTTCTTGTCTTTTATTCTGAGTTAAAATAGGCATATATAACACAAACCTGTATCCAAAAAAAAAAACCCCGGCATTTTCGCGTCCACATTGTTTTATGATAAGTAATTACGCTCATTAAAAACATACATGTTTTTCATCTTCTACTTTAGTCTTTCTGTTTAGTGTAATGTATTTGTATTAGTATAAATCGGGGTTACATTGAGCACCGCTCATGATTGTTTTGTGGTCTCTAGATATTACTCACTGAAAGAAATTGCACTAAGTGACAGGCTGACTGAGAGTCTTTCAATTATCTGAGGAAAACAACAGTAATAAGCACCAGTTGCTCTATTATGATTTGTAGAGTGATGTCGTTGCATTAAATAAAATGTAGGTAGTAGGTATGTACTATTACACTACTACTACTACTACTACTACTACTACTACTACTACTACTACTACTACTACTACTACTACTACTACTACTACTACTACTCTACTACTACTACTACTACTACTATTACTAGTAATACAGCTGATGCTGCCACCACCAACAAAGAGCAATTTCTTTTGTTTCTTTAGTTCGAGAACCGAGTGTGTAGTTGCTTTCAACTTGCAAAATTGCTCAACTATATTTTATGCTCATTCTATGTTAGAAGCGGGGTTTGATTTAATTTCAGGATTCTTTTACATAATGTAACTCTAGTAACCAGTCTAGTCTTAAGAAAGTTACACTACTTCTTTCATCACTGAGCCGTACACGAAATAAAATGAACATAGCTTATCAACATACAGGGTTTGTGTAAGCCTATGAGATGTTAAATGTTAGCCACATGCTGGACCATGGCAAGGAAGGATTTCCCAATATAATATTTAATAATTACACCCCCATATCCCCGATTTACACACCAGCCACTGTCTAGGGGAGGGGGGTGGACTCTTCCTATGCCTAAGTCTCGTGTAACATAGGCACCCTCCCCACTTTATCTAACTGGGCAATTATACTACGAAGATTATTAGCTAATTATAATGGACGATCATGTTAGGTGAATATCACAACACTAAGCACAGAGCAAAACAAAGCGTAATAACAAAATTGGCTCAGATGCAACAGTTTAATTAAATACGTAAAAGGAAAAAAATAGTATGGCATAGCAAATAAAAATGTAATAACTGTTTCTACATGAAATGTTAATTGTAATTTATTGTGTTTTTATCCAATTCAACGATATACGACCTTCGTACAAGTTCATAAATGTTACTGCTTTCAACGTACAATATATAGAAAGGAATGTTTGGAACCATATAGTCCAGGCATATGTTGATAACTATCATAACCACCCACTCATATTATCAGCAATGCAATCACCTCTAGCTCACCAGACCTTGCCATCCACTCACCATACCAGCAATACAATCACCTGTAGCTCACCAGACCTTGGTGACAGCCTTGGAAAAGGACATAACTCTTCTCTGGTTCTGTGTATACATATATTAAAGTTTACTCCCAGTGAATTTAACAGTCGGTTACAGAATTCCAAAGACACACACACACTTTATTCCAAGTGAAATAATGGCCGAGTGCCGTATCCCAATGACACACACAAAGTTTTACTCCAGTGAATTAACCACCAAGTCCCATATTCCAACAATGCACACAATTTCACTTCCAGTGAATTTTTTGCCTCTTGCAGATCTCCAATCACATGCACAATTCACTCCCAGTTAATTCTTCATCAGAGATGCCTAATTATCCAAAATTACCGAAATTTGCTACACTGAATTTCTGTATGCTACACTCTGGCAAAGCACTCATCACTCCTAGCCAACTGTGTCCAGAATACTCGTGCGGTATTCACTCACATCTCCCTCTATCACTTAACACAAACAACAAATAGATGAGCAGTCCAAGAAATAATAGCAGATACCAAATAGAAAAACATGGATATTAATAAATAATGAAATAAACAATTAGAAAGGCATTATTTGAAAAATTAATTAATGGGTGGAATTTTGTATTTTTCACAGTCTGTTTCAATTTTAGAGGTCAATCTCAGAGATTCCCTTAGTTCATATGATTTTCCCTACTGGCAAATGGTTACTACCTTATTACCGACATTAACATGCGTTCAAATTGTGCACCGATAACGGATATGAGAAAGTGGTATGGTAGTGGTGATGGTGGTGATGGTGGTGTTGTATTGTTAGATGCGCGTAAGCAGGAAAGCGTTGTGCTTAAGTCTACAGAATGTGAACTTGGGGGAAATAGTCATGAAGGTTTATTCTTAATGTCGTCGCGTCGGCGACGTTTGCGCTCATTTTTCAACGCTGCAGTTTGTCTGTTGCAGACGTTATAGCCTGTGACATGTCCAGCAAAGTAAATGTTAATGCTCTTTGAGAACATTGTCCTTGTAAACTGTAATCACTAACGACAGATGGTTAAATAAAGCAGTTACTTTTTTGTTTTTTTAGAGTATATCTGTTAAATCACATTAAACTGATAAGTGGTAAGAATGATTCAGCTTCTCGAGCTATCATCCATCTACCTAAAGGCATAACACTGAAGCTGCCAAATCAGATTTCTATACTTACAGCGACAAGGACATTTACTGTGAAACGCGGTTCTATAATTATTAATTATAATAAGTATATTCCCCCGTTTCATAAAGTAAGTGTATTCCTCATTCATAATGTGCATAATGTATTTATTAATTATAATATGTTTATTTCTCGCTCATGACGTATCCCTTAATTTTATACGAAGTTTATTTCCCGTTCATGACGCGGGATAGTGCAATTATTTATTTTTAACAAGTTTATTCCCCATTCATGAAGTACGTATATTGCTCATTCATAATGTGGAGAGTGTATTTATTAATTATAATATTTATTTCTCATGTATCGCTTAATTATTAGTAGTTTATTCCCCATTCATAATTTGTGAAGTATATATAATTATAACACGTTTTCATGACATGTATAGCGTATTTTTTAATTATAATAAATGTATACCCAGTTCATGGCGTGGATAGTGTATTTATTAATTATGATAATTTTATTTCCCGTTTATGACATGAATAGAGTATTTATTTATAACAATAAATGTAGTCCCCATTCATTAGGCGGATAGTATATTTATTAACTATATTAATTTTATCCCGCTTTCATGGCCTGGATAGTGTATTTATTCATCATAATAAGTTTATTCCCCATTCATGACTGGATTATTAATTTAATAGCGTTATTTCCCGTTTAAAACGTGGATAATGAAATTTTAATATAATTATTCCCCTTTCACGACGTGTATAGTGTATTTATTTATTGACGTGTGTATATATTATAATAATGTCCCGTTCATGACGTTAATAGTGTACATATCATTCAATGAGGGACGGGGTGGAAGTGTTAAGAAAGAGTGACTTTTAATGATTAAATGATAGAGTCCATCAAGTGACATCCCACAGATTTTCGTTTATAAATATCTAACGGGGAGCGATGGAATTTGCTTGGTTTTCTCTCCTTTTCTACATCATTTCACTACATTTTTAGGTCATATTTCATAAAAGAACATTAAATGAGTTTATGAGTTTGACATACGCTTTTGAGGATGTAGCTAGCTAGCATGATGAGTGGACGGACTTAGGTTAGGTAGATGGATGGATGGATGGAAGGTGGATAGATAGATAGATAGATAGATAGATAGATAGATAGATAGATAGATAGATAGATAGATAGATAGATAGATAGATAGATAGACTGATATAATGATATGGAGATGCATGTATTTAAATTCCTTAATTCTTTTCTTAATAACACAGGTGATTCTAATCAAGACGCTGAAAGGGAAGGAATTGCTATATCTGTTACTGCAGTTCTTGTTGTAGTTGTTATTGTCTGCATTGTCATTGCTGTCCTCCTTAAAAAGAAAGGTTAGTAAACTAGACTGTTTATTAACTAGGAATACTGACTTCCGTATTGATTAGAACACAAATAGTGATTATTTTATTTCTTGAACGCGATAAGAAATAGAAGAATCTGTATTGTTCATTATGAAAATTCCATTTATGCTTTTCTATGTATGTACTAAATGATTAAGCACACTCGTGTTGTCAGAGTTAAAGAAATAATTTTATGACATAATGTGTTGTATTTTTGGAAACGATGTTAAGTTCAATGACTCAGCATACATATATTACATTTGAAAGATATGCAAGCTTTAGAAATGTAAGTGAAAGTCATTCCCGATCCCAGATTACTTTCAGGATCATTTCTGCAGACTTTGCCCATAAGTCATTCTCTTTGATTTTCATGACGTCCTTCACATTCGGGGTGATCACATTCTTATTTCTTGTGAAACATTATTAGAGTTATTTAAGTAAATAATAATAAATACGGCTGTTAGGTGCCTGTTTTTCAGTACGTATTCGGTCTGAGGGTAGTATACGGATCGCATATTTCTTATGTGTGCTGTTAGCAGGTCGACGAACAATTTTGAAAGAATTATTTTATTGATTATTTACTTGTTGAAATCGGCAATGACGAACAAACTTCTGAATGCTTGATTAAGGCACAGAGACAACCTACTAATGCTGTCATAAACAACAGACCGTCATGTAGATGTTTATGTAGTTAGGAATGAAAATATTTATATTAATGGCAATTTGACTGAAAATGCTCATATCATCCGGGATTATAACCTCAGTGAGAGAATATTGTGGTGTTAAACATAATTCCAAAAATATGTACATAAAAGAAACTCTCGTAAATGAACATATACGTAGATTGGTAATTGGCAAGATTGAAAATAAGTCCGATTAAGATCACAGAAGAAGGGACACACTTTATGTCTTATTAACACATAATGAAACACACTAAACGTTTAATGACAGATTCTGGGGTTAACTGTGAATTAGAAGAAGTGGAGACAGTTTCAGAAATATGTATGAGAATCACGTAATGTAAAAATAATAACTGACTGTGATTTACGTAAATGAATAAAATTAGAAAACAATATTTGAGATCATTATAATGCGTGCATTGAAGTACTGCTATATTAAGATAGGCGTGCCTATCCCAATTTTTAAATTTAAATTGTTAAATTGTAGGAGTTACACAACTTTGGGCACTCTTTATAATGGTATTTTTGAAAATGTCAGGGCTGGAGTAAACACTCGAGTCGAGAATAATATGCTAGAAATTGCTGACGTAATGCAAACCAGTTCCAGGTGGATATATTATCCAATGGTTATTATTTAAGAGAACGAGACCAGCCAATGGGCTGAGATCAAAACTTTTGCCTGCTGACAGAAATATATTGTTAAATCATTTGAATTTGGAGTGGCAAAGAAGTCTGTTCTTGAAGGGCGGCCATTAGCTTAATGGCGAGTTAACTTTCCGAGAGAGAATGGACATGTTTTCTATTGATATGTTATACTTGCATTATACGTAGAGATGCCCTTTGAGAGAAGACTACTGTTTCTACAAATGTTTGAATATGATGCTTATATGTAGTGTGCTAACACTTGACATTCTTCTAGTAAAATGGCTCATGAAACTATAATTCTGTATTTATTATGCTGTATGAGTGTATCGGGCTAATAAATACGATTGCAGGAAACTGTAAGTTGAGACAGGAATATATGGAAACATGAGGCAATAAAGTGGAACTTATCATTGTTCCCTGATTAAATTTTCCAAGGTAAGAAGATTTTATTTTTTGTATGATTTGAACCTCCCAGTTTAGTGGTTATAATAAACCTCTATGGCTGTGGTAGATGGAGGGAGCCTTTCCTGTGGTGTGTAAATGTAAGAATACACTTCATTCCTCTGATGTATGGCAGGAAGATATGCTGACTTTATGAGGAATTAGTTATAGAGTGAAGTTAGTAGAAATAACTACAATTGTTGTTCTGCTTTAAGGAACGGAATTGGCGAAGAGGGCGTCCAAGTTGTCATTAAGAGAATAACAGGTTTCAGTATTTTGGACGTGTGCAGTGAGTGACGTGTGAAGTGAGTGATGTGTGCAGTGAGTGACGTGTGCAGTGAGTGACGCGTCCAGTGAGTAGCGTGTACAGTGAGTGACGTGTGCAGTGAGTGACGTGTCCAGTGAGAGACCTGTGCAGTGAGAGACATGTGTTGACGTGGACAATAACTTGTGACATTGTTACAGAAGTGTGCAAAAGACTGTCAAAACAGTGCGTAAATCCGTTTATGTAAAAAGTATTATCGCTTATCTACTAACTCCATTTCACTTCTCTGATAAGAACTATCCTGTGATTTGTATTGACTCTATTGTTGAATTCTATTTTTAGAATATAGATTGAGTAAACAAAAAGCTACTCGAACGTGGGTTCGTGGAAATATTGAAGTCAATTAATATATTTAATTGCATTTGTTCTAAGTATATTTGATTGTTATTTTTAATATATGTATTGACCTTCTTACACATACTGATAGCATTATGTTGTAGAAGAAAGTAGGTGGGTGGGTGAATATAGATTAAAGGCGGATTTGTCATTCCTCTTTAGTAGAGGTTTTATATCTACAGAATGATATGTGAGAATAAATATTTGGTTTAAGTATTAAGAAAGAGAGAGAGAGAATATTTATGGCGTCCACATATCCGCCAAGTGAGAGAGGCAAGTGGTGTTTGCTGGAGAATTATCAATAATATAAATTAAGATCTTTATCACTTGTAATTATTTAAGGAAGATTAATTAATAATAATAACCACTAACTAATTGGCGTTGACGCCACATAAACATTATATTAACAAAGTGCCGTTGACTTAAGAAGAAAAGGATGTCTCAATGATATCGAACTCAGACTAGAATACTTAATGAGTTGCATATAACAGAGAGTATAGTGCTGTCAATTGTAATTTAATTTTTATTTGCAGGGATAATTCAATCCTTTAATTTACGGCGAGGATGTTGCGTCACGAGTCGAATAAACGGAATGTTGAGTGCAGAGGTCTTATATACAGCCGATAGTGCTTCTAACATTTATGATGACATACTTGAAGTAATAGAAGGTAATATAACAGACAGTCTGTCCAAGTGAGAAACATTGATAGATGGATAGATAGATGGATGGATGGATGGATGGATAGGTAGATAGATAAATGGATAGATAGACAAATAGATAGATAGATAGATAGATAGATAGATAGATAGATAGAGAGATACATACATACATAGATAGATAGAGAGATAGACAGACAGATAGAGAGATAGATAGGTAGATAGATAGATAGATAGATAGATAGATAGATAGATATATAGATAGATAGATAGATAGATAGATAGATAGATAGATAGATAGATAGATAGATAGATAGATGGATGGATGGAGAGACAGATGTCAGTGGTTCTGTATGCGTGTAAGTCAACTAAATGGTTAGTGTTTTAGTCTGCATTTAGCGCACAAATATTATACTTAAATAGATTTGCTTCAATTGCATATTTTCAACGGATTAAAATCATTTACATAACTAATTAAAGAAGAATTATTTCTTTTTCAATAGACAAAATAATTAAATGTTCAGTTATTTTTTCATTCTGGCATCAGCGGATATATCTGCTATTATGAAATAAAAAGTACTCACACTAAACATTTCCCTTCTTTTGTTTGCTTTAGTTTATCTTGTAATGTAAATATAATTCACTGTATAATATCTTCATGCACCTTCCTGTCATCACAACATTAGCTAGTAACAGCCTGTCATCACAACATTAGCCAGTAACAGCCTGTCATCACAACATTAGCCAGTAACAGCCTGTCATCACAACATTAGCCAGTAACAGCCTGTCATCACAACATTAGCCAGTAACAGAAAGCTCAGAACCTTTCCGTTATTTCGTTTAATCGTTCAGCACCGAAAAACTTGTGTCTGTCTTCGCCTAAACAACAGAACAGTACTGGCTACGTTCTGAATTATCTTCTGATTTTGAAACCATCACTAGAGATGCTATATGTCTATTCTGCTAATTCTGTTTTGCTAATTACATGTTTCCAGGTCATCTGTAACTTATTATAAACTGATGTAATGCATTCGAATTGAGAAATCAAAAATAAAGACAAAGAAAAATACAAATGTATACACATTAAGTTTGCAATATCGATGTCATAAGAAAATCACGCTTATGCTGTATGTAATATTAGCCCGAATGCAAAAGATGTTATATATTACTATAATGGTCTTGCACATTTTGTGCCGAGGCAATGTATGTGAATATTTCCGCAGTTCAATTATTTTGCTGTACATATAGTATTGTGTGGTGTACACTCGCGAAATATCCATAATAAATAGGTCCAAATAATGTGTAATTTCTTTATTGTCGAATGTGATTTCCATTAACAATATGCAAATATATTTATGTTTGAAACAGAATTAAGTCTTCCACCAGATCGTTACAACAAGCAGTCCAACGCAGAACAAATAAGATCTACGACTGTTGACCAGGATGACGTTAAGTCTTTAGGCATGGAGTCTTCGTCACGTAATGAGTCTATTTTTAGCTTTCTTATTCAGTTTCACAGTGCTCATAACGCGTCACCTGGTGTAGAATCTGCATGGAGAGATGAAATGGAAGATTAGATAAATAGATAGATAGATAGACAGACAGACAGATAGATAGATAGATAGATAGATAGATAGATAGATAGATAGATAGATAGATAGATAGATAGATAGATAGATAGATAGATAGATTGGTTCTGTATATGTGTATCTATCTCAAAACAGAAAGGGCATTCACAATTTTGTAATGCTCAGTTATCCTCAATTGCTGTAAGAATGTATAGTTATCAAACAACACATACATTGTCATCATCACACTCACATTTAAGATCTTACATTCTTTAAGTACAGTTTTCAAATGAAAATGAAATTAACTGCAAACCGTCAAATTTACTCAAATATATAATTCGCATACATTAATCAGCACTCTATTCTATAATAATTAATCTATTCTTGACTAATCATAATACAGCGGATTTCTGAAAACATTCCGTTTTAATTCTTTAAAAGTAGGGTTCATTTCACTGACATATTTTTGCATCCTGGATCTGTATGAAACTAGAATTACAGAACGATAATCAGGTGCCATTGAAATATATTATTATTTTTTAAAATTAAAAACTAATTCAGTTCATTCATTTTCTTATATCATCCAATAAAATGTTTTCAATCTGATGTAGGAAGAGGTACACATATTTATACATACAAAATGCAAAGCCTGTTTATCCGCTTTAAACCTGAGTATTGTCACATTACCCCACCACCACCGGGATGGTCTGGTTATGCTCAGTAAACAAAAACCTGCGATTGTCGTACATGTCGCTTGTGGACTGTTTGTAAGGGACATTTCACGTATAGCCCGTGTAATTGTGCAATGAAAAAAGAGCTATGGCCACAGAGTAACATCTTTATTAAGATGAAGGGGAGAACTTTGGGATTTCCAGACATTTCACAAGAAGATTTTCATAACTGACATTTCATTAATAGTTTGAGTAAGATACAGATTTACGCAACACAATACATCTACCATCGACTGTAAACAAGAAATATTTACTCAACACGTCATCAGGGTGTAAGTCAACTAAATGGTTAGTGTTGTAGCATGCATTTAGCGCACACACATTACACATGAATATATTTGCTTCAATGGCGGATTTTCAATGGATTATAAACTATTTAGAGAACTAATTAAACAAGACTTACTACTTTTTTAACTGATAAAAGTTATTCAAAGTATAGTTATGTTTTCATCCTGGCATTAACAGGAATATCTGCTACTATTAAATAAAAATTACTCACACTAAAGAATTCTCTTCTATTGTTTGCTTTCGTTTCTCTTCTAATGTAAATATAATTCACTTTATAATAACGTCATGCACCTTCCTGTCATCACAACATTAGCCAGTAACAGCCTGTCATCACAACATTAGCCAGTAACAGAAAGCTCAGGACCTCTTCGTTGTTTTGTTTAATCGTCGAGCACTGAACAACTTGAGTCTGTCTTCGCCTAAGCAGTATAATAGTACTGGCTATGCTCTGAATTATCTTATGATGATTTTGAAACTATCACTGGAGATGCTATATGTCTATTCTGCTAAATCTGTTTTGCTAACTACATGTTTCCAGGCCATCTGTAACTTATTATAAACTGATGTAATGAATTCGTATTGAGAAAACAAAAATAGCGACAAGTTAATAGACAAATGTAAAGAAAACACACCTTTAAGTTTGCAATTTCACTGTCAAAAGAAAATCAAGCTTATGTTCTATGCATGTTGTTAGTAACATTTTCCCAAATGCATAAGGAAAGTAGTATTAGTAAAATGATCTTTCTCATTTTGAGCCGAGGCAATGTATGTGAGATTTTTCTTTCAGTACAACTATTTTGTTGTACAAATGGTATTGTGCTGTGTACCGTTTCAGGTTATAGTTTCTTTGGTAAAATTTGAGAAATATCTCCAATAAATATGTCCAAATAGTGTGTAATTTATTTATTTTTGAATGTGATTTCCATTAACAATATGCACATTTATTTATGTTTCCAACAGAATTAGAACTTCCACCAATTCGTCACAACGAGCAGTCAAACGCAGAACAAATAAGATCTACGCCTCAAGGTCACGATGACGTGAAGTCTTTAGGCACGGAGTCTTCGTCTAGTAATGAGTCTATTTTTAGCTTTCTTATTCAGTTACACAATGCTCATAACGCTTCACCTGGTGTGGAATCTGCACTAACCGTTTCTCAGCCAGATCCAAATTCCAATCCACAACGTGGTAGTATTTCATTTGATAATGTCAGTGTGGGGTCAAGAAAGTCTGACTATCTAGAGCCTGTTAATTCCTCCATTGAGGGGTCAAGAAAGTCTGACTATCTAGAGCCTGTTAATTCCTCCAGTGAGGGGTCAAGAAAGTCTGAGTATCTAGAGCCTGTTTATTTCTCCAGCACAAATGTTAAACCTGAATCATTTGACCCTGATGTGGATTCGGACTACGAAAATCCAGACCCTGATGTGGATTCGGACTACGAAAAGCCGGATGAAAAAGAACGGATTTTTGTTTTCACACGGTCATCACTTAATGAAAGTGAATCCAATGATGACCAGATTTGACGCTACTTAGACATTTGTCTTTCTTTCTCATTTTAAGTAATTTTAATTCAGTACATTAAATAAGATTTTCTAACTAAGGTCTCTTATGATCCACGAGAAAGTGTACAATAAGACAAGCAATTACTCGCTTCAGCAGGTTGTTTGAACACAAAGGTTAAATCGACACATCAGTAATGGACATGTTATTCATTCGTCATGTATTTTTCTCAAATTATACTGATACAAAACCTAATTAAACTCTACAAATACTACACCGAAGGAATTAATTGTGCATGTTATATGAGTTCATTTAGGCAGTGCAAATACATTTTCATTATGATCTTTTTGATATTTTTATGTCATTATAATGTATGCACGCAATTGAAATATGCAATATTAAAATATAACGAACACGCAAATGAAATATGCAATACTAAAATATAACCAGCACTCAATTGAAATATGCAATACTAAAATATAACGAACACTCAATTCGAATATGCATTATTAAAGATCGTAATTATTCCCCTTTACATTTATCATTACATTTATTATATTGCAGTGCACAGCCTTGAGCCACACCGGATGCTTTATAATTTGCAATGAAATTAAATTAAATTTTACTTTGTGATAACGAGCATACGTTTCTCACAAATTTAAAATATCCTTTAATCTTTGACTTTATACAATTTTCGAGTTTAATGTTCTTATTATTTCGTTACTACGCGATGAACACCTAGATCTGCAACAACCAAAAATGTCAAAACAATTAAATGTTTATAAAATGCACACTATATGTTTATATATTTTTTGCGATTATTATCAGTTCATTGTCCCGACTGTTCGTATTTTAAGCATTATTTGTTTTAATAATGTATTCTGTCTGAAATAAACAAATTATATTTTGTTTCAACTATGCCTTGTAACCATTCTATGTTATCAATTTTATGCACGTTTTGATCGTTTGTACGCATGTATTATTTGAACTGTAAATAAATGTCATTTGTCTGAATATTTACCAGGATTATTTTGTGTTTGAATTCCATGGTATGATGTCAAATTGAAAAGATGATATTTCTTAATTTGTGATCACAGAAGATATTACAAGTTGTGCCCAGTGTGCAAGGTTAAGAGATCCCGGTATAGATATATATGAAATGGATTATCTCACAGAGCTAAATTACATACGTCATACTGTTAAATTTCAATATTTAAGTCTTGATTCCGATAGCGCACATCTCGATACTATTAAAGACTCCATACAATTATTCAGTCACTAGACCAAAGATGTCCTTTTTAAGCAACGCAATAGAAATATGGAAAAGAGTTAAAAATTGCCTTTAACTGAATTGTACAGTGAAGTACTACTTTTACCTTTTCTTAAAATTATAAAGTACTTAAATATCCTCGCGGCAAATGATAATTTGTCTGTTAAAAACAACTCAGACAGGCACACTTATATAGGCACTACTTAGATGTAAGTCTATATTTAACATTTTATGTCTATGAATGCATGTAGCTTGTACTTAAAGTGATATTTAACCAAGAGCCCACTAATATGTATGTGGCGGAGTAATTTCCTATCCCTATTTTAAAACTTAATAATTATCTATTGTTGCTAATATTAACATGACCCAAACTTGGGCACTTCTTATGATCATATTTGTTTACTTGCCACAGTTCAGTAAACAACTCAGGTGGATAATATGCTAGAAATTTCTGTTGCAATCCAAAACAAGTGGATGAGTAGTTGTCTGACTAATGGTCTCACACTTGCTAATAACAACTTCATCCAATGGGGATGGACCTAAAGTTATTTTGTTGAAAGAATGTTATATTCCTTATGGTGAGTGTGTATCAGGTTAATGAATATTGCTGCAGAAATTGTAAGTTGAGAATATGAGTAAGAGAGAAAGAGCTTAGTGCTGCCTTAATTTGACTTTTGTAGAAAGGAGCATGCCCCTGGCTTGTATCATTGTACCTACATCAGACTGGAGTGGCTACTGTACTCTACTGAATTAAGCTGGTGTGTGTATCCAGTATTGTCAAAAAACTTATAAGTGAGTATGTTAATTTAAGCTGATTCATGTGAATCCCATTCGAGGGTCAATGCAGGGAAAATGACGCTCCTGTTTTTTCTTCAAAATTCATGAAAATTTCTTGAACATTCTTCATGGTGTGCTGAGTAGCACACATGAAGATTTGGGAACATTCCCCTTGATATGCTAGATAGTGCATTCAAATTTCTGGACGTCACTACACGATGTGATTTATGAGCACATCAAAGATCTGTGTGGTATAGTTTTGTAGTGTGACTAGAAGATGTGCGTTGGACTCTCATCTAATAAGAAAGACAGTGACTTGTAGCAAACCGTGCGATTGAGAACACGTGCCATAGAAATATTATATGTACATCGACTTTAATTACTTCTTTGTTGCGCCACTCTCATTTCCATGATGAAACCAAATCTGTGAACCTTTTGACTATATAAGCGATTGATGATGTCTTTGCTACGAGAACTCACTTAGTGTCTAACGTTTAATCAAACATTGTTATGAAATGCTGTAAATGTCAATGCTTTTGATTATATTCATATGCTGTATATTTGATTGTTGATTTAATAAATGTATTGTTAAATTTATTAGCCTTATGTTAGAGTAATAGTGGGTGGAAGACGGTTCGTTAAATATAAAGACGGATTTTGATTACTACTTTAGTAAGAAGTTTCCAACTTTATGATTCAACATTAAAAAACTGACTTGCTCTTCTGTAAAGAGTCGAATTTTACGACACCCTTATAATTTGCCTATTGAGAGACATTTTGGTCTTATGCTAGAAATAGATAGATAGATAGATAGATAGATAGATAGATAGATAGATAGAGAGACAGATAGACAAATAAGGTTAAAAGTGCATTCTCGTGCATCATGACAAGTAAATATCTTAGATGGTTAGAAATCCAAATATATGCATGCGATTTTAACATTAAGACATTAGCATTATTTATGTCATTACTTAATCAAGGGTCAATTTAATGTTACTTTTATTGTTCGGAAAATTCGTTCTTTTAATTTTCACTTCTTTTAAGATTTCAACTGCAGCAATGTCCACTAACGCAAGAATGATGTTGCCTCTAAGTATATGTTATGTTTATGTATTTGATAAATTTTAAAAGTTTTCTTTGCCACGTTTGAACTCGAGTTTCATTTCATAGGCCTCTGTCAGAGTCTCCATTTATCAATTATATCGAATCACACACTGTCTGTGTTCTAAATAAAACTTTTAAAATTTATCAAATACATAAACATAACATATACTTAAAATCAAATGCATAAATATAGCAATTTGTTGACCAGGATTCTCAAAATTCAATTAAAGTGGTTTTATCTCGGGCTTATATCCAAATTAATTTAGTATTTTTCACACAGGCAGCGAAACTCTGATTAACATGATGACAAACTGATGTTACTCCTAAACTTTCCATCATTGTATGCTTTTACTGATGAACAAACAGCTGGTGTCAGATTTGAGAAATGGATTTCTAAGTTTGGGAATAGGCTAGCAGCTTTAGACATCAACGACAAAAAATAAAGAAAGCACTTTTACACAGGCAAAGAAGGGCTCGACACCTTTGTCTGTTTCAGTGAGGAGCAGAAATGGAATAATGCAGTTTACAACAAATAAATCTCTGTTAGACTATTTCCTGCCAAAAAAAAGAATATGGTTTACGAGACTTTCAGAAGCAATGAACAAACTTTAAAAACAAACTATTTCTCCATAAATTAATAAAACTGGAATTAAACAATGTAGCTTAACACAAAAAAACTAACATTGGACTCCACAGCAAAAGTTCAGTGCAGCAAAGGGAGTGGTGAACTGTTTTAAAAATAAACATTTCAGTAAAGCTTCATGTTTCTTCGACCACCAGTTTTCCGTGCAATGTTAATGCGCCGCTTAGACCTTGCCTTTTCGAAGTGCAATACATGTACTGACTTAGAAGGCGACCCTTTCTGTCATTTTCGAACTGAAATGTTAGTACATAATTAGAAGGCGACCATTTCCATCATTTTCGAAATGCAATAAAAGTACTTACGTATAAGACGATCACGTCCTTTATCTTTGATGTGAAATGATTGTAGATAATTAGAAGGCGACCATTTCTGTCATTTTCGAAGTGAAATACATGTATGTATTTAGAAGGAGACCATTCTGTGATTTGCGAAGTGAAATGTTTGTACAGAATTAAAAGGCAACAATTTATATCATTTTCGAAGTAAAATACATGGTCCTACTTAGGTGACACTTTCTCTGATTGTGGAATTAATATACATATATTGACTTAGAAGACCTCTCATTCTCTGATTGTCGTAGTAAAATACATGTATTTCTGAAAGACGACCATTTCCGTCACTATCGAAGTGAAATACAAGTACTTAATTAGAATTTCTGTCATTTCGAAGGTAAACACCGTGTCAATAGGCGTGCAGCAAACTGATTGTATAAAAGGCGATAGTCTTGTTATTTCGCAAAACGGCCACATTGGACGTTAGAATAGATACTTCTTCAAACTCGAGACACTGGAAACCAAAATTATGTTGTACAATTCATACTATTATTTTATGGAGGGATATGTGGATGGTCAAAGATTTAAGGTATATGAAATAGTTACTTAAATGTGTGACTATGTTCAGCATCGTTGGGATGAAATGTGCTGTGGCCCAAAGGCAGGCTTAGTTTTAGCATGTTTGGCATTCTAATTTTTACCAATCAGTCTGAATGAAATATTTGTTGTTAAATTAATCAATAAGTCTATAAAAATTAGTAATTTAAGTTTTCAAAATCCATTAATACAGTTGGTTTTTTTTTTTTTAGCACAATAACCCATTCAATTATCGTTTAGCGGGACGCTGAACGGGTTAAGGTGTCTGTAATACTTAAATGTGTGACTATATTAAGCATATGCCTCTTTAGCATGAACCTGCAATCTATTTTAATTTGTTTTTTAAATGTCAACATTGAACAGGTGGTATGACGGTATACATCTTCGTTAACGCGTTTGTCTGCATATTCGTGTGCATGTATGCATGCCGACCAAGACACATAAATAACCCACACATACATACATTTTACCTAGCACACATATATACATCGATGCTTATCTTAAACAATCGTACTGATACACATGAGAGAAGGGGAGAAATCGGGGGTGGGCGGAAGAACAATCACCATTTGTCCATCCCGTAATATATCTTTAATTTCAATATGACATAAAGTCGATTTGGTTATATTTGTGACAATGAATAATATACAAATACGATATATACTGGCACCCCAAATGTTGTTCTTCATCCTGTTATCTAGCATTCCTAGTTGTAATCATTGCAAATTCCTTTCACTTTTGACCTGTTTGACTTTGCATATTTCAAGTAAATGGTGTCATACTTAGCAATGTTTTGTCAGATGCTTTTTTCATCTTGCTGAGAGAGCCTGGTTATCTCTCAAAAATTATAATATACTAGAAATTCATTTCATAAGCACTGTGTTCAAAACACCCGCCATGGGCACACGGAACAAGCACGAGTGATAAAGTTAGGAGATTATCTATATAAAAAAATTGTGATTATTAAACATATGTACGCAGAAGGGGAGAAGTTAATTCTGGTGCCACCAGCGATAGTGGCCAGACGTTTAGAGATATCGGATGCAGGAGGTTTATAGAAAAAGGAGGCAAGAGATGCTCTCAAATCTGTAAAGAGAAATAAAAGGCAAATAATTAATGACATTAATGTACAAAATCTATAGACTTTCATGATTAATTAATTATATTTTGTCTCCATATTGTTGCGTTTAGATCTAGTTGAATATTTGCTTTATATGTTTCCGTTGTATGTAAACATTTAAATTTTCTGTTTGAGATTATAATGCACATATAAACTATTATTTATAATTATTTAATTGTCGAATAATTATGAAATTAATAATATTATTGGAAGACAATGTAAATGATACATACATTTATTTACTTTCATTTATATATGATAATATGAATGGGAAAATAGTTTGTACTATATATGCATAAAAGATAATCACATTTTCTAAAAATGAAAAAAAAACTTACATGTCTCAAAAGATTGTCAGAAACTCACCAATAATATGACTCATTATTATGAGTATTAAATATTGAGTAAGGAGTGGAAGAAAAAGAGAATTCTTCTGACGTAACTGTTTATTATCACACAATTTTAAATTTGAAGATTATTGCATCAGGACGAATAGAGTCACAGTCCTTTGGAGACAGTCCTGGGACCAAATCAGTCGTGGGGAAAATGCAGTCGTGGGGACAAATCAGCCGACAGGACAAATCAGTGGGGACAAATCAATCGTGAGGACAAAACAAGCAGGAGGACAAAACAATTGTCAAGTCAACACATTGACGAGAACAAGAAACTGGTATAAGTTATTTACCTCAAAACAACTCACTGTGGAAAACTAACTCATCGAGAGTGGCAACTACACTTCAAGGATATTTATATCCATGCGCGCGCGCGCCTGTGTGTATGTGTGTACCCTTTGTATGTGTACGTTTGTAAATGTATGCGTTTGTGAGAATGTATGTGTATAAGTGAATATGGCGAGGTTACACGTCATCATTAATACAGATAAACACGTCTTTTTAACACGCTCAGTGTATATTATAGAAAGATCGTAATATTCATCATTAATACAAATATATGCGCAATTTTATAAACTAATTTTTATAATAGAAAGATCATAAACTTCATCATCAATATAAAAATAAACACAGATTAGTTAGTGTGTGATATTTGTTGAGAATACTTACTACATGGTATATTTCGTGCTTTCATTCTGTTCTCGTCATTCTTAATACTATCTTCTGGAATTTTCCCGCATTCTCGATGTATGCAAGTAAACCTCTCAATAGTGTGACTAGAATATAAAAAAGATAAATTATTTCATACATTTCCTGTATATTGAATTCACCCAGCTTTGTATGTCTGAGTGTTTGTGTTCCTAGGCACATATATACGAGTGTATATGAAGACAAATATATGCATGGGTATTTATTTTTTTTAATGCTGCATATTTGTCAAAGGCATTCTTTAGAAAATGTTATGGCAACGCCACTTCGTTAATGAAAATGATTATTATTATTATTTAGTAAGTCAAATAGTTGGTGCTCTTCTAGATCAAATGGTATAGAATTTGCCTGTATCACCAAATACATGGTATACCAGAAGTACGTTCAATATTTTCCGGTATTTATTTTGATTATATTTTTGTGACAAAATGGCAACTATACATTAAAAAAAATGTTGACAATGAAAATTGGACTGTACAATACTGTTTTGCTTAACAACAGATGAACGTTATATAACTGCTGTGATTCAACAGTAGCAGAGGCGAAGGTTTAATATAAAGCGTCACTTATGAGGTGAAGCAATCTAGATTTCCACAACTTTGTCAGTGACAAACGAACAGATCGAATTAAATCTCTGAGGCGCTTGCTGAATCGCCAACATAACATTTTCTCAAAACAGTCAACAGGTTTTAGTGCAGCATTTGAGGTCAGTTACGATATTGTGTTGATGCTAGCGAAATATGGCCGACCTTTCATTGACGGTGATTTTGTTAAGCATCTATCTATCTATCTATCTATCTATCTATCTATCTATCTATCTATCTATCTATCTATCTATCTATCTATCTATCTATCTATCTATCTATCTATCTATATACCTACCTACCTACCTACCTACCTACCTACCTACCTACCTACCTACCTACCTACCTACCTACCTATCTATCTATCTATCTATTTTTCATCTAATTATTGACATATCTGATTTTGAATGAACAAGAACAACTGAAAGTAATACATATTTCATTAAAAAGACGTTCACCTGCAATCCTTCAAAGGACAATAAACCTGGCCTTGCGAGCACAGATCAATTTTCTCATTGTAACAGCTTTGAAAGTCTGATGTTACTAAGGTTATAGAAGTCATTGTTGTAACTATAAAAAAAAAGAAAACATCAAAATCAACACAAAAAGAAACAAAAGTACTGACTATTGTTTACAATAAATCCACTAATCTGAAGTGGTCGACATTTTAAGAAAATGGTCATATAAATCATACATAGGTCAACAGCACACTAGTGTTAAATAAAGTCGAAACTGAATTAAAACTATAACACTCTAGTCTGAACACGTTCACGCTTTTTTAATCTTTCAAGTCGAAAATCAAACTATCCTTAAAAGATCTAAAGTTTATTAAACATTATCCATAGGAATATATATCCATTATTATAAAATTGTGTCTAGGGTCAAACTTTTACAGAGCCTTGACACACTAAATTTGAGTCCAAAGGCACGCTAAACGTATAAGTCCAAATCACTCTAAACTTATTATTCAAAAGAATATTAGTCCAAAGACACGAGAGACCTACATGTCCAAATGACACACACAAGTTATAAGTCCAAAGGCGCATTAAACGTATATCAAAAGACATAAGCTTATAAGTTCAAAGGCACATCAAAATTGTGAGTCCAAAGGCACTCTACAATTTTTCCAAATCATAATAAACTTACAAGTCTAAAAGAACACTAACTACTGAATATCTAAATCATATCAACTCATTTATGGTTCAAAAGCATTCTAGACTATGAAGGCGAAGAGCATATGAGTTCGAAAGAAGTCATTTTCTTATATACATAATGACATACCCACACCCACACTCCTTTAAAAATAGTCGACACGCTAAACCTCATTCAAGAACGGTTGATCATTATCCCTAGGTTAGAAAAATGCCTGAGTATCTACTCACTCAGCTAACCAATAGAAGCGCAGCTGAACCGCACGCTAGAAATGTTCCAGAAATTTACTTGTAAATCTCCAGTTGAATGCACACTGAACATATAGAAGACACGTGTTTTGCAAGTTATCAATACAGCAGGAAATCATTCTCTGTACATATATTACTGCAAATGATATATAGTGTTGCTTGCATAACTAAATATTATATTCGTAGTTATTTCTTAGCATGAATCTATTTTATATTGTTATATTTCGCTTATGATATTAAAATATATGATGACAATGTAAATAAGAAAACTCATGTGGCGAATTCTTAGACAATATGTGCTTTTCTGGCAGATGAACACCTTATTCTGATGTTGATTCGACAAGCACTTAGCCATGAGCAACTCCTGATCAGAACAACACACCGGCCAAAGGCCAATTTAACGCACTGTGTGTGCATCTGCCATTACTGCACGTCACTGGACCCTAGACGACACGTTAGGCAAATCCAAAGTTGTGACCACGATATCAAGAACATGTAACAGCTTCAACTCCTTTTGGTCTCGTCTATTGCTCATTATAGCAAAGAGGGAAAGTAGTGTCCCTTTCCCGCAGACACAGTATATTCCAGCGATATTGGATCTTCTTGATATAGCAGATGTACTCTCTCTTACATCCAACATAAAGACGACTACACTGCACCAGGAAGCAGCCCGGCACTCTGAGAACTCTTCACGTTAGCAGCTTGACTTTCAGCCAACAAATGACGTCATCACATTCATCACTGACCTCCTAAACATCATTGGAATAGACACTTTCCCACCGCACACGAAAGAAAAATATTCTCTATGACCATCTCTCCTACAAAAGACAAAAAAACCCTGTAAATTGGACCACAAGATGCAAAAGATCCTCTTCTTTCCCCAACCCGTTCCCACAACCAGCTATATCGGGCTATGTTCCTGACCTTCTTGCTGGTCGGGGGTGGTCTCCCTCTCACCTTCAAAGAAAGACATCATGACAAGTGAAAACGAAAGTGTTGCACCACACCTAACAGTTTCACCCATATCAGCAACTCCACAATTTCTGGGGCGAGAGCGCATTGGGCCCTCAGAATAAAACTGGGCAGTCTAAACTCATGTCTGACAAACGTTCTGGGGCGAGAGCGCATTGGGCCCTCCCAGAATAAAACTGGGCAGTCTAAACAAACGTTCCTACGCCTCAGGTAACCAAGGTAAGCTACTGCCTTTTACCCACATTTAATTCACCTTTCCACCTCCACAGATCCTAAGTAGAAAAAGCACACATACAGGCACTCATACACGCACATAGCAAACACTCTTTCAAAATCATGTTCGCCCCCTACTCACCAGTCCCAGCAATACCTCTTACCATGATAGACACATTCCACTCATAGAGAAAGACCTTCACCTAGACTACACCACAAAAGTAACCAAACTAGGACAAATCATAATAAACTCAACACACACCTATCAATGTACCATCTTACAGGAGTTCACACCATACTGAGCACCAACGTTTCCAAAACATTAGTGTCCCAGATTACTGTATACAACAAGACTCCTCACTCGAATAACCAAAACTTACAGCAAACATTGCAATCCACTATTGCTACCTACAGTCCATCTCTCACCATTAACAGTTCCTTTAGACTTGATCAGATCACTCTCCATGTATTTGGCATCCCCCATCCTCCCGAAACAAATCTTTGTGAAGGGAGGAGGTCGCACTGAGACCCTGAGATAAGAGAACGACCTGTGAGGAAATTATCCCCGATAGCTCCAGTGGTGACGTTAAATTTGTTAGCATAACCACAATACTAGCAGCGTCAACCAGATTCAATTGAATTCAATCAGAGTTCACTTAGATTCACTCAGACGACATTAAAGTATTCTGAGAGTTCACTCAGAAACATTCAATGTTCCCTTATAAATTCATTTATTAGTTCACACATAGGAACATAACAAATAATAACTATAGTGCTATAGGGGTCAAACAAACATTATTTTATGACACTTATGGTCATGATTATGAATGATATTGATTTATAAACTATAATTGTAACTACTGGATTATTCGCAATATGTAACCATGATGTCTTATGTTGTTTCTTGTTGCATATATTTACTATTGATACTTAGACCACTTCTTCTGGCTAGACTCGCGTACATATTATATGTTGTAGTCTGTTACCTGTATTGCTATACCTGGCTGTATGTATCAGGACCCTCGAGCTATATTCTAGAACTATCACTCTTCCATTCTACGTTACACACACACACACACACACACACACACACACACACACACACACACACACACACACACACACACACACACACACCACACACACACACACACACACATTCTATAACTATATGCGGGCTGGTATCAAACATTATTTTCAGGATTTCACGTCGCAGCCGACACCATCATTATATTTGTCCGTGTTTCCAAAATCCACTTGAAAGCTACGAAATAGAGAGTGCAGTATGCCACCTTTGTTACACAACCCCACACGCACACACACGCGCGCACAACTTAACACAAACGCGCGCTCATTCCTTCACGTTATAATTCCACAACAAATCTTCATCTCTAATTTCAGTCAATACCATTCTGACATTTCCCAAAATATACACCTGTAAAATATATTGATAGTAAATTAACATTACATATGTAATGGCAATATGCCTGCATCAGCACCATAAAATCTTTTATTCAAAATCAGCTTTATCTCTTAACCTTGATTTTTTATTTAGCTTATTTTTATCAACCTATGTATTTGAAATAGTAATGAAACAGAAATATGAAAAGAGCGATTAAAACAAAGAGATGTACACTGCATACTATAATTGAGCTGTTGTCAAAAGTCTATATTTACCAACCCCTGTCCGATTTAAAACCTTTATCGATGTGTTAGATATCAGGTTTTGCATACATCTAGGTTGTGTTTGTATGTGAGTGCCATCTCAGGACACACTTCACAACATTAAAAATCAGCTCCCAATCTAGAAACTAAAAGGAGTTAAAAGTCGTCAGACACAAACACACATACACACATAGAGGCGCGATGTGTCGTGCACAGATAATTAATATACAATTAATCGCCCACGAGCCGTTCTACGTCAGTCAAGTCGTCATTCTCGTAACATTACAACACTCTTCAGGTGTATTAATATACTCCCTCCTTTTTTAAACGCATGTACTCAGATTGTATGAATACTACTCTGGCATGTTTAGCTAATAACTGACTAAGCAAATTGTTCCACGTAAAAATGCTGCAGACATTCATTCACAAAGCAAAGAACTTTTTAATATTCTTTGAAATTTATTAGTGGGCTATTAAACCTCTACTGGTTGTGAGGTTTGTTGGGAGATGGGCAAGATGCTAATTATACACCACCGCGGGTTGTCTGTAGCACTAGGCTAATCCCAAAACGCATATGGCTGGCCACACGTTAGAAAGAAAGATAGATAGATAGATAGATAGATAGATAGATAGATAGATAGATAGATAGATATAATAACGAATAGACTTAAGTAGACACAAATACGTCAATATAAGTGAACAGTGCAACACATATATCCTTGATTAAATTAATTTGCATAAATAACTTACACGTCTTAATGTAAAAGTAAAGTGCAGATGTTTACATTTCTAATCATTATTGATACTTACTGCTCAAGAGGCAAAAGAATGTTCCCTTCATTGTTCGGAAAATTCACTTCTTTCAAGATCCCAACTGCAGAAATGTCTAGTAACCCTTGAATCAATGTTCACTGTCGCTTGAAAGAAGTTGTCTCTAGGTGTAACAATGTGCACTAACGCTTGAAAGTTGTTTCCTGTTGGTATACCATTGTGCACTAACGCTTGAAAGATGTTTCCTGTTGGTATACCAATATGCACTAACGCTTGAAAGATGTTTCCTGTTATTGTACCATTGTGCACTAACGCTTGAAAGATGTTTCCTGTTGGTATACCAAAGTGCACTAACGCCTATGCACCTCATTTCGATATTTAAAACGTGTCTTGATAGCTATGGTTGCAGTTTTGTTTAGAATGATTATAGCGCTGCTGTTTCTACCGTACTGAATAATCTCTATAACAATCTGCACGTAATTTCTTTATGACATCATACTTGATCAGAGTTATCCTTTCTCACTCAACAATTAACTAGTCTGTACCAAAATATCGTACAGTGGATGTCAGTGGAAAGTAAAATGTAGCTATTGTTCAAGGAAACATTTGTAAAATGTAGACATGAACTCTAGAAATGTCTGTATTATGGTGCATGTTAATTAAAATCATCGTTGACCTTTTATCAAATCTATTTCGCCCTCAGGTTGTGACTGTTCACTTTATCTACCCAGAACTCCACTAGGGCTTTTAGACTGGGCAGAAAAATAAACTATTTTTCTACAGTTGCACATTAGACAACACTAACAGTACAAAGGGCCACTATTTATGCAGTCTTGTTTGCACAGCTTTAGAATTAAACAAACGGTCGTGGATCCCAATCAGCTTAGTTGTAAATTGGTCATAAATATTATAGGTGACAGGAAAATCCACTGGTCATCTTCTTTTATGAAGGGACTATTTAATTGGTGGCCCTGTCATTGATGGTCTCGAGTCATTCAGAAATATGTGAATATGTGCATAGTTATGACTGGGAGTGAAATTCGTAGTCACAGCAATTCACTTTGTTTCTAAAGTGTAGTTACCACGATTTCTTTTTATGTTAGTCATCAAAGTGAATATGATATTTACAGGTACAGTTTTAATATGAGTGTGTCTGTGAAAGGGAGAAGCTGATGGATGAATTAAAAACTGCAGCCTCTCGTAAATGACTGTCTATAATTATTTCGTTTTTGTTTACATTATTAATTATTATTGATTTAATTGATCACGTTACATATGTAGTTTTTTTTTCGACGTGAAAAGACTGGACATAGAACTATTTTTATATTGCTACTTTCTAACTTCCTAAGAAAAGATGACATGTTGTTGTGAGGATTGGGGAGTTTATTTATTCATAAAGACATATAGCTAACACACTTAATAACGCAGTAAGTGTTCAGAAATGTGTATAGGATGAACTATCATGGATAACAGTGAAGCTGATAGCGTATGAATTGAAATAGATAGAAAGTTAACACTCTGTGCGGGTAATATTATTGTTGTTTAACGAGATACTGAGCCTGAGTAAGATTTCTCGTTCGCACATATGAAGCAACTAACACGTAGTCGTGGAAATTTCATTTGCTTAAGGGCACCGTCATTAGAAGACATTATAGGGTATATTTGATTATTTTAACCCCACACAATCGTACAAACTGAAATGACTGTCACTGAAACTTTATGCGCTTTAAACAGCTGAATTTTGTACTGTAAGTATGGATGTTTTGTTTCTTGAAAACAAGAGTCCTTTCCTGTTTAGATATATACTGATTTTATTTCACTGGATAAAACTAAGAAATATGTCACGTCTGTCAGAGCATTTTCATCTAGACGGTCCATGTATGAGCGTCAAATATCAGATCAATTTACACGTCAACATAAAGAAATGACGTGTAAATCATCATAGATATTACGAAGTACACTATAAATAGCCATAGAAACAAAACTGCAACCACAGCAATCAAGACTCGTTTGAAATATCAAAATCAGTCTCGCTATCGTAAAGGCAACAAATGCGAAGACTTCCAGTGAGCAATTACTGATATCATAGCATGCAGAGACATCTTTCTAGCCTTAGAAGACATTGTACCCATAATTAAAATCAATGTCTTTCAATCGTTAGAAGAAACACGTATCTACAGTTTATGTCTTTCAAGCCTTGGAGAACATTGATGTACCTGAGGGCAACAGATTTCAAGCGTTAGTGGGCATTGCTGTACCTGAGGGCAACATATTTCCAGGTTGGAGATCACTGATGTTATCTACACAGCCAGTATCATACAAGCTTTAGTGGATATTGATGGTATACATTTTTAACAATTTTATTCAGACACATCAGGGTCTTGCCATTTCCTTGACACTATAGCAATCATCAATTCTGGAGTTCACTGTATTGGCTTGCGTCTTTACCAACTTCATCAAGCGCCATTGGCATGGGTATTGTTTGAAATGAACTCGTCCGTTAGTTTCAAGTTTGGTAGATTTCCTGTTGGTGTTGACCGATGTAGTCAGTTGGGTTTCCTTTGCCAGGTCTGTAATGGAGTTTATTTCATATGCCATAAGACTTAGTTTATCAAATCTTGCTGAAATAGTGAATTTTTTGTTATGTCACAGGCTGCATTATTCCATTTCAATCAAAGGTGTCGAACCCTTCTTTGCCTATGTAAAAGTGCTTTTCTTTTTTTCTTTTGTTGTCGTTGATGTCTAAAGCTGCTGGCATATACTCAAATTTAGAAATCCATTTCTCAGATCTGACACCAACTGTTTATTCATCAGCAAAAGCATAAAATGAGGGAAAGTTTAGGAGTAACGTCATTTTGTCATCATGTTTATCAGAGTTTCGCTGCCTGTGTGAAAGAAACTGAACTAATTTGGGTATCTGCCAGAGATAAAATCACTTACAGTTCAATCTTCAGAATCATGGTCAACACATATTATTATGTTTTATGAATTTGATTTCCTTGACACATAAACAAGTTGACATTTAACTTTTATTTTTCAGAACTCAGACGCACCAGAGTCTTGCCTTTTTCCTGACCCTATTGCTATCATCAATTTCTGGAGATGACTCTATTGACTTTTAGATTTTGTAACTTCTTCAAGTGCCTTTGACTTGGCCATTGCAATGTTTGGAACGTAGTTTATGAACTCGTTTGCTGGTTTCACGTTTGGCGGTTTTCATTTTGGGTGTCGACTGATGTGTTGTCAGTTGGGTTTTCATTGCCTCGTCTGACCTCGAGTTTCATTTCATACGGTCTAGGTCTTAGTCTCCATTTCTCAATTATATCGAATTAAATACACTGTCAGAGTTATAAATAAAACTGTTTAAATCTATCTTGTTTTTATGTGTTTTCAACGAAATCAAATGCATAAACATAACATGTATTTACAGGCAACATCATTCAAGCGTTAGTGGACATTGCTGCAGTTGAAATCTTAAAATAAGTGAAAATTAAAAGATCGAATTTTTCGAACAATGGAGTGAACATTCTCGTTCTTCATGACAAGTAAGTATCTTAGGTGGTTAGAAATCCAAATACCTGCACGCGATTTAATCTTAAAACATAGGATATATTTAATGCATTTTTCACTTGTATTATCTGTCTGTCTGTCTGTCTGTCTGTCTGTCTCTCTCTCTATATATATAGATAGATAGATAGATAGATAGATAGATAGATAGATAGATAGATAGATAGATAGATAGATGTGTGTGTGTGTGTGTGCGCGCGCGCGCATTTAATGTGCCATGTGAAACGACTGTGTATACATTTGTCATCCGTATATTTCTCGTTTGCACTGCAGTTTAATATGCAAATATATGCCTTAGATTATTTATTTACTAATAGCTCCGTTAGAATTGATAACTAGGTAAAAATAAACTCTCTAAGTATTGTCGGCGTTTTGCTGTAGAGTGTTAAAATTTAAAATTAAAGAGCTTCGTCACGTTTCCATTAGGAAAGAATATTACTGAATCACTTTAGCAAATATTGCATATATAATATACAAAAGCTATTTTAGTATATGGCAACGCTTGTTGTATAATGCCGAAGATATGAAATAGTCTTAAAACATATGTGCAGATTTCAATTATATTACAGACACATTGCCTGAACACATCATCTGATTTAGATCAATATATGATTTAGATCAATATGTGATTTAGATCATTATCTGATTTAGATCAATATCCGATTTTAAGAGTTAAATCACATGCTGTACACTACGTATGCAAATTATTTGGAAATAAATACGCATGCATGAGATTTACCTGTATTTCTAAAGAATTATTTACTTTATTTACTTTCTTGAGATGTATTTGCAGGAAACACGATGATAACAATGCGAACAGTTTTTGGTGTTGTTGTAACGACGGCAGTAATTATAATGATCTTTATGTTCTGGGCACTTCCCTCTGAATGGTTTATTAATGGTAAGGTCTAATAAGTGTGTGTATGTGTGTGTGTGTGTGTGTGTGAGAGAGAGAGAGAGAGAGAGAGAGAGAGAGAGAGAGAGAGAGAGAGAGAGAGAGAGAGAGAGAGAGAGAGAGAGACTATTCTTCACATAAAATTGCGAGTGTCTTTGATAGAAAGCGTATGATGCATGATCATACAGTCATACAGAAATCCAAAACCATATATTTCTTTCATTTTCACCTTATGAATTTTTCTAAATCACATTTGCTGTCATAATACGTCAGACCTTTCAAAACTAATTTCCCTCTAATTAGATTAGAAATAAATTTGTAAAATCAAAGAAATCCTGAGCTGAAAAGAAACAAGTTGAATCGAAGGTTTAAGAGCAGCGACACATGTCACCAATCTTCAAAACGCATATTACAAAGCGTAGTTCATTCACCAGCACCAGTATCCATCCTACCTATTCATCGACAGTGACCATTTAGAACAGATTACCAGACACGTTCTATGGTGCAATGATGTAGGTATGAAGATTTACAGAACTGAAGTAAGAGCTGATTTTTGGTAGGGATGGAAACATTTAGAATGAGTGGTCACATTACCATAGATAAAGTCGCAAATCCATGTATAATAAAAATAAATACTTTTACAAAATGTTGTGAGAACAGAAAATGTGCATATGTCTTCCTGCAATTGATTCCAAGATAGCTAAGACAAAAGGTATGTAAAGAATTATAGTAAAATTGATTTCTAATTTCGTCTAAGAAGACATTCAGTTTGAATCAGAACTAACCGGTGTTTAATAAGCATGTTGGTTTAGTTATTCTCTGGAGGCTAATATGGCGTTCCTTCATCGTATTAGTTCCCTCAAACAGAACAATTATCAGTACTTTCCTTGAACCAGAAATTCCCCAATGTACTAGAGCAAAAGGCAGATTTACAATGTTGTATTTTGAAATGTCTTTTACAAGGTCTACTTGCAAATTGACTGGCAATCACCTGCAAAGTAAACTGACATTGAAGTGTTCTAATTATACTAAACTACTAAAATCTTAGAAGGCCATCCCCACCATCCAACACTTCTCCCCTTCACCTTCATAAATATGTTGATCTGTTGTTTTTAAACTAAAACCAGATATTACTACAATTTCTTGCCAAGTCCATTGACTTGTCCGACTATTATGTGAATAAAGGGACACCATTGTGCAAAAGTATTCTTCAACCTTTCTTAGTGAAAATTTCGTTATTCGGGGTGGGGGTGCACATAAAATTCCAGTTCAGGCGTCTGAGCAGAAGTGTAAAACTTCCTATAAAGAATAATTCATTGATATATGATATGCAAAGCTTAGAAGGATGCATGTGTGCGTGTTTGTGTGCGTGTGTAATTGTGTGTTTTGCATATGAGATCTTATTTAAAATCTCGTCTTCTAACTCATTCATTTCTTTATCTAACTTTCAGAGTTCCATCTGTGGAATTATGAAGAAGACAAATCACATGAATTTGCGTTGCACTTACAAAATCAGCTGAAAGGTAAAGACTACATGGTATTTTCAGACATTTGTAATAATCATAAATAGATTGGACATGATATATAATCCTTTTATAGATCGGTTGTATGTAATAATCAGAAATAGATTGGACATTATATATAATCCTTTTATAGATCGATTGTATGTAATAAACAGAAATAGACTGGACATGATATATAATCCTTTTATTGATCGGTTGTATGTAATAATCAGAAATAGATTGGACATGATATATAATCCTTTTATAGATCGGTTGTATGTAATAAACAGAAATAGATTGGACATAATATATAAACCTTTTACAGATCGGTTGTATGTAATAATAAGAAATAGACAGGACATGATATATGAACCTTTTATAGATCGGTTGTATGTAATAAACAGAAATAGACTGGGCATGATATATGAACCTTTTATAGATCGGTTGTATGTAATAAACAGAAATAAACTGGGCATGATATATGAACTTTTTTATAGATCGAACGTCTTTCTTTACTTTGAAAAGTACTAACTATTGTACTTGTAATGCTATTCAGGTAGTGCGAATTAACTTTAAAAATCAACAATGTAACGAGTGCTACTTCTTCGAGTATCATTAAAGGCGAATACTAGTACTGTGGAGTCGCGTACAACAGGCTATCTTAACAGAGTTATTTTCGACATGTTGTATACAGCTTTCATGTGACAAGAACATATTATCATCACAAGATCCAATTTCTAAAGTGCAACAGCATGAAACAATGCAAGAAATAATTTATGCAGTATTATAAATGCAAAGGGAAGAAAAACGAAATGTGCTAATGTAATTAAATTAATTTATTAACGATCCACTTTAAAAAGTACCAAATGTACAAGTTAATAAACATTATAATCAATCGAAACACACTCTGAAGACTTCTGAAATGTGGAAATGTAACTTTCAGTGTTTATATAAAATATGCTTGTTTGGATGTATTAAAATTACTTTTGTTCTTAGCATATCAGGCTTTTGCATGAAGATGACGAAGCTGCCACATGTAGTATCAGGTTAGATTTTTTTTTAATCGGAAATGTTTGCAGTAACGAGACAGAGAATACCTGCAGTTTTTCATCTACAAACTTCGACATGTTCAGCAGCAGGCTGTGTTATTTACCAGCAAAGGAATTTGACATTTTCATTTTAGAACATGTTCATCATAACACCAACACCGTAAAATAAACTAACCAGTGCAGACACTCGATGGGCCCAGCTAGGACGATGAAAAAAAATAATTGTATTAAAATTCAAGCAAACCCTGGTCAGAAAAAGCCGACAATCAATCATAAAACAAGAAATAAAATGTTGCGTTTATTAACGTCACAAAATAAATACCGGGCACATCAGAGCAATATCGGGACGTACACAACTGATTTATGTCAGAATTGTCACTATCGGTTTGGCGTTGCGCAAAGTATCCGATCAGTCCACTGTTGCAAGGTGATTGATGAATAAGGGATGAGATTATCGGCTGCTGTCGTCATAAACCCCCCAAAAGAGAAGAAACCATATTTACAACTTTGGCTGAGGACAGATTATAAACGAATCCAGTTTTGTATTGAAGCAAGAACTTAAACAATCCAAGTGCGATATCAACGCCAGTTGAATTACATGTCTATAACAATTGAAATATGCAAATGATAATGTGGAAAATGGGATACCAAACTTGAGATTTCTAATATGGATTTCAGTTTTTAAATATTTGTACGTGTCTACCGCCCAATAAATTTTCTAATATGTCTGCATTATAACACTTTAAAACAAACTTCTTGTTTTATAATTTAAAACTTGTGGTGCGGTCATCGTAATAAATGAATTATAATTAATTTAGCATACATTTAGTTAAACTACAATACATATAAACACAATGTAGACAAGTATAAAAAGCTAGTGTTAAAATGAAACGTGATGAATAAACACAAGCAATATACAGATTATAAATAAAGCAATATTACCATCCTATATACGTATATTTATATTGTACGTGTCCATTCGCTTGTTTTGTGTACTTTGCGTGCAGTTGCAAAGGCTACATATGAAAAAACAAAGTGCACTAATCTCCAAACAAGGAAACGTGGCTGTAAGTATGAAGTAATGCGTAATCCTATCTATCTATCTATCTATCTATCTATCTATCTATCTATCTATCTATCTATCTATCTATCTATCTATCTATCTATCTATCTATCTATCTATCTATCTATCTATCTATCTATCTATCCAACTCTCTATCTATCTATCTATCTATCTATCTATATCTATATCTATCTATCTATCTATATCTGTCTATCTATCTATCTATCTATCTATCTATCTATCTATCTATCTATCTATCTGTCTCTCTGTCTGTCTGTCTATCTATCAATCAATCTATTTATCTGTCTGAGTGTCTGTCTCTCTGTTTCTATCTATATATCAATCTATCTCATTTAATACTTTATCTGCACAGTTATCACTCAATATTTGGAAAACCTTGCTTCTCTTAACAGTTGTACCTTGTGTAAACAGCACTTGCCCTGCGAAGATTCCGGATTCAGCCGAATTACGTGTTTTGCAGCTGCGAGCGAAGCACATGAAAGTTTCAAAAGACCAAATGAATGTCATTATGAGAATTTCCACTGAAGTTGAGAAAAGGAAATTCTTGTTTCTCACAGCCGCGTCTTCTAATCATTACCATGAAGCACAAGCACTGGTTTTTAACCTGAAGAAATTCGTCTTTAATAGGCTTAATACTTCAGAGTTTACTTTCGTCTATGTTAATCTTGGATTGAACTTATATGAGAAGCGACAGGTATAAAATTTTAAAAAGTACACATTCTCGTTTGCCATCCCCCTCTTCCTCCTCCTCCTCCTCATCATCATCATCATCGTCGTCGTCGTCGTCGTAGTCGTCATCATCATCATCACAACCACCACCACCATCATCAGCAGCAATAACATCAACTGTTTCTTCTGCTTCTTTTTCTTCTTCTTCTTCTTCTCATTATTATTATTATTATTATTCAGCCTCTTTCCACGACTTCTAGCTTGACTGTCGGCTGTGATCCAAGTTCTCGGAATCTTACCAAGATTCTGGGAGATCCAAGGTTTTACGGAGGATGTGGGCACTTCCGAGGAGCGCTGCTTTGAGTAGTGGAACGAGTCTGTGGTTTCCAGGGAGTTTATTCAGATAGCCTTCCAATTAAGATGTTATGTTCCCCAAGGCTCCTATCACTATAGGTATCACTTCAATCATTAATATGGTCACATCTGCACTTTTGCAAAAGGTATGGTGTTCAGAATTTGGCAAATACAACAGTGATGTGCTTCTGTTACTCATCATCATCGTTGTAGTCGTCATCGTCATCATCATCATCATCATCGTAGTAGTAGTAGTAGTAGTAGTAGTACTTGATCCGAGCAGGATTATGGAAATTAAAGAACTATATTATTTAATAATTAATAATTATAATAAATTCCAGACTTTCAGACTTACAACTTGCACAGGGAGAGGGTGGGTGGGTTGAATATATTCTTAAGTATCAACCAAACACAAATATATGTGGCTCAGCCTCCAGCCCCTGTTAATATGCAGAACAATGATAAAAGAAGATACGAAGATAATTATTTAAGAAGAAATATTTAAAAGGAAAACAAATCTCATTGCGGACAAACTAACGCAAAATAACTTACAAACACGCTTGAATGCAGGTGAAATGTAATATTGCTTCTTGAACACTAGTGACGTGTATTGGTTTAAGTGATAAGCATGGAGCTAGCTACCAATCAGATCATTATACTGTTCATTTAAGCTTCAATATGAGTGAAATGTGTATCTTGCATATCTTGTAATTTAAACATTAAAGAAGCCATAGTGAGTACTCTTATTTTTCCACTAATAAATAGAGACTGTACAGCAGGGGTCTCAAACTCATTTTACCTGGGTGAAGCTGGGCCGCATCATTATTCCTTCTGCCAGAGACCTGGCAACACTCTAACACAGCTCAGACACATTTGGCTTCAGGGAGGAAGCCATTGAGACCCTCAGTATGACCTGAAGATGCTCATCAGTAAGGTTTGACCTGAATTTTGACTTATTAAATTTCATGGTGGAGAAGAGCTTTTCATACAGATAGGTGCTCCCAAAAAGGCACATGGTCCCCTTGAACATCCTGGAAAGCTCAGTGAAGGTAAGGGGCAATTCTCTCAAAAACTGTCCAAGCTTGTCTGCTTTTCCACTCACCTCCCTGAACTTGGCTTTGAGTTCAGAATTACATTGTAGGTCAATTAGCTCCATTTGAAACACAGGAGGGGCATCTTCCATAGCAAATATTTGAAAGGTGGTTCTGTGTTTCTTGAAATCTGCAAACCTGTGATCAAATTCTTCCTGCAGCTTTACAATGGCATTAACATACTTCTCACCACTGAATGGTGTGCCAGAATCCATGAGTGCCTTACATGCTGGGAAATGGCAGATGTTTGTCTGAGTAAGCTGGGCTTTCCATTACACAAGTTTTGTGGAAAATGATCTGACATTGTCATATGCTGTGCTGACAAGCTGCCCCTGGCCTTGTTATTTCTTGTTCAGTACATGTCAACAAGAAAAGCTAAGTCCATGAGCCATTTGGGATCACTTTAGTACAGGAACAGCCATCCCATCCTTCTCCTTGAAGGTTTTCACTTCTGCTCTCAACTCATAAAATCTCTTCAAGACCTGTCCCCTGCTAAAACAACGTACCTCGGTGTAGTAGAGCACATCCTCATATGCTGACTCTATTTCCTCTAAAATGTCACGGAACTGCCGGTGCTTTAAGCCCCTGGATCTGATATGGTTGGTGCATTTCACAACGTCAGACATCACATTGTCAAACTTCAGGCATTTGCTGCAAAGGGCCTGCTGAAGTATAATGCAGTGCAGAGCAAAGGCATCTTCTACACATTCTTCTTCCAATTTTCTTTGAACAATTACCACAAAACATTGATGGCGCTCCATCAATTATTATTCCAGCAAAACTCTTCCATAGTAAGCCGGCATCTGCAATGGCATCACACAGTCGGTGGAATATCTCATCAGCGGTGGTCTGGCCATTCATTGGAATCACTGTGAGCAACTCCTCCATCACTTCAAAATTGTCGTCAACACCACGGGCATATATTGCGAGCTGCGCATTATCAGTGAAATCGGTGCCCTCATCACGAGCGACTGAGTATGCAAGGAAATGTTTAGCTTTCTCACGCAGTTGATCGTAAATGTTACCTGACAGGTCAGAAATGTGCTCTGGTACTGTTTTGGCTGAGAGGCTTATGTTGCTAAACTGACTGTTCTTTTCTTGAAAGACTATACTTGCAACCTGTAACATGCACGTTTTGATGAACTCGCTATCTTTAAATGGCTTTCCTTCTTTAGCAATCATCTCACTCATCACATAGCTAGCTTTGACTGCCGCATCACTCTCTTTGCTTGCTTTCTTGAAAAAATCTTGTTGCCTCAGTAGACAGTTTTTAAGTTTGGCGACTCGGTCCTCCATCTCATCTCCCTGGTATTTTGCATACTCCTCAGCATGTCTAGTTGAGTAATGACATCTGATGTTGTACTCCTTGTGCACTGCAACTTTCTCTGTGCATATAAGACACGTCGGGATGTCCCTGTGCTCAACAAAAAAGTAGTCGTTCTCCCACTTCTCCTGAAATTGTCTGTGCTCATCGCCAACCTTTCTCTTCACAGCAGATTTTAAGTAATATATAACTGGGGATGGGTTACAAAATAAAACAAAAACACATAACGTATTTGCACTGGGTGACAGGCTGTATATTCTCTCCACTCGATGACAATCACGTTTCAAAGTAACTAACTTTCAGCACGTTTCCTACTTTGCGGCGTGTAGCAGTCTAAAAGCTCTTCCAGTCAAAAACAGTTTCTATGAGAGTTAGCTGCCTGCTAATGTATGCAGTATACTATAGGAGCCTGTGAAAGCATATGCATACGACAAAACACATTCACTCGATTAGGAATCACGTCAGCGTTTCAAGTACTTTTTTTTCTCGTAATTATTTTTATATAATATTTCTTTTTTGTTGGCGTATTGTTTACTTTAATATTATATTTGTTTAAACAACATATATTATTTAGATTGCTGTATTCCTTTATTTATTTATTTATTTATTTTTCTTGTTCTTCCTTTTATTTTATCAGTCTACTATTTTTACTATTTTTCTTCTTTGCTATAGTTCTGGATGCTTTTGAAATTTGCTAAACGGTAGCAATATGTAACAGGCTTGGCCGCCGAGTTTGGCAACACAACGCGCTGGTTGTTAATTTGCGTTGCTGTCAGGATCCTGAGGTATGGTAGCCCACAGGTGACTAAAACTATAAACTCCAAAGGTGCGTGAGAAAAACATTGATATCAAGTGGGGGCCACAAACTATCGTCACGCGGGCCGCGAGTTTGAGACCCCTTGCTGTACAGTTATCATACGTAATCTATAAGTAGTAGGCACAACACATAGCCATCTACTATACAAAGAAAGAAAAGCACAAACAACAAGTGACCCTCCACCACGACATCATTGTCCCAATAAGCCAATTATTTTTTTTAGATGTTGATCCAATGACCTTGCCTTGGGTTGGCGACTTTGAGAGTATTTGAACAGACATTGCTAGTCGTTTGATCCAGACTTTTACACTCATAGTGACCGTGAGCTAGGGAGCGCCATGTATGCTAGTCGTTTGATCCAGACTGTTACACTCATAGTGACCGTGAGCTAGGGAGCGCCATGTATGCTAGTCGTTTGATCCAGACTTTTACACTCAAAGTGACCGTGAGCTAGGGAGCGACATATATTCCCAGGAATTGCTCGGTGCAACTCTGCTCCCGTGGCTGTTATGTAACATCTGGTGAGTGAAATAGCCCGGGCGATCAAAGTCTAATACCCTATAGGCCGACAGAATCTTTAAATTAGTGTTTCCGTCTCCATACAGAGCACAAAACAAAGAACAATAATTCTCTGAAAGTGGTATCTACTTCACAGACACACGCTCGCACGCACGCACGCACACACACTCACAAACTCAGCCTTCCAACGACAATTATAATTATCAAAGTTGAGGTAAATATATACAATAAAGGAACTAACTTAATAAATCTACAAGCACAATGTTGAGGTAAATAGATACAATTAAGGAACTAACTTTTTAAAAATCTACATACAAAAGTTAAGGTAAATAGATACAATGAAGGAACTGACTTAATAAATCTACATGCACAATGCGTTGATACAAAAACACATAGGTATAATGCTTGTGAGAACGATACTATAATATAAATGTTATTCAAAAATATTAATTGTATGAATTTAATTATTGGCGGAATTTTGATCATAAAAGAGAGTCGGTCTGAAGCGTTCTCTTCGGTAAATCAGTGAAAGAGTATTTTAATGCTTCAGTCAGTGACAAATTCGGTAAATCAGTGAAAGAGTATTTTAATGCTTCAGTCAGTGACAAATTCTCTAAGAGTTGCGAAATTTAAAAGAATCTGAAGGCTGACTGCATCATAAAAATCACATGCTAGTTTAACATATGAATGTAGTGAAGAGATTACTTTTAAGCAAAGTGCATGAATAATATATTTATGAAAAGTGCGTTAGGAAGTTGAAAAGTATTCAATGGCGAAACTTCAGAAACATTAACTCAATGTTGAAGCACGTGCGGAATGCAGTCCTTTTATTATAAAGACTATAACGAATCAAAAGATATTGTTGTTTTCATTCATAAAACACAACTTACATGGGATGATTATTTATATTGATCTTTCTAGATACATATTGAAAACGAAACTTATTTCAGAATTAGAGAATTTTAAACGGTTAATGAAATTTGAATACATTACTTTCATAGCGGATATTTAAACAGTGATTATTTGCCATTAAAATAAAATAGTATGATATTTCGCTTACATTTACAACTTACTATTTATTAAAAATAGGTGAAAATATATTTAAATACATAACTCATTATGCTCTGTTGTTTGCGAGTGTTTGTGTGCGCACGTTCGTACATGTGTATCTGATATGATTCTGGCTATTTATAGTTACTTCTGATAAACCTCATAATCAGTATAATGCATTTATTTAAGTAAACATTTAATCAATAATTATAAACACAAGAAATATAATGCTTTTTTAAAAAATAATAATATTGATTGCTATACTTGTTTTTCAAAACAGTATTGACATTATATTAATATGCAGAATTTATATCAGTAAATGTGTTTTGTTTTTACACAGGTAAAAAAGCACTGTGGGTGCATTGTGGTGGACATGCCGTTTAAATTATTTCCGATCCATATTAAGAATCTGTTATGTTATGCATGGAAGCCTCTCATTGTTAAGGTAGGAGAGATAGATTGATAATGTGACGCCAAAACCAATTAGTAAATATTTATTATTATTATTTATATTAATTAGATAACAACAAAGAATTTAATGATTTTAACAATTATAAATGATAATTCCATATATCAAAATTCAAATACGAAGTTCTTAGGACTATCTATTTGTCTTTTAAAGTTTGTACGGAATTGTAACACAGTTCTGATTTAAGAGATATCCACTGTCCACTTATCTCTTTTAATCTTCTCATCCGTTATGGCAGCACTCACACTCTAACAGTACATCGTCAGATGACTGGCAACATTTGCATAACCCGTTCCTTGAATTGCATTGATTCATCTCTTCAACTTAGGTGTCGTAATGCCTAGTATTTAGTAAGTCATGCACGTTGAACACACGATCCAAATGTTGAATCCAACATGAAATTTCATAACATGAAAATCCCAACATGGAAACACGAACGTGAAAAGACAAAACGTGAAACACCAAACGTGAAACACCAAACGTGAAACCTGCTCTGAAATGATAAGTGTTCATTTCCATGAGCGACAATTCTATTTACTCACTGACCCGTACCTGTGGCATAGACAATAGAGTAGTCTATTTACAAATCGACCTTTTAATCCTATTTTACAAAGAAAGGTAAAATATGAAATATGAAAAGACATAATTCAAATCACGCACGTGTGTTACAATTATAATACAACATTTTACCTGCAAGTGGATTAAATCAGTATTTCCCAAATAATGAACTTAGATAGTTAGCTTTAATGATTAATTAATTAATGTCTATACACAATCCAGCAATTATTTAGAGTTACAAATACATATTAATCTGATCACTCTATTCTCTGGCCACACATCGGGAAAAATAGCAATAATACAGTTCAATCACAATAGATATGCAAAATTCACACAACAATGTTCTTAATAAATACAGTTTAAAAAGTCGATGTTTTACCTTGTCTGAATGAAAACAGGTTTTCACGATTCACCGAATAAATATGGCGGCCTGTCTGAAATATGTCTTAGGCGCTGTTCCCTCGTGAATATGAGCTAAGACAAGGTTCAGAGTATATAAAGGTATCTATGAGTTATGGAGGGAAATCTATTGGTCAAGCAACAGGCTTGGACAGCAACTCAGTATCTGCTAGTGTTCGTGAATTTTATATAATACTTGCGGACCCCCTTTGATTGCGAGTACGGCTTCTGCAGCACGATGCATCAGGAACATGATGCTTGCGTCACCGTTCATGATGCCTGTACCAAAAATCTCAGTTATGAATAGGAACGAAACTTTAAGGAGCTTTATCTAACAATACCAAAAATAATTATTAGACAGGAGGTCAAGGATAATTTCTCCTTGACCTCGTTACAATGTGTACATAACCTGTTTTAGGTTCAATAGTCATTGTCGTGATTTTTTACAAAATCACAATTTTATTATTCACGTTATTACTGTCACTTTCATGTTTCCCTTATGTTGTAGAGTACAGATTAGTTGCTATTCTCTTGAGTTTAACAAACTCGTACCTTCGCCTTAACTCCCTCAAGCAGAACAACAATTGGAGCAATTTCCAGTAACTTCCTTCGTACCAGAATTTGCCTGATGTAGTCAGCATATCTTGCCACCATACATCAATGGAGTGTATTCCCTATAATTACACACTGCAGTATTTGCTTCCTACGTCTACCATAGTCGCAGCATTTTTTAATTAGCAAACCAGAAGTTTCAGAAATCACAAGGAAAGGCTGCTTTGTTCCTTAAAAAATTATAATCAGGGAACAAACAGTAAGATTTCATCTCATTTCTTTCTTAACTTCATACATTCTCACATTCAATTCTCAACACGCAGTTTCCTGCAACATTATTTATTAGCCCGATACAGGCACACATCATAATAAGTGCAGAATATCAATTTTATGAGTGTGTTCACTAGAGACAAGGTCAAATGCATAGCATATCACATAAAAAAACATCATGGTTTACATACAATTTGTAGAAATAATAGTCTACCACATAATAATCTATATATAATACGCAAGTATAATATATCAATAGCAAAGTGCATGAAATATTCCTATGCCCATTCTCTCTCAATAAGTCAGTAGACGCACTATTAAGCTAATGGCCACCTTTCATGACTGGACTTCTTGCATCACCAATTCCAGTGATTAGGCAATAAAATTCTCTACAGCATGTAAACTTTTAATCTCAGCTTATTGGTTGGTTCTCTTCCTGTAAATCTTAACCATTGGATAATAAAAACTACTCATCCATTTGAAACTGATTTCGAATGATCAGCAATTTCCTGCATATTCTCATTTCGATTTGTTTACTCCCGTTCTGATACTTATAAAAATACCGTTATAAATAGTGTCCAAATTTGTGTAACATCAACAATTTGACAATTTATATAACAATTGAGTCTAGAAATAGCAATAGTCAAATTTACTCTGCCATAGATAGATAGATAGATAGATAGATAGATATGTGCATGCATACATACATATACAGATAAGATTAGATAGTTGCATGAAAAATTCCAGCAATTATGAGTTCGTGTCTAGTATACAGTATCATCAAATATTTATTTTAATAATGCATTAACTAATAAATATCTGGAGTTAAAGTATAGCAATTTTAATGAAAATAATAAATTCGCACATACTGTATATTGTTTCAGTCGATGTTGCCCAAAGCCGAATTTTTAATTTACATGGATGCATCAGTACGGTTTAAAGAAAATGTAAGTTTCGAAGTTATCGCCGAATTGCTCAAGCAGCGAGGAGCATTGTTTCATCAGAAAGGATGGGCCATTCCTAACCACACTTTACAACCCATGTTTGACTTTTTCGGCGACATGCCCTGTATGTACTCAGCATTCGCTGAAGTTCATGCAACAAACCTCTTCTTTTCTAATCAGCTATTCATTGACAAAGTGGGTATAAAATTATTTACTTAATTTTCGTATGAAAATATGTGTAATTTGTGTCTTCATTTTTGCATAATATTGTTGCATTATAAATATTATTAGCGAATACAGTATGCACTCAAAAGTTCTCATTCTGTGTATGTAAAGTAAGCCAGTAACAAAAGTAGGAGTTATTTCAAGGCAAGTAAAAAAAACAAACAATGAATTATAAACAGTGAAATAACAAATTATAGATTTGATTTGATTTCCATGTCTGTTTAAACGTTTCATGATCCAATCTACATCCATATGCAAAATTACACTCACAGGCACATGCATGCTTTTAATTATAGTCACGTTTATTCTTTTTTAACACAGTAAAACTGAAAATTAAATATTTTTTTTTAATGAAATAATATTAGTTTGAGATTTGCGGTACGTAGGAAGATAAGCAAAAATAAAAGATAGTGAAACATACCATGTTGATTTGTGTTTGAGAGTTTTCACTTAGTTTCCTCTCTATATAAAAATAATGCAACTATTACACAATGATTGTGATAGGACGACCTTTGAGATGCACTACGTCATTTCATGGATGTCAGAAAATTATAATACAAATAATACACAAAGTCTGTGGTAGAATGAGATTTTAGCAATTACGTCAATTTGTGAATGATATCAAAATGGACATGTAGGGCAAAGCAGTTTTCTGTGTAGAATTTTCAAGCATTTTTAATCCTTTTTGCTTTAAATTTAAAGATATTATGTCGTGGATGTAACCCCAGAATAACATATCTCTTTTATCACAATCCGATAAACTATATAAAACATATAGTTGTGCTTTCCTTATAATGTAATTGAATTTCTTGTAATATATTTAAAGAATCTATTGCATTCTAATGGGGAAAATCTATATTTATCAGCAGTGTAGTGTTCAACTCAGCCAATTATTATACTTTAGGTTTATTTTCCTTCTTATTAAAATTATAACATTATATTTAGTTAAGCTACTACAGTGTGCTGATGAATCAATTACATTTTATATGAATGTATTATTTATTATAGCAAATAAATCAGTATTTAAGTAATATAGACAGAACCTTGTAGATCAGAAATACATTTCTAACAATGTATCATTACATATGTTTATATTACTTAATCTGATTTATGTTTATGTGACGTCATTTAGGTTGTTCTAGACCCGTGGGTGGCGTGTGCCCTGAACAAAACATGCATATGTCCGGTACCGCATTTCAAAGTTATAGGGTGTCCCCATCGGACAACACAAGTTGGCGAGTGTCATCGTTTTGACCAGTCCAGTATTTCCATCATCTTTGAAAAGCTCTATCGAGAAAAAATTTCATATTTACATCTTAGCGATCTTCGCCCAGATATCAGAAGGGGTGACAAAATGAATTTCTTTAAAGATTAAACAAAATTTCATGTCATAATTTGTTTAAATTTCTCAGTATATTCATCTAAAAAATAATAAAACTCTGTAAATGTGTATATCACTGGTTTGTTGTATTTTCGTAACGCGTCTGTAGTTCTTTTTAGCCACTTGTACTTTCCCGTTTCTTGAATTTTGTCTTGAATTTAACTCTATAGATAACAGAGAGATGGGATATAAGGGAAGGAGGTAGAAAAAGAAGGAGAAAAAGAGGACAGCGAGTGTTATGAAATTATTCAGACAGCAGTCTTGTCCCTCCCACCACAAAAGAACTGTAATGCCTTCAACCTATCAAATGTAAACCTACCTTTAGGTCAAACAGGCATTCAAACTAAGTCACTTTACTTGCTAGGAAAGCAACGTTAAGTCAGAGTAATATTAATCCCACTCCCATGTCATTTGTCAAGAGTCGTATATCACTCTGTTTGCATGGAGTATTGATATTTAACGAAATATGTTCTTCGTTCATTTTTGCAGTTTATGACATATTATGGTTTTCCAGTACGTAAAACTGTGTTTCGTATGACACACAAACTTTCGAAATTATGGAACATATTGTTGTAGTAGCAGTAGTATTGTAGTAGATGTGGTGGTGGTAATAGTAGTAGTATTGTAGTAGATGTGATGGTGGTAATAGTAGTAGTAGCAGTATTAGTGGTAGTAGTAGTAGTAGTAGTAGTAGCAGTGGTAGTAGTAGTAATAGTAGTAATACTAGAAGCAGTAGTAGTAGTGGTAGTATAAGTAGAAGCAGTGGAAGTAGTAGAAGTATTAATGGTGGTAGTAGTAGTAATAGTAGTAGTGGTAATAGTAGTAGTAGTAGTAGTAGTAGTAGTAATAGTAGTAGTAGGAGTAGGAGTAGCAGGAGAAAGGAACTGTGTTATTAGTAGTATAGGTTTTGGTAGTAGTAGTAGTAGTAGTAGTAGTAGTAGTAGTAGGAAAGTTATCTAATCCACATTGGTGTATAGGAAGTCAGCTTATTATCTGTATTGCAAATAATCATAATCATCATAAACATTAGAAAAATAATTAATAACAACTAATTTCAACATATCAGCACTAGTTAGTTTATGAACCACGTGCATCAGTTTGGCCTTTATGGTCTCGTCTTCACAGATTCCTTTCCCTTTGGCAGGAAATTCACAAAAATATATTCATTCTCTTACGTTTATAATTATACAGCTATAATTAATTATGCCTCTTCTAAAGTGTCAATCAACATACCATAATTTCCTTGCCTGAATTAGTAGATACTGAAACAAAACAAAAAATTAAAATAAATGTAAGCTTTAGTGAGCAAACACGCATTCAGTTTGGCCTTACTCTTATGGCACTAGTGCTTCAGTATCATTTTCATGTACTGAGCATTTGTTTGCATGAGTGGACATCCTTAGTGCAACAAATTAATAAAACAGTATAATACACACACTTTCATTAATCAAATAACAAAGTCGTAATGTATTTATTGTACGCATACATTGGAAATTTATTATTTATGTACAATATAAAAAGAAATATATAAATAGCGGTGTAAGCCCGAAGCGCCCCCCCCCCCCCTGACTCACTCACTGATTATTAAGCGTCTTGTTGGTGAATGTTTTGAGGTGAGATATCAGTATTAGATAAAGTGTCAAAAAGCGAACATTTACCTTAATTAGTTAGTGAATAATTAAGATTGTGACTATTGATATTATTGTTGCGGATCAACAGTTCAGTGTACAATGAGCAGCCCTTCGTTGATTGGCTTGGCTAAAGTCATATAAAATGATCCCATGCATTTGTGACATAAATTTTGTTTTATATATTATATGGAATGCCTGAAATTAAATTTAAACAAATAACATTGTAAGTATGTTTTATTTACAAAACACAATCACAAAGTAATAAAATATAATATATAATACAAAAAGAAAACTAAATGTGACACATATTCATACTGTATTCATTAAGTGTAAAGTTGTGGGATTCGCTGGAGATTATCTAAAGATTTTTTTTGCGAATAATTTTCGTGTGTATAAATAATTAAGTATTCAGGTAAAACCGTATTTTTGCAGCTTAAGAAGTGATCGTTTATATTCAAATTATTTTATCTTCCGTCCATAATATGCTACACATCTTGATGATGACTGGTTATGGTAGGATAGCTTCTCTACACTCACCACAATGCTAGTCGTCATTTTATGGATTTATACTTCCAGCTAGTATCGATCTGATAAAATAATATTTGGACCCCACGGGACATACACATTAAAAGTTTTTTCCTTAGTGTCCGAATTTTTAATCTTCGTGCATCACCCACACACACACACACACGTCCCCGACACTACGAAAATCTACTGAAACATAGCTAGGAAGTAACGAATACACATTAATAAAAATACATTTATTTAAAAAATATAGTTTTGTCACAGGCAAAAAAATGCATAACATTCAAACAAAATATAAAATATAGTTATTATATGACAAATAAGATATAAGCACTCAGTAATATTCTGGTCTGCTGTTTTTGCATTGAGAATAAATTCAAATTCTGACAGCTAAGCAACATCTGATATGTGCCTTTTCCCTTTTCAATGCACTTTGTTGTGTTCATTCACTATCTAAAAGATTGGATTCCTACAAGTATAACAACTGTCATCCGCGAAAATGGTTAGCATAAATGCAACACAAAATACAAGGAATGGAAATAAAGAAAACCACATGTAAATTATGTGGGGGGAATATGTAGAGCTGACCTTTGGCATTTAGAGAATGGCAACACAAGTAAAGTCCGCAGTGGTCTTTTGATCTACCATTGCATTCTGTCTTTTAGAGCGGTAGCTGTCTCAAAGCCAGTAGAAAGTTTGCGTTTGAACGGGTGATTTATGGTAGATGACCAGGAGAAAAAAGATACAAGTGAAAGAAGATCTGAAAATGAAACCCAAAATGGAACCAAAGTGTAGAACCAAAAAGGGATCATAATGTATGTGACGGATTCTGACCAAATTCTGTGTCACGAACTCCTGACCCATATCTGAGAAATTCGAAATCATATTCGAATGAATTCCTTTGTTAGAATCTTCCCGTCTTACACCAGTATGAGGAAACAACAGAGAGTCCAACCTATGTTATGCAACTTTAGACGATAGTCGAGAAAGTTCGAATCAACAAGCATACCTCGTGATCTAGTCACGTGATGCATTCATGCACTTCAATAAATACTCTTGACGCTGTAATATACTTCACTCGCACACAGACCGGCCGGACACACACACTTCTACTTACAGCATCTTAGTCGCCGAATAATTTGCTGAGTTGTAAGGGAACATATGGAACCCGTTGTCTTTATGTAAAGTCTACTTAAGAAGGTAACACGTCTACTTCTTACAATATTAGTGCATTTTTGCTATTTGTATTTTGTATATGAATTTATGTATGTATTTGTGCGAATTATTACAATTCTCTTCCGAACATCCGTGATTCGATAAGGATGACTAAAAGCCTAAAAGTTCATTGTATATAAATTAACTGTAACCTTTTAACTTTAATTTGTACAAACTTTAATTCTGTTGTGCCGCAGAATGTCTATGCACGTTGCGAATTTCTATGTAATTCAAACGACTTCCTTGCGTGTAATTTCATTTTTAACTTGTAAAGCGCTCATGCTTAATTTGGATTATATTTTATTCTCCTTGTATGAATTCCATTTTTAATGAAGTAAATGTTTGGAAATTCATATGTTCATGTAATGTTAAAAATAACACACATGTGAATTATATTGTATCTTTTATGAATATAAATATATTGTAAAAGACACGATAGTCGAAGATTTAAACTATGCGCATTGTTATCATCACGTGCTTCAGATTTTGCGAATGTAAACGCAAATCGCTCATAGAAATTAAATACTATTTCAGAGCAGGTTCTTTTCCTCCTTATTCTACGTTTCTACGTACGATTGCCACCTTCGTTTCTACGTTGGGTGTGTGTTCCTTTGTTCAACCTTGGTCGGACGATGTTACAAGTAACGTGCCGCCATTGTTGATGATGTTATGCCATGATACATCTTTAGAGTGACAAGTCGAGTGTCACGGGGATGGGAGGGGGTAATCAGAAAATTTATTTTTGTCCCTGTAAATTGTCTCCCCCTTTGTCCATACGTGGCCCGTACGGGGACGCTATCACGCTCTCAAGAGTTCATCTGCAGGTTAGGGTGAAAGGTTAATTAGATGTGCTGACAGCAAGTTTGTTCCCAATTGCCATCAGGGCTTTTGGCTTATTTTGTGTACATCTTCTCAATGTATTAATGAGCGAGTGGTACTCTGTTCATGCTTTGTCAGAGTGTTTGAGAGTGTGAATACTTACTTTGTAATTTTACTTTTATAATTAAAAATCACATGTATGTCTTTTTATGTTAAGGTTGGATAGTTATTTTAACAATAGATAGAAGTTGTAGCTAGTCAATTTTAGTCCTTAAGTATAAATTTAGTTAGGAACTATTTTCTTAGTCAATGCACCCCTAGAATGAATGCACCAAACCCGAGAACAATAGCCTAAGCAGTCATGACTAATGAGTTATTTTTTTCTGGGAGGGAAAGAATAAAAGAATTCGCCTGGCCATTTTGAATCAGTGTGTGTGTGTATGTTCTGGACTACAGAGAGGTGTGAGGTCTTATATGGTTTGCCTACACCGAGTCCGGACGGGTCTTTCTATTCTCGTCACAATCGGGGAAGAAAGACCAGAATATCTTCCACGTATTATACAGTGTTGGAGGTGTGTTTGGTCGCACCCAACTCTTTTATGGTAACCTGCGTCGGATGCCTGTATCATACGTTGGACCCAAAACCTGGACAGTGGTTGTTCATCAGTGACTGTGCGCCAAGTGCTGACGGGACAAGACTGGGCCGGGAGAAAGATATTCACCACCACTCATCAATATACCAACCATCTTTTAACTTCGCCCGCTATTCTTCAGCGAGAGTTAAAGTTATACTTTCGGCGTTTATCAACGCGAAAGTGCCAGTCAACGAGGCCTGACGGTTCTACAACCTCAACTCGTCATATGTACTACGTACATTATCTGCTATCACAACGAGGCCTGACGGTTCTACAACCTCAACTCGTCGTATGTACTTCGTACATTATCTGCGGTATCATCGTGATTTTCTTAGTTATTGGCCAATACCACTACGTTTATTTTTCGTCACGCAGACGTGCGTTTTCTTTTCCTTGAAATTAGTAAGTAGAAGAACTTTTCTCAGGGTGCATTCATTTAGGTAGGTTAGCATAGTTTATTAATTATTTAGGACTCTATTGAAACATTATTGACATTTCTTTATATAAACATTGATGATTGATATAGGGTATTTACCCTAAACTTTCTTTTTAAGACATTTAATTTAAGTGGAGATAATTTTAGTGTTCATCTTTTGTGGTGGGATTTTACCCACAAATTGGTATTAGAAATTTTGGTACAATTTGATATAGTATTGCGGTTTTCACCGCTGCTCTTTTTGGTGTTGCTATTTGCGGTCATCACCGCTCTTTTCCGTACATGATTTGATATACATGTAGTATTGCGGTTTTCACTGCCAGATCTATTATAAATTTTGTTTGTCATTTTATTTCATTTATCATATCCATTGTTCTTTCTTTCTTTCTCTCTTCCCCCCCCCCCCCCGTCCCATGGATGCCGTGTGTGGGTGCTACCGAATGAATGACTAACACCGTGTGAGAGTTAAGCCCGTTTTTTTTTTCATTTTAAAATCCTTTTTAAAAATTAAATTCTTTGTTAACTCTTTCTCAAGAGTTGGGCTTCCTTTCTCGGGTTTTGAAAGTGTATGTTGGTGCGGTTGTTTGTTTGTTCGTTCCGTACGTCCCTCACACGACATTCACATGCCTGCTCACATACACTCACGCCGGCTTTCATATTTTACCCCACATCTCAGAATAAAGCTAATCCTAACCCCCACAAGACTATTCGTGGTGTCTGAGTGTGAGAATGATCATCAACATCTGATCGTTCGATGTGATCCCGGCAAGTCGCGGTTACTGGGTCTGACCCCCCCTACCCACCGAGGAGGAGACAGGGGCCAGCAACAATCCAGCAAACGCACACACCCACGACATCGAGAGACGACGAGTTACTGGAACTACTGATATATGACGTGTCGGAAATCGGATTATGTTTAGGAATAAAATAACACAAACAGTTCCTTAAGGACTGTTGTTAGAATAATAAATTATTAATATTTAGAAAAAATCGTTTGTGCGTGCAATACGATATATTATTCATCATGACCAATTAATATTTTATAAATGATGGCACTGTTAAAGTAAATGACATTGAAGTTGAGTGTCCTTTCGACACAGGGACCACCAAGTTTCAGTCCAGAGTCCAAATGTAACCTCAGTAGAAAGGAAAATTATACAGACCAGACAGTTACAATTGTATATGCTAATTAAAGGGACACAATATGTAGGCCTAACGCGCATGCCATAAACAATGCAAATGATGAGAAGAGCCTTTTGCATTCTCTATCACAATGCGGAGGTCAACAAAGACGTGTGCGCAGTCTGTTGTCCTCACTGCTTTTCAGAACCAGATAAAGGACATGCCATCCTGCTTAGTGCTTAGTGAACATATAGGAGAAGGCAAAACAATATATTTCAGTTGAAATATTACTTATATTTCTTGTGCCGTCTATAGTGCAGATAATTGTTTCTGAGATACTTGACAGTCGGGGTGAGGAGACATTCTATAATAGTGTATTCATATTCAAATATTAATGATACAAAGTAAAATATATACAAAGATTATCTTTAGGAAAATATTAAATTGTGCTTATGTCATGAAGTAAAATTTCGCAGTAAACTAAAATGTATACATTAAAGTGCACACACACACACGCACACGCACAAACACACACACACATACACACACACACACACACACACACATTCGTTTTTATTTAAATGCAATGATAGGTTACTTTGAAAACTGCATTAAAAGATATTCCACGAAATCTACAATATCATTTAATATGTTTTGCTTCCTGGCGAGGGAAATCACTTCTTATATATTCAATATTATGGTAAGCGATTCTAGGTCGACTGTTGCTTTCTGCCGCTAAAGTAGGAAGGATTACCCGATTTCTAATACAAAGCGTGCTTATCTATGGAATGCATTCCAATACGTTGTTTACATTGCTACACAGTGCCATGCTTAGTAAAGAAAAATAGAGAAATAAATATTTACACGAAAGTCATACACACTGTTGAAGACTTGATATGCTATGTATATAACGCATGTTTTGTAAAACATTAATAAACAATAATAATATTAATATATATTAAAGTGTTTTCTTCAGAAACTTATATTGTTAATTAATTCAAGTTTAATGTACCATATATCCATTAATGCTTAATTTTCTTTAGTAACAAACTAATGTATATTATGATAAAAATGAAGTAAAATAGCAAAATAAACTATACCTAACTGGGGAAATAGCAAAATAAAGCAATACATGTCATACCCGTCTCGAGAAATAATAGCAAACTAAAACAATGCATAATGTACTGGATGGGGGGGGGGGATAATCGCGAAATAAACAATACATATTTGGGGAAATGACATAAAAATAATTCAATGCATGACATAATTATGGAAATAATAGCAAAATCAAGCAACACAAGATGTACTGGAGAAAGATTAGCAAACGAATTAATACATGACGTACTTCGGGAAATAATAACAAAATAAAGCAACATATGACGTACTTCGGGAAATAATAACAAAATAAAGCAACATATGACGTACTTCGGGAAATAATAACAAAATAAAGCAATATATGACTTACTTCGGGATATAATAACAAAATAAAGTTATACATGCGAAACGAGTTATCAAAACATACATAATGCAAATGAACTTATTATTTTATATTTGATCATAAACTGCATAAACATAATTCAATTAAATTGGTTCATATTATTAAATAAAACATTTGAGAAATAATTACAGTGTTGCCTTTTAAATACATTATTTGTAAACAATCGATTTTACTATTGTAACTGATAATTATAGTCTTCCTGCTATTTCTTTAAATAAATGTGGTGACATTTTTCAATTTGGTGGTGACGAAAGATTTTGCTTATCATCAATATAAATGTGTGTAAATATACTGAAACTAGTTTGAAATAATGTAGTCCTCACTCACACATAATATGCAGTTTGACTAAAACGGATCACGTGAGGAAGTCTGGCACGTGACTTGCACCTTTTTCGTTTCAAATTAATATTTTGACAATGAATACCAGTTAGTTTCCAAGGCTTTTAATGTGATGAATAATGCCTGTTTGAAATGTTGTCAAATATTGTATGGCAGTGCAGATATATACTGTAGCCAATTGTAAATTTCGGAATTAAAATGATTGGACAATAGTGTGAGCGATTAGTTGATTATCGTAATCTACTGCTTTCGTCGCCGGCACAATTATTATAATCATTGCCATTATCATCAGTAGAAAGAGTTGTTATATAAAGGCCATATAGATCATATATCAATAGAAGAATTTAAAACACGATGTAACCGTTGACGAATACGGCAATTAGTGTTTGGCATCGTGTTTCTCACTGATTTCTCTTCAAACCTTCAACTATACACAAGAGACACGCCACATGTGACCAGAATGGACATACACTAGACAGACAAAGAGACATGGAGAAAGTTTGTTCCTAGACACACTAAGTAATGCATAAACACCTAATCAGCCTTAGGCCTTATTAATCAGAATTAAACATTAAACACATAGTTACTATTTACACAATAGTGATTTAACTACAGGAATTAAACATTATTCAAACAGTTACTACTGCAAGTAATCCCGAAGGCACACCAAGGAGTCTTATAACTCACGAATAACGTCGTTGATAGTTTCTAGCCAAACATTTGCCTATCTGATATGTTAGAAGAAAATCAGTAGAATCATTACTGTAGCTATTGTATTGAACTAAAATCAGCTTAGGAACATGTACATACACAACTCAGCTGTAGAGGCACGTGCAAAATTTTGCTCTTAGCTCATTCTCTTGTATAGAAAGATATTATCGGTGTGAGTAACAGTGCAGTAAATTGGTGTTAGTAACAATGCAATATATCAGTGTAACAGTGCAGTACATTGGTGTTAGTAACAATGCAATATATCAGTGTAACAGTGCAGTACATTGGAGTGAATAACAAAGCAATATATCGGTGTGATTAACAGTACAATTATGTGAGTAGCAGTGTAATATATTGGTGTGAGTAACAGTGCAGTGTTTTGTGACGTACACGTGTGAAATGCAGAAGGAATAAAAGACTAGAAAAAAGAAAATTTTAATTTAATTAATCACTACCTCCAAACGTCGGTGTGTTTTCATTCCTTGGCTTAGGTGAAAGAAAGCGTGGTATGATGTCCTTACGTTGAAAGTAATGTGTGGATATGGCGATTGAATCTGGTTCACAACGGTCTTTTCTGGGATGGTATCCCCTCACACAAGGTGCCAGAGTGTAGAGAATAATATTACTTCTCCTTTTGTACATTGCTTACAATCTTAGGGTTACGTGAGGTCATGTGGGCATTTTATAGAGGCGAGGAACAGTTTCTCATACGCTCTCACAAATCTAACATTCATGAACACACATATATAACAATATGTATGTAAGTAAGTTGAAACGTAAGAAATGTTTGGTTTTAATAATTATCTACAGAAACCATGAAACTGATCTTCTAATGGCACTTTCTGAATTATACATCCACATTTCCTACAAGCACACATATAGATATATTTAGTACAGGATTATGTCTATAAGAGACGTTGAGTGCATGTAGAATGCCTTCTCTGATTTACATTATTTAAAGATTTCCGACATATTTTGCCCATATTTCCCTTTATCCAGTTGATATTCTTTATATCAGGTTCATGGATATTTAATACATTAAGTCCACTTGTCACAAGTCAGATCGAAGATTACATTAGAATGAGATGTTAGAATTATAGAAGTTGAGATCACTTCTTTTAGAATGATTTAAAGAAATAGTTTTGATTTAGTATTATTATACAAATTGCTATTATTAAATTTTACATTATTATTTAGAATACAGACATTTAATTTAATCAGATTAATAATATAGGGTGATGGTGTGCTAGTAAGCCACATACATTGGTGTAAGTAACAGGGCAGTACACGTGGGTAACAGTTTAGTACATTGGTATGCGCAGAATTGTGCAGTACGTTCGTGCATTATATTCGTGTAACATTTCAGTACATTGGTCTGAGTAACAGTGCATCATACTCGTGTAACATTTCAGTACATTGGTCTGAGTAACAGTGCATTATACTCGTGTAACATTTCAGTACATTGGTGTGCGTAACAGTGCATTATACCCGTGTAACATTTCAGTACATTGGTGTGAGTAACAGTGCATTATACTCGTGTAACATTTCAGTACATTGGTCTGCGTAACAGTGCATTATACTCGTGTAACATTTCAGTACATTGGTCTGAGTAACAGTGCATTATACTCGTGTAACATTTCAGTACATTGGTCTGAGTAACAGTGCATTATACTCGTGTAACATTTCAGTACATTGGTGTAAGTAACAGTGCATTATACTCGTGTAACATTTCAGTACATTGGTGTGAGTAACAGTGCATTATACTCGTGTAACATTTCAGTACATTGGTGTGAGTAACAGTGTAGTACATTGGTGTGAGTAACAGTGAGTACATGGGTGTGAATAACAGTGCATTATATTGGTGTGAGTAACAATGCAGTACATTGATGTGAGTAAAGTTAAGCACATTGGCGTGAAACTGTTAGCATTGAAGAAAGTGGTTTGAGCCCAATTGACACATTGCATAAACGTATACCTTCAGGAATAGAAATTCGTTAAAGAGAAAGGCAATGTTGGTCCCTTTCAAATAATTATAAATACAGAAATAGCTGAGCCGACCTTTAGAAATATAATTTTTTTTTATAAATTATCTAAAAAGACATAAAACATCTTGCAATATATTGTCATAGTGCGTTCCACTTTTTTTCAACCCCAAATGCATATTCATGTGTGTTCTTTCAGTCAAGATGCGTAAGTAAAAGCTAACACTTTCTATTTAATTGCTAATTAAATATATGTACTCTTCCAGTACAATATTTCATTATTTGTAATGTTGTTAAATAAGTAAAGCGCATTTTACAAGTAACACGTCTAAAAGTGACTAATGAAGTACAAGTCATCTATCTGGGATGAAATTTCCATGACAGGTTAAATACAATATCGTAACGTGTGCATAAGAGTGTGTGTATGTAAGTATAATAATGATATTCAAGGTCACACACACACTAAAACAACTGTTTCTGTTTGTGCTATCTTTTTAAACTTCTTGATGTCTCTGAAAATAATATGCGTGAATCATCTGGCAATTACTTTATTTTCTGGCAAGGGAAATCGGATTATGTTTAGGAACAAAATATCAATAACACAAACAAGCACAGTTGTTAGAATTAAAAAAAATAATTATATATTTTTTATTAAAACAAAACGTGAGTGCGTGCAATATGTTAATGAAAATATAATTATATTCCTCTGCTTTATACAATGTTATGTTCAGTCCGCATATTTTAAAATTTTTCAATGCATTAATACCACGAAATAAAATGTACCACAGGAAGGTTATACGTCACGAACAAGTAATATTATGTAAATTAACATTTCTGTAGCGCAACAGAGAAATCACAACCATAGTGTATTATTACTCAGACTGAAGTAGATTGTTTCAATCTCTCGGCTTATGTACCTATTTATATGTGACTACAAACATTGGTTAAATTATATATTTCTTTATATGATGTGCAGCATTCAGGAACACATTAATGTTATTCTTATTTGTATTTTCAGGAACAAATATCAAAATATTCTTATTTGTATTTTCTTGGTATCTAGCTAGGCAAAGTTAAATCCGTGACTGCTTGTTTTGGCGAAGCGACGGTTTCATTGGTCATAATATTATTAATTAAGGCAACATTAACCGGATACCCTTGTGACCTAAATCATTGGGATGCTGGCGCTGCTACGAGTATCACTTGCAAACAGTTTTTATAACGCTTATGATAGCAGGGGGAGGTTGATGTGACTTTAGGAAACGGAACAAAATTGGTTTTACAAGCAAAAATTATTTTCAAGTCGAAAACACGCTGTTAAACAAAATGATTTTGTGTGAAGGATTTTTAGTTTGGATAAGTTTTTTATGTAGTTATGGTAAGTGATTATCTTTTAAATTTTTGTGTTGATACTGAGTTAATGCAGATTATGCACTCTGTGAATATACATGCTTTCCAGAAAAGAATAACTGTTAAATTTTTCAGCAATACTAAATATGAATGGTTCCCAATACAAGGACATAGATAGGACAGACAGACAGATATATAGATTATTATATTTAGATAGATAGATAGATAGATAGATAGATAGATAGATAGATAGACAGACAGATAGATAGGTAGATAGATAGATAGATAGATAGGTAGATAGATAGATAAATATATAGATAGATAGATAGATAGATAAATAGATAGATAGATAGATAGATAGATAGATATATAGATAGATAGATAGATAGATAGATAGATAGATATTTTTTGGTAATTTGAGTGAAAGTAATGTGTGTCATTTAATAAACACATTGTATATTTTAATAAGTTCTTTCAGCAACACTTTCTGATCCGGGTGCAAATTCATCAGAACAGGAATCACTTGTTGCAATGAGTACGAACTTATCTTTCCTATTCCCGACGAATTCTACTTTAACGACAACGATTGAATCAATTCCAACATCACAACGTTCATTGACTAACTCATCCATGAAAATAACAGATTACCCAGCTTCAGAGTCTGTCTCACTTCGGTCAGCAGCATCTACAAATACACCGACTTCTTTAAGTTCAACTTATCCTGTGCAAGGCAAGTTTAAACGGTTACTTTAATTGTCTGTAAAAACACCAACATACATCGATTCAGTGTTTTCATTTGATCTTGCTTTCACCTGGATATTATTTCATTGAAGGTAGAGAATGTCGCCTATAGGATCTGCCCATTACCATGGTATTGAAAAATCATATAAACAATCCAATTAGAAATGTTCTCTTGATTGATTCAAAATTTTTAGTTTTACGTATAAAGATATTATTGCAATGTTTGTAAATGTATTATTCATACAAATGTCGTTATCACCTCATATATATAAACAGAATATAAACACAGACGCGCATTTGCTTACTATTAAACTAAATACTAAAAATAGAATAATGAACGCACTGCCCTAAATACATTACTGAATGAACAAATAAAATCACGGCTCAGCAACAATCAAAACAATAAATAATAACTCTGGGTTTATGTTTATTATGAAACAGTAAAATAACTAAAATTCCTGGTTAATATATTTCCTATTTACGGTGGTAACTAAACAGAAACTTGTAGTGAATATGTATACCAATAGCGCGACTTATCGACATGTTGTCGTGCAAACACAGAGTGAATCACGAGCACGGTATGAAGCTAAGACATTCCAATATAAGTAGCAAAGGGCACACGGTGGAATCTATGTTCGAATATCTCAACTTTTGATGATGAAGCTCCCCTCTAGGTCACACACTGTACGTCACAGACTGGCTTTCTGGATCAAATTAAGTTTCTGATCAAGAGGACAAAGGCCCAGGTGAACAAAAGACTGCATGTTTGCTTAGTAGCTAGCGTAATCGTTGTGACAAATAATAGTTATGTGACAGAGAAGGGGGAGTAACGGCTTTTACAATAACACTGCTCCAAATCAATAAAGTTGCCATACATACTAACTTATATTCTTATAAATCATTTATAATATAAGATAATAATCATGTCAAAAATTCAAATAATCAAAATGTTATCATTAGAGTCTGCAATAAATAGTTCCACTTCAACATTCAATTACATTTATACAAAAGACAGTATTTCCAGGTAATAATTTAGTTCAATATAGTTCAACTATACAAAGTATAGGGTAAATGGCTCCTCACACGTGCTTTTCTATACATTTCAATAATGCTTTCCCAGTTATACCATTGCCAGCGCCACTCAATACATCTCTGAAAAGAAATATATATTAAAGGTTTTACATGCAAATAATCATTATTGAGAAATATCAAAATGTTTAACATATTCTACTTAATAAAATACTTCAGTTATTCTTGTGAAGTCAACATAAATATTTTAGTATTTTCTGGAACACGCTAAACGAGCAAAGCTGTATATGCCCTTGAATTCACAACATTGCTCTCAATGGCGCGCTGTAGTGTGAATGGAGAATCCTAACGGTAAATTTCATAAAATGAGTCTCGACCCCACGTTTGCCTACGTTATGGGCAGAACTCAAATGCCCATATACCGTTATGGTACAATCTGGCTAACTCCACCCATCCCACTACAAACCATCCATCCATGCCAAGGGACGTCACTCGTCAGGCCTAATGGTCTTAGACGGCTTAACCCAATTCCTTTTGCGCTGTACACGAGGTGTGAAACATTGGATATGGTTGACTACACAGCTAACCGAAAAACAGTTCACAGTGGCGGTCAACAACAAACAATACGGAACACAGTATTAATAGCAATTATACGAAATGAAAAATGAACTAAATTTTAAAAAGAATGAGCCGCAATTTGTCCTCACATGATTGCAATCCTTACAGAGCTCTTTATGAGCATTTGATATAATTGCACGACCACCGACACTACGTGTTGTTACCTCTAGCTGTGCTATGCTATGAGTTGAATACAATTTGTTGGCGTACTGAGTCCTTTAGCTGTTGAATGTTGAGGTGAAAATGTTGTAGATCAATGTAGTTCAATGTCGAGAGTAATTTAATTTGATGCGTCCCTTCATTGCTTATTGCTTATTTAACACGTTGAAACGAATGGACCTCTTTAATTCAAGTTTTGAAAAATTCAAGAAATAACTAATTGGCACAAGAAAAAATTATGACGTATAGTTTACTAGCTAAAAAAAATATGTTATTTCAAGTTTGGAATATTCCAATGTCTTTCAGATTGTAAATAACTACCTTTACAATGCGTATTTATCAAGTTAAAATTATAGTTTATCTTTAATGAGATCTTCTCGTTTTCGGAATGAAAGTTTATAATTAGTCCATAAACACTTCCTCAACTATTCTTTTTATGTATACACAGCATTTGTTTATATGTAATGCTAGATGGGTAGTTGTGCACACTTGATCTATATAACTATCAGCAAAGTATTCATCTGTTTTCTCAAAGTCGGCATTTAAACATATTTGCATACTACGCAACAATGTGCAATGATTTCCTAGAACTGCTTGAAATATGACAGAGAATGTGTATAGTTAATGAGATTAAGATATGAAGGGAGGGCTATTGCATGTTTCATAAATGTACAAGTGAACATATAAATGACGATGTTTTATTTTTTTTTAATTTTTTTTTTTAAAGTATCGATGTAACAAGTAATCACATGACGATGTCTTCTTTATTGCTTCAGTTCGTTTAGTAGACGGATTTGGGCCGTTACAGGGTCGAGTTGAGATAAACATTAACGACGCCTGGGGAACCATCTGCGATGACAGCTTTGACACCAATGATGCTATCGTAGTTTGCAGGATGCTTGGATATCTACAGTAATATCGCTAGTTTTGTTTAATGCGAACATAAAATAAATACAACGTTATGTGACATGACAAAACGATAGAGAAGAATACATGAAGTTTAGAAGTGATGTGTACGTGTGTGTGTGTGTGTGTGTGTGTGTGTGTGTGTGTGTGTGTGTGTGTGTGTGTGTGTGTGTGTGTGTGTGTGTGGTGTGTGTGTGTGTGTGATTTCCTATTAATAGTTTTGTTCCTCCTTTTGATCGAGATTGTTAGTGGGTTTGCAAATGGTTGCATATGCATTTTACATTCTATTTAAATGTAAGGACATTATTTTAATGGAGTTTGAAATGCGATCATTCGAGCCTAGGAGCATATCATTTACACAATTTAGTATTATTAAAGGGTTTTCAAATAATGGCTTAATTAAACGTTTGATAAAATATAGATACACGAGTAATAATAATAAGAAACCTGCTGAGTAATATGTACTTATTTACTTCGATGTCGAATTTAAATACTAAGAATTAATTTTAATAAAATAAAACTATAAATCACTTTATAATTATATTTAAGTGTAGTTCACATCAGTTTATTTTTTAAAATGCTGGGTTTTAAATAGAAGACCAATGTAGAACATTACGACATCGTAGAGGTATAAAGGAATGGAAGAAGACAATTGTATTGTCTAAAACGTTCCAGAGACTGAAATGACTTTCTCCAGAATCTCCTAAATGCACATTGCTATCGTCGATAACGAGATATTGTAGAGGTAATTGTTGGTAACCATCATTGCATCTGACTCCACATACGTGCCATTTAATGACTAGAAACTAAGATAAATTTAATTATTTCTACAGAAGAAATATACATATATCCCACTTTGTTATAATATTATTTTAATAGTTGTAATTAATAAATATTTTTGTTCGCCGAATTATACATGCTGAAATTACACTTATTAGCATGTAAACGATAGGGTTCTTTTTTTTTTACCCGCCACCATGAATGATGCTCTGCACGTATTATTAACATTATCTTTCTTCATAAGGGATGGGATATGAGATAATAGTTTGTTGTTTAGTTATATTTGTGCAAGATTAAATTTATTAAGAATCTCTGTGGTAGTAGTATTAATGCAAGGACTTTTTACAAGCCGGAAGAGAGCGAAACGTGCATTACAGAGAAGAGTGACAATGCATTAAATGAACTTGATGATTAATGCTTATAAAACTTTCATTTTTGTATCTCGATCCGTCCAAACACTTTTACTTCAAGTTCTTTCACTTTCTTTTCTTCTCTCTCAATCCTACTTTCTGTGTTTGATAACTTTACTAGCCAGTATGCTTAAACAGGCACAATAGACTACCAGAGGTTAGACCAGCGTTGCTCTACGGTGAGGGTTCAGAACGAATTTTTTTAACTGATGTACATTGCTCTGGAAATGAATCAAATATACTTGACTGTAAGCATGGAGGAATTGGTAACCACAACTGCCAGCACAGAGAGGACGTTGGAGTTAATTGCGTAGGAGGTGAGAAATACATATTTAGTCCTGCATATAACCAAACCAGAGAAAAGTGAACAGAAACAAATAAATAAAGAGATATAATGTGGTAATGAATGTATGGGAGCGTGTGTGTGTGTGTGTGTGTGTGTGTGTGTGTGTGTGTGTGTGTGTGTGTGTGTGTGTGTGTGTGTGCGCGTGTGCGTGTGCGTTTGTGTGTGCGAACTAATAATGATCCTGCATTAACTGTAAATTAATCCTTGCTCGATGTTTTATTCAGGTTATGAAGTTCGACTTGCAAGCGGCAAAGATCGATCACGGGGTCGAATTGAGATTAATATAAATGATGTCTGGGGAACTGTATGTGATGACGACTTTGATATCAGGGATGCTATAGTTGTTTGCAGAATGCTTGGATACACAGGGTAAATAAAATAGCTTTCTTTTTAAAAGAAATATTGCATAAATGAGATTCAAACAAATATGTAATTACTAATAATATTTACCATTATCTTGATAGTAGATTAGTAATTTATTGTGAGTGTGTATAGTGTGTGTGTGTGTGTTGGTGTGTGTTGGTGTGTGTATGTGTGTGTGTTGGTGTGTGTATGTGTGTGTGTTGGTGTGTGTATGTGTGTGTATTGGTGTGTGTGTGTGTGTTGGTGTGTGTATGTGTGTGTGTGTGAGTGTGTGTGTGTGTGTTTGTGTGTGTGTGTGTGTGTGTGTGTGTGTGTGTGTGTGTGTGTGTGTGTGTGTGTTATGTGCAAATGTTTAGAGGTGAAGTAGTTCTTTTCTGCTACTAAATGAATTAGTTATTTGAAACGTGCAGTCAAACCTGGAGGAGAAAATATTAGGCATTGACAATAATTACTGGAGAGAATTATCCAATTTGCAAGATAAATATCACTAAGATTCGCATAATTATATGTTTATAAATGTAATTATGTATTTGATGAGTGTTGTTTATTACGCCTCTTAAAATATAAAATTATATAACAACAATGCTAAAACAATAGCATTGCTCAGTGAAAGTCCAATAACATAAAAATATAACGATTAAAGAAAGATAACTCCACTTTTAGCCAGTGTGCAAAAGACATTGGAAACATTCGCTATAATAGAAGTGACTTTTTTATGAAATCAGAAGTGACCAGAAAATATCTTTCATTTATGATGTAGTAATTGTTTTCAAAAATGGTCAGTTAAAAACTGTATACTATACAACACAAAATGCGTACGTATAATAATGTATTATTACGTTTTAAAACATTATATCTTTCGCACTTTTTTATTTGGCTACACTTCTTCACTCTTCATCCCTTCATCACCATCCCTTCACCACCATCACTTCCTTTTACCTCTCCTTCAATATATCCCCCCACCCCAATGCATGAATTTGTTAATAACAATTGCTATCTATTATGTATTTGCAGTCAAAGAATTAAGCCCAGAGTTTCGAATGCTGCACTTTGTTCACAAGATAGCATCCCAATCTATTTAGACGATGTAAATTGTTTAGGAAATGAATCACATATTATGGACTGCCAACACTCACCAGTTGGCAAACACAACTGCGGACACTCGGAAGATGTAGCAGTTTATTGCCTCGAAGGTTAGAAATGTGCATTCAATGAATTGAATTTTACTCAGATTTGCATACAAACCTATAAAGTAGAGAACAAATAAACATGAAGCAATTGATACATAAGATGCATGAGTGAGTGCGTGTGTGCAAGCAAGACTGTAGATGACTATAGGTACTGCGTATGCGTTAAGGGCTTGTATATTGTTAGCACGATTTAGCTTGGACTTCAGGACTTGTCTAACCCGTTTTTCATACTCTCTATTTACTTTGGACTTCACTCTGCATATTTTCTTGATGTTGTAGTATCCCAGATATTTATATCCAGTTTTCATTTTGACATCGTTGATTATTCAGATGTCGAATTGTAAGCCCTCTGATGTTTTGACTTTGCTTTTCCTGACGATAATTCTTCCACATTTATCAAGGCCGAAGGTCATGTTAATGTCTACACTGCAGATCTTGACAGTACTGACGTGATGTCACATTCATATTTACTGTAGACCATGAGATCGTCAATGTACAGTAAATGGCTGATAACCTGTCCTGCTCTCACTTTTATCCTAATCCTGTTTTCTGGATCACTTGACAGAGGATTTTGGCCAATGCAGAACAGACAGCAATGGTGATAGGGAATCACCTTGAAAGATTTCACATCTTATTGTTATGTCTGCAATATCTGTGTTGTTGCTTGTGAGGGTGGTTTTCCAGTTATTCGTTGACTCCTGAATTAGGTTATACGGCGCTACTTTGTATAATTTTAATGTTTCAATTATCCATGAATGTGGGACTTAGTCACTGGAAGGGGGACCATCTGAATCATTCCATTCACGCTGTGAGAGTTCTCTGATCAGTCCTGCTCAGTGCAATCGGACGGGAGCTTTAAGACCGCCGAGCAACTGAGGAGGCAGGGAGAGGGGGAAGGGGGAAAGACTTTGTAGTAGGACAGTTCCACTAAAAAAACGGTCAAGTACAGAACAGGTGTAAATTAGACCCAAGAGTCCGGTTCCGATCCAACAAAGCCCCACAAATCCATAAATACCCTGGCCGCGCCTCGTGCCAGGCACTGCGAAAATATTCTCCAAGACATTCTCTGACAGTTGTATTAATTTGTTTTAGGTCAACTCTGTCTCTTGTTTAGCTAATTACATCTGTCCCATGAACCCGTGGAAGTTTATTTGAAAGCATGACATCTTATTGTATCACTGTGACTACAACGATAATCTAACCTGTGATCTCGCATGTGCTTGAGTGTCAGTTCTACATGCAGTTTGACAATGGCAGCATCGACATCTGCAGGTGCTTTAGGGCGTCTCATTTAATGCAGTAGGGCTAACTGTTTGAATGTATACCACATCGGGCGTAAACCAATATATTACACATGGATGTATAAGGTCTTATGTATGTATGTATATATGCATTTATGTAAGTATATATATATACATACATACATACTTATATTCCTGCAGATCAAATGAAAGGGTGTCACTGCCAAGCTGAACATGAAGATTGTAACCAAAATGCAGGCACTTGTAAGAGTGGTTGTGACGAAGGTTGGACTGGAATGGATTGCAAAATACGTGAGTTGCACATATGTACCATTGACCTATACCTGTAACAAGGATATAAAGGAATTATGTGAATAGCTCTCAGTAATATGTATTCTCAAAACAGCTTATCTAGCATATTTGCATTGTTATTGGAACACATACAAACATGCACATGTCCTTATATGAACTTTTGAGAGGGCTTGAACAATATGGCAGCTACATTGCAGTTGCACTCATAATGAACCGAATAATAAAATTGTCTGATGTAATCAGCATACTTTGCCACGATACATCAAAGGAGTGTAGTGTATTCATTTAATCTTATACACATTGCTGCCCGCCTTCTACCATGGTCAGTCGTATTAGTTTACAATCAGTGAACCAGTAGATTCAAATAACACTAGGCGAGACTGCAAGACTGCTTTACCCTGAAAAATATAATCAGGGTGCAAACCTAAGTCTTCAGTTTATCACTTGTTACCTCCATTCTTTCTGACATTCCAGTCTCAACATAGAGATTCCTGCAACATTATTTATTAGCCCGATACACACAGACCCATCATATCAAAACAATGTCAAGTGTTTAGTGTACACTATATGGAAATTTTACCTCTAACATTTGTAGAAATAATATTTTATTCTCATAATACATCTCTACATGAAACACAAGCATATCACATCAGTATATAAACAATTCACGAAATATTTCTACTGTCCATTCTCTCTCAACCAGCCAGTTAACTCATCATTAAGCTATCGGCCACCATTCCTGACCGGACTTCTTTGGCACAATCAAGAGATCAAACAATATAAATTTCTACAGCAGGTGAATCATTGGATCTCAGCCCATTGGCTGGTCTCGTTCTCGTAAACATTAACCATTGGATAATAAAAACTACTCGCCCACTTAAACTAGTTTGCACTACATTATCAATTTCTAGAATATTCTTAACTCAAGTGTTTACTCCACTTCAGACACTTACAAAAATACAGTCATAAGACATTCCCAAGTCCGGGTCACATTGAGAATTCAACAATTTATATAGCAATTAAATTTTAAAATAATAATGATCCAATTTACTCCTCCACAAGATCCATTATAACTTGCTCTATTTCAGACTTTCAAAATATTTCATTCCGTGTACTAACCATAATTTACTGAAATAGGTCGATACGTCACTACATGTTCTGCCGCCATGAAAATATATGCATTTGATTATATGACAACATATATCACAATAAATAACTATCATATTTTCATTTTATTAATCCTATGTTGTCTGTCGCATTCAAACGTTTGATTTTATTTGCCATTCTATTAATATATGCCCATCTATCACATTTTCAAAACCATCAGCATTTCAAATCTGTTTACTCCAATGAATCGGTTGGGACAAGTGAACCATATCATTGTCTCAAATCATTATTAACGGTTATCATGTAATGCTCTCCTGAACCAATGCAGGCTGTGCCACAAACACCACACATACTGGGACAACAATATACTGAATTATGTCATAGTGAAATCTATCGAAAGATATTCATTGATCAGCCATAGTGTTCATTTAGATCATACCTTCATTTATACAAATGGTAATTAAAAGATCGTAAGACTGACTGAGAGCTAATTATTTAAAGTATACTCATATGCCATACTGTGAGTGACACCTCTCTCTAAGAAATTAAAAATAATCTGAGTTAACAAAAGCCAGTGACAGGAAATTAGTTTATGTCTATATATAAGCCTATGCCACTAATTGCACAAATATAGTGCTTTCAGTCTTAGCGACATAGACATATTTCTTGTATTCGCCATATATTGTTATTTTTTATATGCCGTATCTAATGTTCCTCATTCTTACTCTGGTTTGGTGTATTTATTAGATGCAAGTCTACGTACAGTTTTTTTTTTTTTATCTCGCTGGCACTCTCCAGAGGATGCAGGAAACCTTTTATCTGGGATATTTCAGCTTTGGTGGTCCCCTGGAGAGTCTTCCTCTCCTCATTTTGTTTCTGGAGAGGGGTGAGGGTGGCTGCTTGGAGGTGGTATTGATCTTCATGCCTGTAGTGGTTGGGAGGCGGGTGCAGGAGGGTGGTGGTGGTAGCCTCCTGTAGCAGTCGCCGTGAGGAGTAGTAGCTAGCTGTAGAGCACTGGAGGAGGATTTTTTCTTTTCCTTTTTTCTTTCTTTTTTCTTTTCTTTTTTTTAATTTTAATTTTAATTTTATATATATATATATATATATATATATATAATTTAATTTTTAAAAGTCTATCAAATATTGCTGTGGGTAAATAAATGTGTAGAAATAAAAATTAAAAAATGTGATGGTGATAGTGTGTGATTGTGACTCTTTACTACCCTATTGGTGATGGAGTGTGTATGTGATTTTTTATTTTTTCAATATATTTACGTACAGTCCACGTACAGTCCATCTCCGTCTTATTTATTCTTTAAATTATTAAATACTTTTTTTTCTGTTTTTCTTTTGTCTTTAGCTTGGAATACGCCACTGCATTTATCCCCGAGTATCGAAAGGAAAAGTATACTTTTATATTCATTTCAAAACTCTTGTTACTACTACAGTCAACCAGATACAGTATTTCACTCAGCTAAACGGTTTTGCAGGTAATTAAACATTTTACATTTATCAAATGTATGATGATGATGGTGGTCACGTCACTTTCATTTGATTTTGAGATGCTGAACACATTAAACCAACAATCGTATATGATAGCTGAGATTTTCAAGTTATTACAATTATTTTTGTACATTATTTTACATTGTACATAATTATACATTTTTTAAAAAGTTAATGCACTCATATCTTATATGTTTAATAATATATTTTCTTTAATTATCGCAACTGTTCAAACTCTAGTCCATGAAAATCGTCTTGAAAGTAAGATAATTTGACGTTAGAGATTTTTACTTTTTTCTTCATGTTCAGATTATACATGATGAAACGTACATAAGGTTTCTTATAATTAATTATTTTTGTAACAAAAATAACACATTGTGTAATGCAGAAATTTCATCTGTTAACAGACTCATTGGTATGAATCTAGTAAGTATACACTCAAAACAAGAGGAGATATTCATTTATAATTTGACCAGACGAGGTTATTCATTCTACGGAATTTGGCTTGGATTACAGCGAAATGCAGAAGGTTGTGATTTTAATAACACTATGTGTGACATGCACCATTTTGTTACTGTTTATGTATATTATTATTACTAATCATCCATAAATAAATACATGTGAGGTAGAAATCTTAATTTATTTTTATTAATAATTATCCCACAAGACCAACATGTCTCTTTTTTGGTGGATTATACGGGTGTAGTTAAAGTTTCTCTTTTCCACAACAACAAGACAGACAATTTATTGTCACACAATATTTTCGTAAGTGGAAACGTCTTACTAAAGGAGTAACAATCCGTCTTTAATTATTATATTTAATTATCCACACGCGCACGCGCGCGCACACACACACACACACACACACACACTTTGTCACTCCAGCATATGTTTGATTAATAGGTGCAATATGGGTGTGGCGTAAAAGGGGATTTTACTCTGTGTGCGTCTCTTGGTTTTTAATTAATTATTCATAAATAATATATATTAATTAACTTCTTCCTTGCCAATCGCTCACAACCTCCTTAAGGGTCTTGTCGTGCGGTCTGAGAGTGACTAGGTCAAGCCTTGAGTAGTCCGTCAGTCAGTGACCGTCTCCCCAATGTTACCTGTCTCAGAATAGTGACTACACTGCCTTTATTTTACTAGTCTTTCTATCACTATTCCGGCCCTACCACAAATCTCTCGTCGTCGTCGATAATGGGAACTATTTTAAAACATGTGTATAGACCGTCTTCTAAACGTAGTTACGTCACTGGCTTAGCCCCCACCCATTATCTCACATGTTCCTCACATGAAAGAGTAAATAGTTTAAAGAAAACAAATTTATTAAAAGAAAAATGATAATAAATTCAAGGTTAACGATATGGTGAAATCACACTCAAGGCTAGTCTTGGAGATCGCAGATCTCGTCAAAAACGTATCAATTAGAAAAGAATATGTTTCATCAATTAGTCCCTTATCAATTAATAGGACTACAGTCTTAAAAGAATAATATCAATATTTCTTAACCAATTATTTGGAAAAAATAATCATCAATACTTTCTAATTTAAGAATGCGAACATATCAAGAACATTAGAATGGAAAAGGAAGTTGACATTAAATCACAGAACAGATTACAGAGTGTGCAATAAGTATGACACGAAATCACCTAGTTTTTCCAGCGTAATTCTCTGTCCTGGCGGCTTACAATGCTGGTCGTCTGCATCAAGTCTGGAACAGTGTCTTTATTCAGCACTCTGCTAAAATGTTCACTCAAATTCAGTTCCTTTAGAATTCTGATTAACTCAGGTACTGTTCTTAACACATTCACAGTTATTATAATCAAGGAAGAATGTTCCACAACACACTTAACACTTTTACACTGATGTAGATAATCAAAGCTATTTCAGTTCTCAATACTTTAGTCACTTCTTGTTATTGGTACATCCATTCGTCAGCCTTCACTTATAGAACTTATCACAGTGAGTCCGTAATTTAGCACCTATCTCCTCGATGGCACTATCACAATTCTCTAATTTGCATCACGCGAAACACAGTATGCATTCTGTCTCTCTATAGACAAGTGGTCCTGGCTTCAGACGAATTCCTACTCGCTATCCATCTGTTGTATTCTCGACGACTAGGATTTCCATGCAGTAGTTGAAAATACCAAGTGACACTGGACTTCAGACCAGGGTAAACTGCCGAGATCTCTAATCCCAATTAAAGTTGAGCAACGTGGTAGATGGAGTTTCCAAGTAACTTCACCTCTCCTGGTTAGCGTTGACTCTTGACTTTTGACTTCCGAGACTGATAAAACATAAAGATTTGTGTGTGCATCAGCTCGTGTCATATTAACCAAAAATCTGTAATTTCATTCCTGGTCCTCATATTAAATTCCTTTACATATTTGTTTGTTTGAATCCTTTTTTATACCAAGAATGACATTACAATTACAAGTCAATTTAAAATACAAGAATAACATGAAATGTAGTAAAATTGTATTAATTATCGTTAACAAAAAATCATTATTTACAAAGATAGAATTTTACCATTCAGGCGTGCCTATTTCTCGTCTCACTCTTCGTGGGAAGTCTAGCATAGGAAACTGAATTGTTTTCCAGAATAATTATTTTGGGCTGGGTCGGGTATTTATGTGTTCTGCGTTTTGCATCAGGCATCGTGCTGACTTTTAACCCTCAGGCAAAATTTACTCCTTTATTCTCCCTTTTGTGCAATAGTCATGGCCCAGTGGTCGCGCACTATAGATGGCATTCCTATGGAAGTTTTGGTCCTTACGGATGACAACCGCGATGCGCTGGTCGTCATTGTCTGCCTGGTGATGTGAGAGTGATTATGCAACTAGGCTACTCACATTGAGTGTTTCCAATCTCGCACCCTGTTTATGTCGGCCCTTTGCTAACCAACTTCAAACCTATTTGTTCTTGACTGGACCAAAGACGGTTGCTTAAATGGCTTACCTGGCTTTCATCACAAAATTTCAGTTAATGTTTGTCATAAGAAAATTTAGAGATATACATTTAATTAATTTAATGTATTGTGTTTGCATTTTCTGCATTACATTGTTTGCATTACAATGGGTTATACATTTAACAATAACTATATTAAATCAAGAATGAAATATGCACACACACGCGCGCATACACACATATACACAAAATGAGAAGGTTATTTTCACAACACTTTTCCTGAAACAATGTTCAAGTAATTATAATCCTTAATCAGTCTTACCCTAACACCTAATTCAGCAGTCAGATTAGTATTAACATAAATCACATTGGTACTCATATCTTAAAAGAAAAAGAGTTATAGATAATAGTTTGTACATAACCTGTTCAATGACGTAAGCTGCAACAGTCCTTTGTGCACTGTCATAAGAATGTCACAAGTTTATTGTTCACAATATATTTGTTGATCTTCCACATGCTCTGCTAAGCAGGTTGTAGAATCAAACTCCGTACATCCCACGAGACTACTCTATGCACACTTCCATCATGTTAGCTTCTCGAGTCACATACGAACTTCTGGAAAGTTACACAGTATAGTCAGACACAAATGACAATGCTGCACACAAGCAGGGTGCAGTGAATCAACACAACTGCCACAATCGGGGATGTAATCTCAAATCCACCACAAGCATGCAAATAAGAAAAGGAAATAAGGCTTGCTCCTTTATGAACAATCTTTTAGAACTTAGAATTTCAGCAACATTATTTATTAGCCCAATACACCCTTGCAACATAATAAATACAACATAAACAATGACGTATATGTTTCTGCTAGAAACAATGCCAAGTGTTTTACATATTGCATACAAGTATCATAATGCACGCATATAGCAATAATAGTCTTTGCACATAATATATCTTCACATTAAATTACAAATATAACATATCAATTGCAAAAGTATATGAAATATTTCTAAGATGATTTATCTCAATCAGTTGGTTAAATCACTGTTAACCTACTCATCACCGTTCATGACAGAATTTGAGTTATATCAAAGTCAAAGTGATTAGAATATAGAACTTTTTTTCAGCAGGTATATTTTAATAACTATCCATTAGCTAATTTAAACCGTAAAATATTGGATAGCAAAAGGTATTCATCCACTCTGGACTGGTTAGGATTAGGTGTCACAACGCCACCCTAGTTAATGTTTATGATAATTATTATTATTATTATTATTATTAATCATCCATAACTAATTACAAGTGATGAGAATATTACTTTATGTTATTAATAATTCTCAAAAGACATCACAGGTCTATTTCACTTGGCAGATATGTGGGTGTTGCAAACCTGGTTTTCTCTTCCACAACATTAAAGACAAAAATTCATGGTTACACAATATTTTCTTAGGTGGAAAGCTTCTTAACAAAAGGGAGGATAAATCCGATTTTAATCTATATTTATCGAGCCACCTTCCACCCACTTTCAATCCAACATCCAGTTATCAATATTTATAAGAAGTTCAATAAATTTAGCAATAAATTTATTAAATCAGCAATCAAATATGTATCATGAAACCACATTCAAATAATTTCAAAGCCTATACAGTCTTTCATATTAACACATTATTCAGGAAATAAGTGTCAATATAAATCACAGATGTAATTTCTTATTAGAGAACAGAAATGGAGTTATAGAGATTATAGCGATAATTGTTTGTTCATAACCTTGTCTAGGCAATGTCGCTATATTCTTGTGTGCACTTTCTTATCAAAGTCACAATTTTAATGCCACACTAGAATTTTTAGTTTCATCTGTCCTCTAACATGCTGTAGAATGTTCCATTATCCACTTTTCTCTGGAGACTAATCTGGGTGTTCCTTCGCTGTATTAGTTCCCTCAAGCAGAACAACAATGTAGCAATTTCTAGTAACTTCCTTGTACCAGAAATTCCATGATGTAGTCAATTTTATTTTGCCAACATACATCAACAGATTGCAATGTCTTACACTTACACTGGGGCTTGAAACAGAATCTACCAGAGTGGTAGCAGTTTATATATCAGTAAACCAGGAGATTCTGGGTAAACAAAAAGGTTGGTTTTTCTTGTGAAATACAACCAGGAAACAAACTCTACATTTCCAGTTTATTCATCTCTAACCCCATTCTTTCTTACATTAAAGACTCAACTTACAGTTTCCTGCAACGGTATTTATTAGCCTGATACATGCACACTTCATAATAAATACAACACAACAAACGGGTTCACTAGAAAGAAGATCAAGTGGTGAGTATACCACATTCATGCATCATATTTCACAATTTGTAGAAATAATAGTCTACTCATTTAATACATATCTATGTAAAATGCAATTATATAATATCAATAGCAAAATGCACTAAACATAAGTAAATTCTCTCTCAATCAGTAATCTCTTCATTAAGCTTACAGGCGCCTTCTGCCACTCCAAATTCAAAGTGGTTAAAAATTAAATTCTTTTCATAAAGTTAAACTTTTATCTCAGCCCATCGCTGGTTTCGTTCTTGTAAATCTTAACCATTGGATAATTAAAACTACTCATCCACTTAAACTGGCTTAGATTACATCAGCAAGTCTAGTACATTCTCCATTTAAGTTGTTTACTCCAAATAAGGCACTTACAATATATCATCAAAGCAGTGTCCAAGGTCGGGTCACTTTGACACTTAACAATTTATATAACAACTAAGTTTAGAAATAGGGATAGGCAAATATACTCCGCCAGAGATTTCATCAGTGATGCTGATGTGTTATTTACCTGAGTTGTAACTGTATTTCTGGTACTTACAAAAATATCGTCATGTCCAGTAACCAAGTTCATGTTATGACGACATTTAACAAATTATATATTAATTAAATTTTAAAGTAGAGATAAGCAAATTTACTCTATGTTTTTGATTTATTTAAATAACTTTATATTGCAAGTATAAACATCAAATGAAGTAGAAATCCTAAGGGAGGAGATTGCTAAAGAGATTCAAGGAAAAGCTAATCTAAAAGGGTGTTTTAATAAGCAAAGTAAATCGCTTCTATTTCAAGAAGACATGATAGAGAACTATTAAACTATCCCGAAGTTATAACTGAATGTTATGACTGTCAGACAACGCTATCTCATTAAAATATTCGATACAATTAATAGTAGTGCACAATATAATGTGCACTAGTCATCTTATGATTAAAATGTGCTAAATATTTATGGTTGAATACTGAGACCGACAATTTAAAGTAAAATAGTGGTGTCTATAGAAACATTTGTCCATTTTACAACACAATGTTGGCGTGCATTGATATTGATGACAAGCATACTAAAGTCACTCATTTCAACAAAACATGGACTTAAATAAATGATATACAATTTCTTATGAATTGTAATATTTTTTCTTTTCACCACATACGTTGAATATCATAAGGATGTGTCAGAAATAATATGGATTAAGTAGAAATCACTTTATGAAGAGAGAGAGAGAGAGAGAGAGAGAGAGAGAGAGAGAGAGAGAGAGAGAGAGAGAGAGAGAGAGAGAGAGAGAGAGAGAGAGAGAGAGAGAGAGAGAGAGAGAGAGAGAGAGAAAACAATCACATTATTGCTTGTGTCTTAGATATATTGCAGTGGGAAGATGGATCTCCTATCACCTTTACAAATTGGGATTATAACCAGCCAGGTAGCAGGGGAGATCTCTATTGTGCGTATCTTTCTATCCCTGGATTACGATGGGACACTTGTGGACTGAATAGCTATTCATATGTATGTAAATCTAACAAAAGTGAGTGTCCACAACTATTGCATACTTTGTAATCCTGCCTTTAAGTCACTTTCAAAGTCTACCTCTTTCAAAATCATCAAAATTCTAATTACAACTTGGTAAAAACAGTTTATTTTTGTGCCCTCATACCGCAAATAGTAGTTTCGAAATATTCTGAATTTCTCTAACTCACAAACTGGGTTATTTCATGTTGCCTGGCCTACTAGCTCACAAGTGAATACTTTGTAAACTTGCTTCTTTGCACTTTGAATATCTGTTTAATTAATTATAATATCACATATGTCTGTTTGATTATTGTCACCTGTACCCTTCTCTCCAAAGAAAGGAGGGTGGTAGCTAGTCGACGCCACGTAGGACTTGCATATATATTATTACAAATCCGCACACAGAATACCAAGATGGTTATTTGGCTCGAATTTTATTCTGCATGTAGGTTACATATTGCCGACATGTTTGCATGTGTAATTGCATACGGGTAAGGGTGAAGCCTAGACAGCACAGACGGCACAACGTGTAACAACGACCACAGCCACTCTTTCAAAACCATAGACAGAGGAAGTCTCAATGTCAAAATATAAATTCAAATTTATTGCTCTATGGATTTCCTCTCACACGTTGGTTAATCAGCCATCTACAACTCACACCCGTGGGGTAGGGGAAAATAAAAGAAAGAAAATAATGATGAAGTAAAATAAAAGAAATATAAAATTCAAGATTCTTCATGCAATACTACTTCTAAAATAGGCTAAGCACTTTTCAACATAAAATAACCGTCACTATTTAAAAGTTCTGGACCTACTGCTCCTCTATCAAAATTCAATAGTTCAACAGAAAACAATGTAATTCGACATGCAAGTCCTCATCAATCGTTCATATCAATATTTTCTTATACTAATCTTAAAATGATTCTTCACTGTTCAAACATAGATTTAAGTTTAAGGTTTATTTTTAATTTAAGGTTTAATTCTTAATTATGATTCTAAGCTTTATTTTTAAGTTTTAGGCTTATGTGTTCTGAGATTCTACCGCAGAAATTTAAGAGAGTTGGATCGGTTTCAATTAACTGCGTTGAGACTTACACGTACAATTTCATTAACTGGCTTCCTGTTCACTACATAATCAAGCACAATGAGGAGTCCAAAGTGCATTCCAGTGTCACGTTTTCACGCACTAATGCACAAGATCTGCATTGTCTCACACAAATATGCTCATGCACTATTCATGAAAACTGGAACACTTGATCAGCATTCTTATTTATGTTACTGTTCTATAATTTAGAACAATCAGCTTTCAGAACTGGGGTGTATTACTGAGCGCCTGCATAGCATCTTACAAACCTATTTTTAAAAAGTTTTTTTCTTAATTTCTAAGAACCGTTCTTTGCTCTCGTCATATCTGTTTTTTTTTCCACACTCTCCAGATAGGGCAGTCATTACTTCTGTAAATGTGAAAGACGTGTGCTTAATTTTACTTTACAAGTGTACACTATTGTGACTGAACTCCCGAATTTGTTATAGACAGAGATGCGTCGGTCGGTCGGTCTGCAAAGTATGTATACATGAGTAAAGAAATTTAAAGAATTTTCAGTATTGTGTATTATCAGCAAGGATGAAATAAATGAAATAATCGTATGCGAGTACTATTGACATTACTTTTCAATGTATCTTAATTGCACCTTAAAATATTAAAACAGTTTTGTCAATATCTCTATTACTCGTATTGTTTCAAATTTCTTTTTTCACTAGTTACAGACTGCACAGTGTTAACTTTAAACTGTTACGACGATGTTTGTGTCAGTGTCAACACACAGTCTTTAAGAAAGGATACTTGCTTAGGAAGGGAAGGCAAATGTGGTAAGCCAGTATTTATTTACTTTTGATATAATCATTTACATAAAAGCATTGTGAAATTTTCAAATACAAAATTTCGCACTTCTTGATCTCTATGTTTAGAGAAAATCCAATTAAAAGACAGTGATTTCAGAATGCATATTACTCAAGACAGAAAAGGTGCATTACCAATACCTCGACTGCATCAAAATACATATTTCATTTAAAAGATTATTGAATGTACACACTATAACTTATCATTCTTCATTCCAAACGCACTCTGTGTATCTTCTGAACTTTATACGGCAATCGGTATTTAGAGTTAAGGAAATCAAATGGAAACGTATACATCTATTAGAAGTCCTCTTGATATCAGCCTATTAGATCATCTTATTGCCACAATATTTGTCACCAATAGGATTACCTTAGCTGTCAGGTCAGGGTCACTAAATGTCACAAACAACTATTATAACCTAGGCATTCAGAAATGTCAATATACATTCTTGCCCTCACATGCAAAGCCTTGGCAGTTGTGTGATTTTGAGCACTACGTAGGATTGTTCAGTGGATCGTCACAATTCCTCATGCACACACCATAGTGTTTGTCTGGTTATTTTTATTTATGCATGTAGGGTTACGCCTGTTGACGTGTTTGTATGTAAGACTGCATATGGAATGTGAATAAACACAGGACGAAACAGATAACATCAACACTGCACTCTCTTTCAAAACAAAAAGCAGACGAGATATTCATTTTGAAAGAGTATGATCCAATTTTATTTCACTACTGATTATCTTTTTGTGCAGTGTAGCAAATCATTTGTTCATAAACAAGGTCTCTGGGGTGGGACGTAATGCCCTTAAATAATGAGCGATAATGAAAACAAATTCAAATAAGGAAATACATTCTCCACATAGTAATATCAAATTTATAGGAAAACATGCATTGATGAAAAGGCTGCACTATTGAGCCTTCCTACAAATACATGTATCTGTCGCTGCCTACCTCTTCTCTTGCGAGGGGAGGGTGGTGGCTTGTCGACGCATGTAGGACTTGCATAAAGAGAATTACAAATCCACACACAAAATACCAAGATGGTTGTTTGGCTCGAATTTAATTCTGCATGTAGGTTACGTATTACCGACATGTTTGCATGTGTGCTTGCATAGGGGTAGGGGTGAAGTGTAGACGGCACAGACGACACAACGTATAACAATGACAACAACCACTCTTTTGAAACCATAGACAGAAGAAAGGCCCAATGTCAGAGTATATATTCAAATTTATTGGTCTACGGGTTTCCTCTCACAAGTTGGTTAGTCAGTCAGCCATCCACACTCGCACCCATGGGTAAGGGGGAAGAAAGAAAGAAAAAATGATGAATGATGAATAAAATAAAATAAATACAAAATTCAATTTATCCATGCAGTACTACTTCTAAATAGATTTAAGCATTTTACAACATAATGTATCAGTCATTATTTATAAGTTCTGGCGCCAATGCTCTTGTATCAAAGTTCAATAATAATAAACAAATGTCATTTGACTTGCAAGTCTCCTTCAACAGTTCCATCAATATTAATTTATATTAAGGTTTATTTCTTATATTTAGTTTATGGCTTAATTAAGATTCTAGCTTTTGGTTTTAAGTTTTAGTTTATATTTATGTGCTACGTGCTCTGAGATTTGCCTAATTAGAATTTACTTTTACTCACATAGGTATTGTCACGTTCTCCTTGTTCTCTGCTCACATGGCTCGTTACTTTCTCTTGTTCTCTGCTCATATAATCAACGTTACTTTCTCTTGTGCTGGGCTCACATCGTTATCATTACTTTCTTCTTGTGCTGGGGGGTTTAAAGATGCTCAAAACACCGTAGACGTCTCGACCTGGCCATCCTCACTGTTACGACAGCTGCTACAACTTCACGCACCCGTGCGCTTCTCTCGTTAGGCCTAATTTCTCAACTCTTAGTATGTCCTCTCTTCTCTCTTCTTCTCTTCTCTTAACTTCGTTTCTCGTCTCTTCTTTCACGTTTCTCGTCTCTTCTCTTCTCTTAACTTTGTTTCTCATCTCTTCTCTTAACTTCATTTCTCATCTTCTCTCTTCTCTTCTTCGTTTCTCATCTCTTCTCTTCTTCATTTCTCATCTCTTCTCTTCTCTTCTTCATTTCTCATCTCTTCTCTTCTCTTCTTCATTTCTCATCTCTTCTCTTCTCTTCTTCATTTCTCATCTCTTCTCTTCTTCATAACGGCCAACCTTTGCCGTTCTCGGCGGTATGCCCCATGCATGACCGCTACTGCTTCCAACGATAGTTACTACCATTATGTAACATCTCGTTCTGTAACATCTCCCAGTGACTAGTGACATTAAACTTCCATCAGGAATTGGCCTCTGCATGGAAAATAATCGATCACCCGCGGTCTTTGCACAGATTCTTTGAAAACACGAGATGGCTATCTGGTTTGATTTGGCCCATCTTGAACTGCAGCGGCCGCTACGGCGCGCTTTCATATACAGCCGGGTAGACATCTGGCACTCTGTTACAGTGTTCAGGAATTCTCCTTCTGTTTTGCCTGCAGAATATAGAGGACCCTGATACAAACAAGCAGGGATAAACTCTAACAGAGGTGTACCTCTATCTCTGTACAACACGCTACATTTTCGACGTTTCTCATCCGCCCCTGGCTCTGTATCCTCTTTTATACACAAAGTTCTTGCACATCACTTTCTCTGAGCTGACTGGAACACACCCCCTTCCAGCACACACGCTACCCCCATCAGCACTAACCAGCATGGCGCTGTGCGTGCTGACGAATAATCTGACCATCCTGGCTACACTCTGCTGTCCAGTGCCAAGTCTCAAGTTCTCATTTGACACTGTGATTTACGTATCCATTTGTCCTCTAGCTAACTCTCAGAGCACACTAAACTACATCTCAGAGCAAGGGTCCTACTATTTTATTTTAAAACTACAGTTACTATAGCAACTCATGGCCACCTGGCGAGTCATACATTAACTCACATCAAGAAATGGTTGTACACTCAAACCAACCTTTTTAACTTAGTAATACAGTTATTAACTTTCCAATAACTCAACTTCTATTTCAATAGCACTTTCATAAAACAATACTAATTTCATAATAACAATATCAACTTAAACTACCAAACATTTTATAGTGGTGATTCTTAAAAAGATGTTAACATTTCAAAACTCAGAGCTTGCCTTTTCACGGACATAATCAGCGTCCTAGCTCTCTCTCACGAATTCCGGCCCAGCCGTCATGTACTCTATACTGACACAGATTTATGGGCGTGGGTGTTGGCTACAGAGGGTCAAGCCAGCAAATTAATTATATGTTTTCCTATTCTCTGCACGAAACCTATTTTCCTCAGCTAGCATTTCTGACTTAGTTTTCGCGTTGTTGACAAAATGGTCATTTTCACCCTGTCCCTCTTTTAATTAACTTAGCGGTTTCGTTCATAGTTGAGAGTTAGAAGTTACTTAGAGGAAGAGAAAAAAAATTATTAATATTTTCCTCATTTCCGTGACAGTATCAATATCAACAATTTTAGAATAAAGTTCGGGAGGGGGCCTACTCACAAATACTTTCGTACTTTAAGTCCAACTAATTAAAGTTTCACTATGACAAGGTGTCAATGAAAAATATTTGGCTACTGTGCCTTCTCACATATATTTAAACAAATAGTAATTAATGTATGTACAAATCTTATTAACTATGTACACTGAGGTTTTAAATAATTAAATGTAACTTTACTCACACACTCTTTTTAAAAAAATGGTAGGTTCAGTCCTACGAAAAAAAAAAGATATTACAAACCTTGTGCAGGAGTAAGGGAGACATCTGAAGCGTGGAAGTGACGTGCAATTAAAAGTACGTCCGTTTAGTTGTCGCGCGGTTAACTGTCTTAGTGTTGAACTGTCTCTGCAGTTATGTCTGCGCTTAACTGTCCGCTATTAAGTGACGCGTTATTAACTGTCTGCGCACCGTCACCTATCCATCCATAGAATAAATAGTCATGGAATGCAAGGTAAAATAGCTGTCTCCGGGTGAAAATCTGCTGCTTTTCCACGACTTGGAACGGTTCGAAACATTGTTCCCATTAGAATAAAGACATCATGTAATAGTGACCTCCACTGTCTTTCTGAATCACCTGGTTACTTCCAACATAACTCGAAGGTCGTCCCAAAAGATGGCACATAGAAATAACCGCAGAAAATAAGCCTGACTGTCTCACTGCTCCATGTTTCTGTGGTGACGAAAAACAAACTACCCTCCCTTTTATCCATGTTCAAATTCATTTCTAGAAAAGCCTTTTCCACCTTAATTTCCAGGAGACTCACGTAAAACTAACTCTGTACCTGACCGATCACCATTCTTTACGACATCTTCGAACTTCTCTCAACGTACATAATTCTTCATTTTACTTGCTCCCTAATTTGTCCAGCGCGTGGACAGTCTATTATCAAGCCTTAGACACGTATATAATTACTCTCAGTGCACTTTCAATTTACAATTAGCGCATGTTAACATGTACTGACTAAACATATACAAGTATTTCCAGAATTAGCAATTCCTCTCTATCAAATCATTCCCTCAAAATATTACAATAGCGAGATGGATGGTAATAATATTTTTTTTATAAAACTGTATACACACACACACACACACACACACACACACACTCACACACACACACTCACATACACACACAAACACATACACACACAAACACACACACACACTCGATACACACACAAACACACACACACACGCACACTCACATACACACACAAACACATACACACACACACACACACACACACACACACACACATACACAGCAATGCATTAAACGTTAATCATATCTGTCCTAACTTTACATTTATAAATAATACATTCTTCTTAAACATTACTTCACAAAAACATTGACAATTGTGAAGTGGGGATAAATCTTGAAACCACACGCATACACATGAATCAATATAATTTTGATAAAAAATAGAGAAGGGTCGTTAGTGTGTACACAAATTAAATTTTCAACTACCAATCCGAAACATTCCAGCCCTCTCTCTCCTCTCTGAGTGAAACAGACCTGACACATCGCAACTAGCTCGCGGGGTTCTTGACCGGTGACCCGATAAGGTCGAGGAAAAGGGTCAGGCACTGCTAAAAATTAAACAAAATGGCGAAATTACATACCGTTCCTGTGAAAATATTCAATTTCATTAATTTGCTTTTTACAAAATGCTAGTTAGTATGAATGGATTATCTGTGAACAAAACTGAGAATGTGTGACCCAAATTCACTTGAAATACCACATAACTACGATCATACTAATAATTTGTAAAACCCTTCATCATAATTATAATCTATGTTTTTACTCAATACAAGTCGACGTTTGTGCTGAATCTGAGTTTCTGTGTAACGAGGAATGTATCGACAACAGTGCAAGATGGAGATGCGATGGAATTCAGGACTGCTTAAATGGTACAGATGAGGAAGGCTGTGGTAAGTGAAGGAATAAGACATGCATTATAACATTTCATTTGCCTGTACGGATAAATATAAAGTTACCGTGTGCAATAGAGAGAGAAAAAAATAGCAACAATATTTACTCAACAGTTATTGACCTTTTTGCATTTTTCAAATAGAAACATTATCTATACTTGTAGACGGGGTCATTTATGTTTTGCAATTGTATGTTCGTCTTCATTCTTCAGTTAAGTGTAGACATGGACAAGTTACCCACGTCAATAAAAAGTGTGATGAGGACAACTATTGCCGACGAATGAAGGACACATTGGATTGTTGTAAGTATGTGTAGAGGAATGTGCTAGCAAGAACTGTTATTTACATATTCTTTTATACATTTCTTCCACTTAATATGTCTTCTAGTCATGATTAAATTTATTATTTAGCAAAAACTGTTGTATATCATGAGTGCGACATTTAAGGAATGAAACTTTAATATTTTAAACGATACCATACACATCATTTCATTTTGTATATCAGTTAATACCGTCTACATTTAGTCGATGTAATGAAAATTAGACAAACCATTCGAAAAAGAGATCTAGCTTAGTGATACCAATTGCTGTAAGCAAACCAAAGGAGATATATTGCAAGGATAACAATTTTATATTATTAATTACCTTGGACAATGACAAACATATTTACAAGAGAACAAACTCTCACATTCATTACGACTGATAACATGTAACAATACTGAAAAAACACAATAAAGTTAAATAAAAGTTTGAATATTGTCAAATGCGTGAAATAAATTATATAATGTACAATGAATACAATAACAATAACATAGTCACTAAAGTGCTAACAACAGATCACTATTGTAGATAAAACCGTATAATGTGTAAAACAAAAATTACCACATGCTTGCATTATTACTTAGTCACTCATCACGCCACTAATTACACAGATAGAAATTATCAACTCTCGTAATAGTATGAGACCTCGCAACTATATTTTCAATGACAATAGCATTTGTCTTCTGCAACTTCGAACTTTAACAATTGCACAATTTTTCTCTACACACCCACTCACATTTACATTTCAAACGTAAATTGACTCCAATATTCGGCTTAACAGATTGAACATTAATCTCGATATCGATTCATTTAATTCATGCTAAAGCGTTATTTGCAATGATAAAACCACAACTAGTAATGATTGCATCATATATCAGAGCCTACCTTAAAGATCTATCCATCTTCCAATAGTTCACTGCATTCAAAATCCACTTCATTAGTGGGAGACACCACTAGTCTCTCTCACTTGGCGGATATGCGAGTGCCGTATACGTTTTCTCTCTTCCACAAACTTAAAGACAAGCATTTACCGTTACACACTTATTCAATAGGTGGAGAACGTCTTAACAAATGCGAAGACAAATCAGTCTTTTAATCTATATTTAGTAAGCCTCCCACTGTCTCTATAACACATGGTCATAAATATGTGTAAGAAGTTCAAATAAATTTATAAAATCAATCAACAATATTATACAACATTTAATAATAATCAAAAGATCATTGACATTTATATCAATTCACACCAATGTATGATTAATGCTGGACTATTTTTAGTTTATCATGAACATTAGCAGCCACATTACTCTCTCGAGTTTTAAACAATTGATTAAAGACAATGTATATAACATTTTTAATGATAGTGGCTGTCACCAGCAGATGTTCATAATCACGCGGTTTGCAGCAATTATTCATTCTTATTAATATGACAGTTCCACGTGCCCTTTACACAACTGTTCCTGGATCATCGATGTACTCACAAATAACACCATGAAGAATCGTTTAGAATTTCACATGGTCTATCAAGAACATCAGGAAGAATGTTTCGGAATTTTCGTGTGTGTTACTCATGTACACTACGAGAAAATTTCAAAATAATTTTCGTGAATTCTCGAGACCAAACTCAAATCACAAATTTCTGCCATATTGGCTCTCAAATGAAATTCACGGGAATCATCATTTAGCAAATGTTTACTGAAAATGTTGGTGATAATGCTTGCTTGATTCTCATACCAATGTAATCTGGTAGAAACAGGTGTCAGTTTTGCCTGAAGTCAAAGAAAAGGAGCCTGATTCTCTGCAAATGTCATATTAAGGCAGCACTAAATTTCAGGCATATTTCATCTCTAAAACTCCTCTCTTACAAACATTCTCAACTTACAAATCCTGCAACAATTTCGTAAGCCCGAATACAAGAACAAGAAACATTGTATCAATTATAATTCATAATATAATGTACAACATAATCAAATTAGTGAATATAAAAATAATGTTTCGATTACCTACGCATTCTCAGTTTCAAATCATAGATAAATACTACACATGTACGAAATATTATAAGTCCATTCTTTCTTTATCAGTCGGTTAACTTACCTTACGAGAATTGTCGCCTTTATGACCGGAGTCAAGTTATGCTAAAATGTTATGTAATAAGTATAGACTACCTCTTTAACAAAGAAACTCCTGGTCCATTTTGTTATGAACTTTTAGTCAAGAAAATTACTCATCCAGTTGGAACTGTTTTGCACTGAATCAGCAATTAGATACCATCGTAATGAATTCGGGTCACTTTCACAAGTTAACATTTTATATAACAATTAGGTTTTATAAATAGGGATATGCAACTTTACTCTCCCACAGTCTTGATTGACAGTAATCTACTTAACCGAGTTGGTGTAATGACGTCACTGAATTTTGTTGCATGAAATACCTCTTGAGCACATAAGTTCTGAAGTCGCGGTGGTGATCTTGAAACGCTTTCTGGAAGAATACGTTATAGTAACTCGACTCACGCCCACCCTGCATGCATCATGATGCAATTAGACCACATATAAAACCGAAATAAAAAATCGATTGTGCAGTTTACATTTATAATAAATAGACAGCCATATATGTATCCTGGTATTTCGCAAATCGAGATAATTACTGCAAATGATTGTTCTTTACATTTCTTCTAAAGTCTAAACCATTAAATCTACAAGCCGAAATGATTTTGAAATTTTGTATTAGTACTTTATCCATGGTTTAGTTTACATGTACTTTATTTTGAATGGGTGAGGATGCGTGAAGATAAATGTAAACTTAAAGCTTTATCGTTTTCCAGTAAAATATAGCTCAATTAACAAAATATAGTCTATGTTATAGAGAATACGTACCTCGTTTCTTTAGAAAACATAGTGAACATCATGTCAGGAAGTAATTAACTGCAATTCGTACAATACTTTATAAAACTTAATTTAAATAAATTGACAAGTTTCAATCTCAACTTGAATGACTAGCTAATAGTGTGAAGGTCCAACATATATATTCTCTGATGTATATTATTTTTGAACTAACAGGTCCCGTTGGAAAGTTTGGCCATGAATGTTCAAAAACATGTCACTGCAAAAATTCGACAGAAAAATGTGACACGGACCTAGGAACGTGTAAAAGTGGTTGTCACAAAAACTGGACTGGATTCGACTGTCAAATACGTAAGTAGTGTCTGCATATCGATGTCATTAGGGGTAATTCAGATTAATTCACTGTCTGAATGATGCACGGTTATTTTTATTTTCTAAAGAAACAAAAATTAATTTCATGAAACAATCGATGAAAACTGAAATTTCTAAACACTTTGTAAAATGTAAAACATACACCTCTTCCATCTTACCTATCGTTTCAAATTTCTTCTTTTTCTGTGGCCCCATAATGTCACTTAACCTAGATAATACCATTCCTAATGCATTCTAAAATTAACTCACCTCGCACATTATTATTGGCACGTGTAACACCTGCTTTTTCAAACAGACAAAAACTGTTTGATGTCAATAATGGAATTGATTGTAATATTCTAAATATTTTAGTGAGATTCTATAAATACTCTATAAAATTCTTCTGAACTGTTTTGGACTGGGTGTAGTTGCCGTTTCTTAAATCACAACTCGTAATTGTTTGAATCATGATCGATACTCATGGAAGCATTCAAGCAACCAGCAGTGAAAATAAAACGATGAATTTAAATACAGTTAGAGATATGTCATGTTAAATTATATTTTAAAATGCTTCTTTGTGTCATTTATTCATTAACTCAGTAAGCAAAAATTGTTATTCCATGCTGATATTTCGCACTCAACAAATGTAGATACACTCAGTTAATTCCCTTTAGTAAAACATTACTTTCTTACGTTTGTATATACTCAGTTAATTTCCTTTAGTAGAACATTACTTTCTTACGCTTGCTTTTTGCGCTCAAAATATCATCACTTGCGACTTCATGAGCACGCTATTATGCATTGGATATGAATTCATCACAACATTAGCAAAGCTTATGCAATAATATAAGCAACATACATTAAATCAAATCTACATAAATATAAGTTAAGCAACAATACACCACTGAATTCTTCATTTATTTTTCTAGCTATCCCAATGAAAATATTTTTAGTTATCAATTTGTAGTTGAGAAGTTATATCATTTCATGTAAATGTCACTAAATTCTATTTAATATTTATGTTTGTTTAAAATGTCATAAGATTTAACATTTAAGTGAAAATATGCATTTTAAGATGAGATCAATATCAGTAAATCATACACTGTATATATTATAAACATAACATATTAGATGCGTGTGATGAAACACACTCTTTTTATAATTAACTTGTGAATGTTTGGTAGTGAGATGAATTTTCATGTGAATAAATGTATGCGAACGAATGATTCTGACCTTGCCTGTGCCTTCGTGCAATGTAAAACAAGATTTTGTTGTTGTTGTTGTTGGTATAATTAGCAGCACATTCTTATATGAACGACACTTCAAAAGTGGATATTGAGAATGTCAGCCGTTTTAACTTCTATGATGATCACTGCTACTACATTAGTTATACGGATGTCTCATATTTTTATGAAGCTAAACGAAAGTGCAGGTAAAATAGTAAATTATGTGCAATTTAACTCTTGTTTACTGCAAGAACATATGTTTGTCCATTTATCTATCTATCTATCTATCTATCTATCTATCTATCTATCTATCTATCTATCTATCTATCTATCTATCTATCTATCTATCTATCTATCTATCTATCTATCTATCCATCTGTCTAACTATCTGTCTGTCTCTCAATCTATCTATCTATCTATCTATCTATCTGTCTGTCTGTCTCTCAATCTATCTTTCCATATATCCCTCTATCTATCTATCTATCTCTCTGACTGTCCCTCTGTCTATGGTGTACATTTGGCAAACGTCTACCTAAATATATGGAAAGACGGACACTCATTTTTTTTATAATTGTATTTTTTCTTCCTTTCATTCTACCTATAATGGGTTCGACCAGATAAATCTGTGCATATCAATAATTTTAGATATAAGAAGAACAGTGTAAGCGCAAACATACGTTAAATGTACTAAACGATACCTTGAAATTTATAATGTGGTTTTCTTTGATAATTATGTGAAGGATGTTTTTTTGCTAAAACGCTATACTTGAAATTGAAATTGTTAATGCACCTGAAAATGTAATCATTATTTTCAATCTAAATAATTTATAATAGAATGCATTTGAAATACATAGATTCGCTATGGAAATTACATGGAGTATTTTTAATGAAATAAAAACATTTAATTTCATTTATTCAGTAAATGAATCATACTTGCTTTATATGCATACAAATTTATATAAAATTTAATTATAAATAAATGTATTATTTGATCCACGTATATGTTGTTTATTGCATTATTTATTATTCGACATGCTACTTTTTAACGTACGTTTCATGGACACCAAAAATCAATTTCAGTCTGTTTGACAATGAAACACTAACCCAAACACACGGGTTAAATATGTTTTTAATGATCACTTTATTGGCTATGTTGTCATATTTAATATGTTAATAATTATGTACATATATCATTGAGAGAACAAGGAAGTTACTTGAAATAATTATTAAATACTTTTATTTTTCATTACAGACTCCTGGACATGGATCTCTTAAGTATTCATTCAGAGAAAGAACAAAAATTTGTAGTAAATTCGACGTCCAATGTTAGTGTGAATAACGTCTACCAAAATGTGTGGCTGGGGATGCGTCTTCATCCAAATGGTATTAGGACATATATGCTTATAATTTTATCACACGATGTCTTTTTTTTCTGAACAGTGGTTTTATTATTATCCGTATTCTTGTTAGGAAAAAGTTTTTGTTTATACTGATAAAAGTATCCTGAGCCCCTCCCATAAAGACATGTTGTATTCATAGAATAATCATTTTCCGTAGAAATACTTATCTAGGTGTAAATACATGATATCATTGTGGATGCACAGGATCACTTGCATCGACGACAGTACTGAGTGACTGAAATAAATTGAATGATCATCTAGCTTTCACGATCAGATCGATATCACCGTCACTTAACGTGACAAGCAAAAGTATAAAAAAAAAAGAAATGCCTCTGTATAAAATCATGTAAATTTCAATTCGCATATGTCATTTGCCCGGTTATATTCAATGACCCTGTTGCAGTATCAGACTAAAAATTATTAATCATCGAAGTTATTATATTAGCTTTAATACTGACAAGAGCCAGGCAGCCTATTATATCCTTCAGTGCCTATGTCAGACTATTCCTGGGAATTTATTTGTCTACCATAGTGACAAATAAATAGCTGACCTGCCTTGAGTTGGCAAACATAATTTTTCACTTTGTTAATTACGAATTATATAATTTTCACATATATCCAGTTCATAACCTCCAGCTAACTCTTCTCAATCACACTAACAAATTAATCAAAATGTGGGCTTAATATGACAGGATCAAGATACTACTACTACTACTACTACTACTACTACTACTACTTAAACAAGTGAAAATAGAATTTGATTCCCGAAAAAATAGTTCAACGACTTCTACTGAGTGCTATAGTCAAAAATAACCAAAGCGAATCACAAATGATTTCAACATTCATTTTCTCGGTATCAAATGAATACTAGAATTAAAAAAAAATATCAACAACTCAAATCAAATATTAATGTGATAAAAATAGCATTTTCTGTGAAACATCACTATCAAAATATACAGGTCACATGAAAGGCTTCTTGGTATCAACTGAATACTAGAATTGAAACATTGACAACAATTCATCCAACTTGTATCAGAGATGCAGTGAACTAACAAACCTACCTGTGAAATATATTAGGATTGTAGCACCAACAACCCCAAATCAACTCAAATTGGAGTTACAGTGAATCATCACTCTATCAAAATGCATATCTTGTATTCAACACAATTACAGTATCACATGTTAAGTACAGAATTCAAGCAATAAACAATTTAAGATCATTTCATGCGTGCTTATATTATTATTAGTCTGGTACATTCATTTGTCATCTTATACAAATAATCTGTCATCTTCCTTAGGTGAGAACCGTTCCTACCATATCCTTTGCGTGAAAACATCGCTTTCAGTTTTCTTATTCACGTTCCCTTTTATCAAGTAAATACAAATTAAAATCTGCACATTCTGAATGTTGGAGCATATGTTTCCTTGCTAACTGAGGCATCACAATGTCATGGCCCCCTTCAAAACGTTTTGCAGTATTCACACTCGAAGTATTGTTGGTAGTGCCTGACAAGTCTCTGCCTTATTTAAAAACTTAGAATTTGTATTAAATCAGTGTCACTTGAACGTTGACAGTCCAATGTCTTAAGTTTCAACCCTGTTATATCTTTGATCATACCCTGCAAATCAAACATGGCCTTGCCAGTTTCTTTGCATATATTCATCACTATGTCATTTTCCCTTTGCATAGTGCTTTCAGTTTGCATGTACTCAACACAGCCAATCTGAATGACATCAAGTTCATAGTCAACTCATTTCACTTCTAATCTAGCATCATATGACTTCAAATGCATCTGTTCACTGACATTTATCTTTCTCGTGTCTCTCATTCACTCTGTAAATTGTCTGAAATAAGCTATTTGGTCATATAACCACATCTTCCTTTCTAATTCAACATTATGTTTCAAAGTCTGTTTTGCTTCTGAATGAGCCTCTAATCTCAATGTTTGTTTATGCTTCTCATTCTTGCACTGCTGTGGTTCTGACTGTCCATGTGGCCCAGCCCTTTTTCTAGATGTCTTCCTTTAACTGTGAGAGTCAGGTCCTTGACCAAAAGCGGGTGTGTGGTTTACTTACATGTGGACCTAGTTGGGTCTTTTGCAGTCTGCAAGTCATATGCTACAGAGTTACAAATGTCTGTACTATCCTTCTTTTCGACTTCAAATTCCAGTTTGTCTACACTGTCGTTTGCTAACTCATACATGGCTTGCATGTCACTAAAGTGGTTGTTTTGGTTTTTTTTGTTTTTTTTTTTGTTGTTTTTTTGTTGTTTTTTTTGTGTTTTTGTGTTTTTTTGGTTTTTTAAACAATATCTGCTGGAAAGGTACTATCTTACTCATCACTTCCAATCTCCAGTTTTCTAAACTGTCAATCTCTGGGTTTTCTAAACTGTCAATCTCTGGGTTTTCTAAACTGTCACTCTCTGGGTTTTCTAAACTGTCAATCTCTGGGTTTCGTTCTTTCCATATTTAGACCTCTACTGAAATTCCTGAACTATAAAATGTCTAGCCTCAGATCCATCCTCTGTCTTGTCAAAAGCTGCATCTTTCAAGATAAGTGTGTACGTCATAGGCGATGTCATTGTCTTCAGTCAGCGTCCATTAATTCTGTACCACTAACTACATTGTCATTAGCAACTGTAACCTTGATTGACATAATAAGCTTGCATCCTAAGATTACATCATGTGTAGCATATTTCATTACTGCAGCCTTCCCATTCCTGGTTATGAAATAAGATTGTATCTCAACTTCAGCTATAGGCAATATTGGAGCTAATATCATAACTTTGGTTTAGACTAAAACAAAGAGAGAAAGAAACAGTGTATCAATGACTCATGTATTCCATAGCAGAAATCACATTCTCTATTTTCAGTCTTTTGACCCATACATTCACACATAATTTTGCAATCTTTTGATGGACTGGACCATTTCCCTTCTGGTACAGCTAAGATGCTCTTGATGAGAATTGATTTAAGTTTATTCTTTTTTATCTAAGTTATCACCTTTGTCATGTGAAGCCCACAACACACCATGACCTGTTGGTTAAGGTATTTTTCACACCTACTCATTCATGGATAAAAACATGCTAACATTAATCTCCCTTGAGATTTAACACTTCCTCCTTCTTCGTTGATTCTTATGGATATTACTAACTACTGGGGGTCAGGGTAAGATTTTCAAATTTAAATATTTATTTTATTTATTTATTTTAATTATTTTCCTTTGCCCTGCACTTGAGCTCAACTAGAAATATCTGTCTTACCTTTCCTTGTAACCTAAATGATTAAACTTAATATGTATGCATTGTTTTATTTTTATAACTGAACATAGTGCATTGTTTGAATGTGTATATTGTAATGTTTTAATATTTATGTAATGAAACTGGACTAAATTATTAGAAATTGTCTCAGGAGTGACCCACAATATATCAATTCATTTTAAAGGCCACTTTCAGTGGGAAGATGGCTCCTTTACTGGTTTTGTAAACTGGGCCATGTACCAACCTGAATACTGGAAGAAGAGTGACGATTGCGCTCAACTTGTTTCAGGAGGAAAATGGGAAGATCTCCCATGTAAATCAAGTAAAGAATCAATTAAGAATTCATTTATCTGCAAAACAAAGAAAAGTGAGTAAAAACATGTGAATTTAAAATCTAACTAACTAAACCTTTTTATTCTAAATACTAATGACATTTTATACTCCACACACGGATTTTATTAATGTCATGACATTAATAATTATAATAAATGTTTATACATGATGTTTGGCCTTTCATTGTTTATATTTCTTAGAATTTATTTATTATATTTCTAAAGACAGTGAGATCCAGTTATTTCATATACATTTTGAACACATTTACTATAGGCAAATACATTACTAATCTATTTTATTTGTAATAGTAATTTAAACATGCATTACAAATCGTCCTTAAAATTAATTTTTAATTTTCTAAACTTCCATTCTGTCTCGTAAAATGACTTAAAATATTTATTTCGAGTGCATTTTGAAAACACATTATTTACACATTTTAAAATAACTCTTTAATAGCATATTATTTGAACATTTCCCTGAAATTACATTAAACTCTGTATTTTATTCATGAACAAATGATACAATGACTTATAATTGGACCATATTTATAAAAATGTTTTTCCTAGTATTAATTTATTAAAGAGTAACATTTTCGAAGAACTCAATATGACAGGTTGAAATGAAATATCTTTGTTCTTTAATCCAAATACCCGTTAATTGTACGCGATTTGACACCAGTGTCTTATTTGAAATGCATGGTGTGAAATCAATGGAATTTTAGGTCATGAAAATTCCAGTTCTACTGGCTGAAGTCAGTTACGGTCTTAATCGGAGATTAGGAGATTAGCCAAATTCGGTTACATAAAGTATCGGAAGTGTTATTTATAAATTCGGAAGTATCATTTATACACATGTTATTTGCCTTTCAAGACCCGAGAGTTAACTGATGGATAGTTGAAGATGGTGAAACAGATTAGAACTAGGAGGAAAAGCCATAATAGTTTAGAAGTTATAATTATTTATTTTTATTTTGATATGAACAAAACATGACATTGACTAGCCATTTTGAACTACATAAATCCTGCTTTTCACTTTCAAGTTATCTGAGTTAACACTCAATTTAAAGTCTGTGCCCATACCAGGGATATTTGTTCAGTTTGGCACACTAGTCAGAACTAGCAAAATGTTGACTAGCATATTCAAATTCATTAGAAATGCTGCACAGTAAATAACCAGCTATTACATTAAATATTTCTACTAGACATTTAGACCAAAAGACCCTGCCATGTTCTTGCCATACACTATCCTGGGTACTGAATGTATATGAGTATGAATATGAGTCGTGTAAATTATGTCCTCATGGAGATCTAACAAACAGCAGATGGTTCCAACCTTTAGATCGGGTGTTGTTCAAACACGTTAAGAACATAACAAAATGGCAACATTTATATAAATCATATTTGTTCACAAGAACAATTCTTAGATATTTGTTCCATGGAAAATAACTGCTAGGAAAATTCACATCAATGTGTACTAAATCGATTGCAGTACACCAGTTTGCACACCACACATGATGTCACCAAGTATGGAAATGTAGGGGTAATTTCTTCTTTATTTTGGTTGAATGCATGAGGTTGTATCAATTGTTACTGTTCATCATACAGCATTTGCAAGATGTATGTGGACATGGAAAGAAGTTGTTTTCCCCTTAAGGAAGTATGCTAACCATCAATATACATTTCAATAAAACATTGTCCTCATTGATTCCATCTACCTATGTAATATTTACATTGTTATACCTTCCATTACTTGCTTTTATTGTACTCTATGAAATGATATTGTGTTTCTGCGAGTCTGTGCAACATGTTTCACATCTATACATTTCTCTTCTTTTAATGAAAACAGATTGTACGGATTTAAGTGTAAAGTGTTACAACAACTTATGCATAGATATCAGCAATCAAATCGCCGTTGACAATTCTTCTGATACAGCTCAGAATATCTATGGTGAGTCCAATTGTAAGAATTTTAATGACAATAATGTGAAACGTTCACTTATTCTGCCAAACTGTTCTTCATTTTCTTGTAAGTGCTGTTGGTTTAGTTTTGTATTCTTTACGACTCCGTAATACAATCGATGATATTTAGGAATAGCATTCCATTTATAAATGAATACTTGACGTAAACATGCATGTGGCAGATTACTTTATTTAACCTCTGTTACATAAAAGGTCACCCTTTCACTGTATTATCATGATTTTTAAAACAACGAAACACGATAGCTACATACTAGTTCTCCTTTCGATGCCGTAAATGAAGTAAACATTTCTTCGTTAACTTCTTTTCTCCAACAAACTGAATGAACCTTTCTTCTTTAAGTTTCAGTTTGGTGTGCCACCCCCCGTGGGGTTCTCCTCCTCCCTCTTGTGTCTGAGGAGGGTATTTGTCCTGGTGTTGCATCTGAAGTTGATTAGATTAGTGTCTCGAATGTATCTTTAATCTTAGTCTGTAGTGACTCTCTCTGTCTCTCTCTCTGAGTTTTGTTTACAGACAAAATACAATTTAAAATATTAAAATATAGCATTATATTTTAAAATATAAACAAATCATTTGCCCTAAGTGTTATAAGAGTTATATTGTACTTGTTTGCCGATGAAAGTGATTAGAGCTTGAGATTTTGATTGTCCTTGTGGTAAGAGTAATGAGTGGGTTGTGTGTTGTAGAAGTGACATTACATTCTGAAGACTGTTTTCTTCACCAGTGTGTAGGAGGAAATGTTAAATAGTTTTGTCTCTCTTGCAGTGTTAACATTGATTTTGGTTAATCATGTGTGTGTGTGTGTGTGTGTGTGTGTGTGTGTGTGTGTGTGTGTGTGTGTGTGTGTGTGTGTCTTGAGGAGTTAAGTCTAGTCTGGTTGTTGCTCTGTTGTGGTATATGATAGGATGGTTGGGGTAGATAGAGTTGAGTAATGCTTTATACATGTTTATAAATTCTTCTTCTAATTTACCTCTTTCGACTGGGGAGTCGAATTGTTTTCCGTGTATGGAGCCATATTTTGCCCCCTTACCACTGTTTCCTGCTTCATTTCATATGATGGTAGTGTGACTCAGGATCCGTATGATTGTAGTTTGGTTTTCTGTTTACCTTAGCTTATTTATGTGATGATTGATTTGGTTGTATGTGGTTTTGTCTGATGGGATTGATTTGCTAAGTTTTGTATTGATGTTAATGAATGTGTAAGAATTGGTATGGGTTTGATTTGTTTGACTAATTCCAGTGCTTTGTCTATGGCTATTAATTCTGCAATAAGTATCGAATGCGTTGAATTAAGTTTGAAAGCCTGAGTGCCCGCAGATGTGTGTGTGTGTGTGTGGGTAGGTAGGCGATAGTTAATTAGCCATTCTCGACTTTTCCTTGTCATTTTTAAATATACTGCTTGACTCTATGGTCGATTTATCTTGAGGTGTGGTAAGAATATATGTGCGTTGCGCTTAGTGTGTGTTCCTAAATGATTTATTTTCAGTCATCTATGCATTTATCATAGCAATTGACATAATTTAGATTTATATGTTATAGTGTCCTTTGCATGGAGAAGGAAGGGTTTATTTATTGTTTGATTGTTTAGGAATGTTAGGTCTGTGTGTTTGTGTGTGGTTCTATAGTTTATTAATTCATTCTATCCGTTTCATGCACAAAAGAATTACTTAATGCACACATATGTCAGGGGTGTACATCAATGAACATTTGGAATTTGGTGGGCTATAGAGTTGTGTTATTTTCAGCCGGTGAAGGAAGGATTAATTAAAGTAATATTTTACTTTTCTCCCGTCTTCTCACAATTCATGAAACGCCATTATTATGCCTACTTAAATTTACTAAGAATGAAAAGTGACTCAAACTGACGAAATGTACAAATCTAAGAAGGCTAAAGTGTACGAATTAGGTGCTCATTAATAAGATAGGATAAGTTCTTTCCTGACCTTTGACATGAGATTGCATTCATGAGTTTTCCATCAGAATTGAGAGAGAAGCAATCAAGGAGGCGTAATCAGAGTCACTGTCTACTGAAGGAATTACTAATGGAGGAAAGAGGGGAGGAAATCAAAGAGGCTTGATCAGAGTGACTATCCACTAACAATAGACTGACAAGAATACATGGACTGCCTCCTTAGTACAGGAGATAAAGCTCACATTATCTCAACAGTACAATTTCTCGGATTGTCATATAACAACTTGTATTTAGCTGTATGCTCGGATTTGATTGCAGTAAGACAGTAGTGACCTACGACATCTGTCGTGATGAAGGTTGTCTAATCGTCATGAATTAGGTACAAACTAGACTCTGAAGCTTATTGTCATGGTTATCGAGATCTGCATTGAAGGCAAAAGTAGTTAATCCAAACGACATGGAAAGAAACGGATTAGAACCTTCGATGACACCAAACTTAATATAAGAAGTATTAGTAGAAATCAGCCAATCCACATTTGCAAGTAAATAAAAACTGTAGAATTAGTCTGCTGAACAGTATCACTAATGCTTGTGATTATCGCTTGAACTCTTACCATTCGGATTCTAGTGTACGTAGTTGGGGAGTTTAGGGATGGGGAGTGTTAAGGGTGTGTTACAAAGTCTGACAAATTCTGTGTCACGACCTCTTAACCCAATTGCTGTTTTTCAAAAATCAAATTTTGACAAATTAATTTTACAATTAATAAAAAAGATATATCAAAAATCAAATTTTGAAAAAGACCTTTGTTAAAATTCTCCCATGATACACCAGTATCGAGAAGCTTCTAGCAAGGAGGTCAGGATGTTATATAACTTTAGGCCATTGTCCAGCTTCTCGAACCGACCACATACCACGTGATCCGTCACGTGATGCGTTCTATGCAGTTTTGATAAATACAGTATTCTTCACTCCGACCCAGAACCGGCAGCGACAACAAGTAATCGTCTACCTGTCCGCCGCATACATTGAGTCATGATAGAGGAAACCCGCCGCTCGTTTGCTTTGAGAGGTAACACGTCTACTTCTTGCAAATGATATTGCATTTATTAATTGTATTTTGCATTTGAATCAATGTATGTAATTTTGTGCCATTTATTGCTACTTTTAGCCTAAGCACGTGGTTTGCTTGTAAATGACAAAACCTATAAGTTATTGTATATAAATCATTGTAACTCTTTTTCCATTGTAACTTTAATTTATATAATCTTAAATTCACTAGTGCCAGGAGCATCTGTGCACGACACGAATTTTCCTTGTAATTCAAATTGTTGCATGTAATTTTAATGCTAAATTGTGAAGCGCTTTGCTTGATTTGAATTGTTCCTTTGTATGAATTCTAAATTTTAATGTTGTAAATATTTGGTAATTCGTACGTCATGTACTGTTAAGTATAACATACGTGAAAAATCACTTTATATCTTTAAATATAACTTGTAAACGACGCGTTAGTCGACGATTCTAACTCAGTGCATTTCAATGTGAAAACGTGCTTAGGTTGGCGAACCCAAAACGCAGAACGATCATGGAAAACATCCTTTGTCTCCAGGTCGGGTCCTAGCTCCTAGCTTCTAGCTTCTAGCTTCTAGCTTCTGCTTTTACCTCCTATTCCTACCGTCATTGTATGAACGTGCGTTGGCGTGCAGGTCTACGCATCCCTTTGTCTACACTTACATTTGTCGTCCGGCGTAATAACTGAGACAGTTATCTACATATGTTATGTGCATTGGCTGGCGGTGATTGGAGTGAGGTGGACTGGTTTGGACCGGTTTGGAAACCATGAGGCATCACAACTGAAGCTAAGTAGAGCGAAAAGATCAAAAAATCAAAAAGAACAATTGACTTTGAAACTAATAGCACTCGTTTATTTGCCACGAGTAGAATTAGACATCACGCTCGTATTCAATTATTGTTGTTAATCGTTAAATCTTATTAAATCTTATTTTTAATTGTTAAACCTCTTCGTAGTAAATTTTTATGCATAATAGACCTAACTAATCACGTGGTTTGGATGGGGGCTGACTGAGCTGAATGACGTAATGAATGCATATTAATTAAGAGGAATTTAACGACTCCAAGCCAGCTTTTGTACGCAAGTTGTCAGTTCGTAAATCTGTCGTCTTCACTACAAAGACACATTTTTGAGTTTAGTCGAATGATAATTTGAGCAACCAGTCTGTATAGGATGGAGAGAAGGAATTAATTAAATCTAATCATTTTAAAGTCCTTAAAATCCTAGGCAGGGTCTATAAAGAAATACTGGAAACGTAACAGGGTGTTTCTGTTCTTTAATATATTTGTTGTCTAGGGGGGGTTGGTGTATTCTTGTTTGGTGACGTTTGGGATTGCTGTTTTGGTTGTCTGGGGAGGGTTGTGCTAGGTGCGTGGATGACCTTTATAAGTTAGAGGGGGGCTATGGGGAAGTGAGTGGGTGATGTTTGTTTTTCCTGAAGGGGAAGGCTAGTGATTTTAGTTGGTTAATTGAGATGGATTGATGACAGACAGACACTGGAATAGGTAGATAGATAGATAGATAGATAGATAGATAGATAGATAGATAGATATATATAATGATATATACATTGATATAGATAGATAGATAGATAGACATAATGATATATACATTGATATAGATAGATAGATAGATAGATAGATAGATAGATAGATAGATAGATAGATAGATAGATAGATAGATAGATAGATAGATAGATAGACTGATTGATTGATTGATATAATGATATATGCATAGATAAATACATGGATAGCTAGATGATAGACTATTAATACAATAATTACTGAATTAAATTCTATGAAATTATTCTTTATATTTTGCATGTAAAGATGTGTAATGAATTGAACATATTAACGCATTGTTGCCGAAATGCTGTGTGAATCATTAAAATTGAGTGTATTATAATGTTGTTAATATGTCGTGATAGTAACCTCCCTATTATTTTCATTCGTCATTGTATTTACAGCCACAAACTGTTCTGACTTCGAATTTAACTGCAACAGTGAATGCATTGATGGAAGCGCTTTCTTTAGATGTGATGGAAAATATGACTGTTTCAATGGTTCTGACGAAGACGGTTGCGGTAAGATTAACGAATTAAACTTAGATTTACTCATTTCACTATGAACACGAAGAAAGGTTAATTTTACTTAGTTGTGTCTCAATCTCGAGTATTTTGACTAATTTCTTATACATGAACAGTGTGTATGGATGAATATAATAGCATACAATATATATTTCATAATGTGTACGTGTTTAAACAGATGTAACACGTTTGTTTACTGGATTGTGTACTTATCCTGTATTGTTTTCAAAGACAGTATCTTACTACGTTTTCTTTAATGTTCTAGAATTATGTAAAAACGGGAAGTGGTATCATTACTCGGAGAGGTGTAACGGACTAAAGAATTGTGACGATGGATCTGACGAAGAAATATGTGGTATGTACTAGATAGATAGATAGATAGATGGATAGATAGAGATAGATAGATATATGGATGGATAGATGGATAGATAGATAGATACATAGATAGATAGACAGACAGATAGATAGATAGATAGATATAAAGATAGAGAGAGAGAGAAATAAATAGATAAATAAATAGATAGATGGACGGATAGATAGATATAATCGTCTTAATACATAAGAAAAATACATTGATTAATTGTTTTATACTTTCAGCGTGTCCAGAAGGTAAGTTTGGGTATAAGTGTTCCAAGACGTGCCATTGTCAAAATCCGGGAGATCGTTGTGATCCAGATCTTGGTATATGTCAGAGCGGCTGTCATGAAGACTGGACTGGCTTTGACTGCCAAATCAGTGAGTAATGATTATAGTTATATGCCAGAAATAAACAATATTCTATTCATTGCCACCAACGTTGTGTATAATACACATGTTCATTCATATATCAACTAGAATACGCATTATTTATGCTTTTGTCTAGCACTTGAAACAATTTCATGATATTCTTCTGACATAGTTCTTTCTTGTTTATTGTGAAGACGAATATTTTTAAGAGTGTGCTAATCGTATTATATATCTAGTAATATAATGTCTTCCTGCGATCAGGGTTTCGTTCGTTAAAGGAAATGCGAAGCGCAGAATAAAAATGTGGCTTGTCAACAAATCTCCTCCTCATCTCACACACACACCAATTATCTCAGATACTTCTGCTCTAGTGTAAACACAAACCTGACATGATAACTCTTTATCTCATATACATGTGATCTTGTATAAACACATAAAACGATATGATAACTCTTTATGTCGGATACTTCAGCTGTAGTGTAAACACAGACCTGACATAACTCTTTATCTCGGATACTTCTGCTCTAGTGTAAACACAGACCTGACATAACTCTTTATCTCGGATACTTCTGCTCTAGTGTAAACACAGACCTGACATGATAACTCTTTAGGCAAAGGTAAACATTAGCAATTAATCCTCAATTGTAGTCCGAGATACCTCTGTAATTTAGAACACGGAAATATAAATGTAAACATATTCGTCTTTAATAAAATACAGCAGAAATGGAATCCATGTTAAATCAAGACGATTAAAACAATTATATAAACAATATATGTGTGATGCCGTCGCCGTACTAGATATACGTTATGATTATTATTGTTATTTAATCACCCATAACAAATACATGTGATAAGAAATTTTATGCTATTAATAATTCTCCAGCACCACTCGTCTCTCTCATTTGGCGGATATAAGGATGTGCGTCTTTCTCATTATGGCGGAGGGTGCTGTAAATATTTCTCTTTTCCACAGCATGAAAGACACATTTACCATCAGGTGGAAAATAACTTAACAAAAGAGAAGATAAATCCATCTTTTAATCTATACTTAGCGAGCCACCATCTACCAAATTTCTTCTCGAACATATGATAATCAAATTGTGTAAAAGGATTAATACATTTATTACATCTACAATCAAATGTACAACATAATAATAAAACCGGAGGGTTCTGACATTTATATCACGTTACAACAGTGTTCACTTATTGCTGAACAATCATTCAGTTTATCGCAACATAGACATTATTAGTCGGTTAACATAATATAAAATCAAGTTCATGGATATCATCAAGGAAATGAGAGTAGTTTAGGAGAAATAATTAAAGTCACTGCACAAAACCGTTTCAGAATTGGCGGCTGTCACCTGCGAATATCTTACAATCATGCGGTTTGAAACAAGTCATTGTCATTCATATTTAGGTGAGGCCCATGTACCCATTCTAGATGCACGTTACACAAATGTTCCAGAATCTTCAATGCGCTTCCCAAGGATGCCGAAGAGAATCGTCCTCATCTTCACGTGCATTACCAAGCACATCAGGATGAATATTCTTGAAATTCTGTGTGCGTTTACTCAACACACCATGTGGGACATTCAAATTAATATTTGTGAATTCTCAAGACCAAACACAACCTATAATCTTGTATGCAGTATTGACTCTCAAACAGAATTGTCAAGATTATTATAGAGTATTTCTTCAATAAAGAAACTTCAGGTCCATCTCCATTGGAATAATTTGATATGAACAAGTTAAAGACAAGTAGAAAATATACTACTCGTCCAGTTGTAACTAGTTTAGACTGCATAAGCAATTTCTAGCTTATCCTCAACCAGAGTTGATTATTTCCAATTTTCACATCTAAATATATTAGCATAATCAGATAACATCATGCTCCCACTGCAACGATATCAATTTCTCTTTCATTAAAATCTAGCGCATCGATTGTTTTCTATTTCTTGAATGTTGCACTCCCAGTCTGAAAGGTTCATCCTAAACTAAATGTCATTTAAAGACTGCCAGACGAGATGCTGCCATGTACTAAAGTAATAAAATGTCACAATGTGTCAGGATACAGTTAATTTAATACTTTTCTGACACATAAATCATATCATTGATGGATTTGGCCATTAGAATACTTGATATTTTGATAACAGTTCTGAGCTTTTCTCCACTTACACATTGCAAAATTCCTATGTGTTCCAAATGGGGTTTACACCTGTTCACGGCTTAAATGTATTGTGTCAAAATGAATTTACAAGACATGTTTTCAAGATGTTTGTATAAATGTGTGTAAATAAATGTATCTAGTAAACGAATGATGGATATGTGAGGATATGGATGTGAGCATATATTTAGAGAGAGAGAAAAAACACAGACATACAGATAGATAGATAGATAGATAGATAGATAGATAGATAGATAGATAGATAGATAGATAGATAGATAGATAGATAGATAGATAGATAGATAGATAGATAGATAGATAGATAGATAGATAGATAGATATAGAGACATACAATTATACACAAATGACAGACAGAAAGAAAGAGAGAAAAATAGAAATTGAGAAATTGAGAAAGAAAGAAAATTAGTAAGAAATTTTTTTTTAAGAAAGAAAGAAAGAAAGAAGGAATGAAAGGAAGAAAGAAAGAAAGAACGGAGGAAATAAGGAAAGTATGAAAGACTTAATTACCTCTGATGAAAGATTGAAAACATTTCAGGCATTTCTTCCTCCTATGTTGCTGTTACTAATACTTCGGATTATGTATCAATTGCCCAGTATGGAGAACATTGCTACCTCGCTGACCTTGAGAAGTGGACAACTTATTATGAAGCAAAAAGAATGTGCAGGTATTACAAATTGTAGTACGTGTAATTGTAACTCAAAAGGATCTGATAATCTTCACTTTATAGTCTCTCAAGTATAAATAGTGATGGTGGGTCTTAGATTTTGTGTATGGACTCAATAAAATTATTTTGTGAGGAAAACCTGTTTGTGTACTATTCATATACATTCACTTTGGCAGACTGGCTGGCATGGAAGTCTTAAGTCTTCACTCAAGAGACGAGCAGACTTTTGTTTCAAACCTGACGAAGAAAGCTGTTGGCAAATTTCGCAGTGTGTGGCTCGCACTACGACGAAATGCAACAGGTGACACGCATGACATCTTTTCCATTTCTAACTGAACAAATAATATTCCAGAGCCATCTTGAAAATCATATGTAAAAGTATTTTTTATTTACAATTTCTTTCGGCATTTGATTTTAGAAACACTACTGAAAATTAATTAAAATATATCAGCTTTTAATACTTAACATATTTCTTTGTTGTCTGCACAGTCTCCTGGAAATGCAAACGTGAAAATTGTAGTTTTTCATAATCACTTTGTTGATATTTATATATGTTTCATGTAAATGTCCTGTAAGATACTTCATCTCTGAGAAGAATTGTAAACTATTATTTTTTTTTAATTTGTGGCATAAATAATATCGCGAACAAAACAACATAGCAACGAACCGACCTGTAAGAAAAAGTGTACATCTTTCATTATTTTGCACTTGTTAAACCGCACATATTTTCGAGTTTTCAAACGGCTGAACTCCACGTCTTCATAAATGCCATGTTTTCACTATAGCGTGTTCGTTGCCCTCGACCTGGAATGTACAATGCTTCATGTTACGGTTTCCAAATGATAACTGTAGTTATTTTATCATTCATTCCTCATTCAGTGCATATTCTTCCAACTGTACCATATTATTTCGGTCGCCTTCTTATCCGCAGTTTAAAGAATTAATATCGAGGTACATATTTTGATGGCATATGACATTCATGGATAATTGAAGCACGAAAAGTATAAAATCATAGCGCCATCAGCACAGAAACCTAATTCAGGGATCAATGAAAAACTGGATAAACAGAATCACAACACAGCAATTGCAGACATAAAATGTGTATTCTTTCAAGGTGATTCCTTATCGCCACTGCTGTTCTGCATTGGCCTAAATCGTCTGAGTCAGATGATCCAGAAAAATGGATAAGGCCACGTAATGAAAACTGGACATATTATCAGCTGTTATTATTATACATGGATTATCTCAAGCTCTATAGTAGAAATGAACGTGACATAACATCGCAGATCAATACCTTCAGGATTTGCAATGAGGACATTAACATTAAATTCGGCCTTGGGAAATGTGGAAGAATTAACGTCGTGAAAGGCAAGTTCAAAAGAACAGAGTACCTGCAACGCGACATCAGAAAAATCAACAATGTTTCAATGGAAAAGTATATATTATATATATATATATATATATATATATATATACCTGGGGATACCAAAAACAACAAGAAAATATACAAAATAAAGTAAGGTCCAAAGTTGAGAGAAAGTATAAAAACAAATTAGACACGTTCTGACGTCCACGCTAAATGGAGCTAACAAAATATACGCCCTTAATACATACACAATACTTGGAAAGCTACATTGGGTGCATCATAAAGTGTATATCAGAAATGAAATTTAAAAAACCGGACAGAAAATCTAGAAAACTATTTACAGACATGGACCTTGTATCTCCATAAAATTGGATCTCTATGTCTCAAGAAAAACTGCCATTGAAGGAACATTTCTAGGTCCTCTGGACCACATCTGGAATAACAACAAAGGTGAATCACTGATAGAATCATTTAACTAAACTACATCAACCCCGAAACAGATAAAGAAACATATAATTTATAAAACGAAGCATACATTAGCAAATACCTTTGTCAGTAAGCATGACAAGCTGATGAAAAATCAACAAAACTATCAGTGGTTGAATGAGGCAGGAAAACAAAATCAGAAGCATTCATAACTCCTGCACAAGATCAGGCACTGAACACGAACTCACACAAAACTAAAATCATGAATCTCTCAAAGGATTCCAAATGCAGAGACCATGGATAAAATAACAAAACATATACTTTCTGGATATACTTTCTGGATGTCAGGTGCTGGCTGAAAGAGAATACACCATAAAACAGAATGATTTGGCAAAACTCCTGCACAAAGGACAGAAATTGAATTTCTTATTAAGTCCAACAGAACAGCAAGAACCATTGATATCGTTGCTCCAAGTGATAGAAACATAAAAACAAAAGAGAGAGAAAAAATAGAGAAATACCAGGATCTTAGAGTAGAAATCCTACGACAGTTGGATTTAGAAGCAGAACTTTAGTGATATGATCTTTGGTAAACAACACATGAATTGGAAGGCTATCTGAATAAAATGCCTGGACATCGCAAAATTGCCCCACTTCTAAAAGCAGCGATCTTCGAAAGTACTCACATCCTCCTTAAAATCTTGGATCTTCCAGAATCTTGGTAAGATTCCGATACTTTGGTTCGTATCCGACAGTCAGGAGAAGTGGTGAAAAAATTCTAATCCTGTTTTATTTTATTAATGTTAAATTTTATTATTTAGTATTTAGTATTTCATAAGTAATTTATTTACCCTTCTTCTCTTCTGTCTGGGAGGTCTAACATTCCCGCAGATGGGATTTCTTGGTTAAGGCTAATCTTTAAATCATATAACCCCTCCTACCCACGTATTACCCAGACGCATTATAAAAATACGCAAACGAGGCAATTGCACATTCTAATAGCTCATTACCAATCGTTATGTACCATTAACCCCTACGTCTTCCCCTAACAACCTAACAGCATAATACCTAACTCAATTATATTCTGGCGCGAAATCGGTGTATGCCAGAAACACCATTCATTTAAAGTGACTGATTGATTGACTGAATTAATATTGCTGCATATCATTAACTTAAAGAAAACATCATGAACCCATATATCCCTCCATAATGACGACTTAATAACACATTATTTTGTATTATCCTGTAAACATTTTTTAAATTCAATATTCACTTGCGTAAGACGTAATTTTGTCATTAGTATGCACACGATTGCTATTCTACGTCTGTTACCTCTTTTCGTCTGAAAAGGATTGCATGGATGTTGAGTTCCTATGCCACTGTCTTTCTTCAGTACACTTTAGAAGTTACAATGAGAACCAGTTCTGGGATAGTGGACTCTGCCTATCTTTGTAAATGCAAAGGTTGGGACAGAGGTATGTGAATCATGAAGAACCAATATTTTTTTAATATATCATCCCCACTCCACCCCACGATGCCACTGTTTCTATTTTGTATTTATTGATTTTTAAAGGCGGAGCTTTGACTAGAAAATGTATTTGTTTTAGCACGTTGAGTTAGGACTTTCAACGTGTGCTTAAGTATGTATGAATGCTGTTGGAACCAAACTATTTCTGAATGTTTATTGGAATTAGGCTTTGAGATGAATGTGTATTATAACGATGATTAACAGTTTGCATAGAGTCATTTAATACGGTCACTGTGGTTTATTTAGTATAAGACATTTTACTTATACTGTAATAGTTATTCGATATGTATAGTCTACTGTGCGTGTATATGTGTACAAAGAAAGGAATGCATCCAGCAGTGGGTAAGTAATGAAAAAAGAAAGAAAACCACTTACAAGATTACAAGGTGATGATGGATCGTTTGGTGAAAGGCTGGACTGTTGGTCTGTAAATAAATGGTTTGCGAGTGGAAACGTCAGAAATGTTATTTACCTTAAATTGTGTAAAACTGGTTCCGAGAGAGCTTTATTCATTTCTTCTTGTCACAAACTTCAATTGAATAAACCTCTTGTGACAATAGAGTGCCATGGGAAATCAGTATTTAAAGTCTAGAGACATAATTGTAGAGAATGATAATTTTCTTTAATTAATATTTAAACTCACTCATAATGTGTTTGGGATTTTTACGATGTTAGTCCTTTTATTGTATAGTCTTGTAGTTGGAGAATCCGCTCGGTGTATTAGTTTCAAAAATGTGTAATACGTTTAATTGATATAATTATCTAGTTAGTGAATACGTCCTTCAGTAGATTAAATGAACTACTACAATACATTTATAGCTAGATAGCTACATAATAGACTCACATACATTTTATATGCATATTCACACGTATATGTACGAGTAATTATTGGATATAATAAAGGGGAACTGCCCAACCGAATTTCGAATTAAGTGTCATCTATTATAATTATCAATTATAAGTATTGTCTTGTAGTTTGTTTAACGTAAATTATAGGTGTATTATTAAATTTTGCTTTAGGATCATGTTATCATTAGTGTGTTTTACTTATAGGTACATTTCACTGGGAGAAAGACTTTGTTATGGATTTCAGTTCATGGATGTATTCATATCCATATAATTTGGGCAATAAAGACAATTGTGTTGAGTCATTCCTGGATGGTGCAGGTTGGAAAGCAATTTCATGCAATGAAATTGACATAGTTAGAATTGGATATGTGTGCAAAATAAGAAAAGGTGAGTATACTCAACAATTTAAATTCAATGAATACATGCATATAAAATGTAAATATGTAGTTAAACTGATATATAATCTAGATAGGCATACGCAAAAACAGACACATGAATAATTAAATAGACAGACATACAGACAGATAGATAGATAGATATATAAATAAATAGATAAATAGATATAAGGGACTCTTTTTTAAGGATGCATATCAGTACGTATTCCAGTATTTGGCATATTACTGTACCGCACCATTTATCCATGAAAAAATATTTTTGTATGTATCCACTTGACAACATTATTTGATCCTACCTTTAATTTCATATATTCATTTCTTGAAAACTATTTATTCTATAATAATGTACATTCATTTCTTGAAAACTATTTACTCAATAATAATGTACATTCCTTTCTTGAAAACTATTTACTCTGTAATAATGTACATTCATTTCTTGAAAACTATTTACTCTGTAATAATGTACATCATTTCTTGAAAACTATTTACTCTGTAATAATGTACATTCCTTTCTTGAAAACTATTTACTCTGTAATAATGTACATTCATTTCTTGAAAACTATTTACTCTATAATAATGTACATTCTTTCTTGAAAACTATTTACTCTGTAATAATGTACATTCATTTCTTGAAAACTATTTACTCTGTAATAATGTACATCATTTCTTGAAAACTCTTTTTTGATAACAATGGGCAACAACAAATTTGCTGTCTAAGATTTTTTGATGGATTTATGACAGTTTTAATGTGCTGGATCCTAAAATGACATCGGTTTTGTTCAATCAGGTCAACGATTTGAGCTATTTTTTTATCTACGATTTAATCTATTGCGACATTTTGTTTTACATATAAGGGTGTTTTCTATTGATATGATGAATAATTCTTACTTATTTCTTTAAATAAACAAATTATAATTTGTTTTACATAATTATGAAGAGGTTACATAGGCTATTTTGTTTTGAATAATTGATATAAATTATATTTTTCTTCTTTAGGTAATGAAATTAAATCGGCCAGAAGACATTGCAAAAATAAACCGGATATATTTTGCTACATCTGCGGCGAATACACCATTGTTCCTAACAGGAATACATCAACAGGTTTTATATAGCGTGCATACCATGTTTATTTTGGTATAAAACATGGTGATCAGGATAAAGTTTGGGCGCCACACATGGTATGCAAGACATGCACCGAGAATCTTCGTTGTTGGACCAAGGGTAAGAATAGTTGTCTGAAGATTGGAATTGTTATGGTTTGGAGGGAACCGACAAACCATGTCACTGACTGCTACCTCTGCGCTATTAATGTGACTGGCATTAACAGAAAAAAACCGGAGCAGCCTTAAGTATCGTGATCTTGAATCAGCACGTCGTCCAGTAGCTCATTGTGATGAAATTCTACTACCTGTTCCTGGAAAACATACCGACATTAGTGAAGAAGATTTCGCTAGTGTTGAAGAATATGAAGAAGAAGAATTAGTGGTTCTTGATGATGATGTCCCAAATCCTTTTTCGCAAAAGGAGCTAAATGATCTAGTTCGTGATATCAGCTTGTCAAATTCATCTGCTGAACTGTTGGCATCCAGATTGTTGGAAAAAAAACGTCCTTTCTGACAGTGTTCGCATCACCTTCTACCGCAACAGACATCAAGAGTATATCGGTTTTTTTCTCTACAAGGACCTGGTGTACTGTACATATATTGTGCAGCTTCTGCACAAGCCTGGAGTGCCACAGTATAAACCTGAAGATTGGAGATTGTTCATTGACAGCAGCAAGCGATCACTGAAATGTGTTCTGCTACACAATGGTAACTAGTTTACCTTTGTACCTCTAGCTAACTCGACTACACTGAAGAAGTATGAAGCGGTGAAGTACGTGTTGGAGAAAATTCGTTATGTCAGCACGGATGGTTACTTTGTGTTGACCTGCAGATGGTAAACGTTTTGTTGGGACAACAGTCTCGATTCACCAAGCATCCATGTTTTCTGTGCATGTAGGATATTAGGGACAAAGCACAGCATTACACTAAGTAGGACTGGCCTGTATGGGAGGAAGTGTTACCTTGCAGAGCAAAGAACCTCATAAACATCCCTCTGATGGACAGAGACAATATACTTTTCCCACCGCTGCATAAGCTTGGCTTAATCAAACAGTTCACCAAAGCTCTGGACAAGGATGGTGGATGTTTCGCTTACTTGTGCCATGCTTTTCCAGGGATGACCATTGACAAGTTGAAAGCTGACATTTTTGATGGTCCACAACTCCGTAATCTAATCAGAGATCCAGAGTTTGAAAACTCACTGATTGAATTGGAACTGGAAGCGTGGAAGGCTTTTGTTCTGGTCATGAAAAACGTTCTTGTCAACAATAAGGACATGAACTATGCAGAACTTGTTGCCAGTATGCTGACTGCTTTCAGAAACCTTGAATGCAACATGAACATCAAAATGCATTACTTATTCTCACATATGGATCGCTTTCCTGAAAATCTGGGATCAATGAGCGACGAGCAAGGGGAGAGATTTCATCAGGATATGAAAGAGATGGAAACCAGGTATCAGGGATGCTGGAATGCAGCATGATGGCTGATTATTGTTGGACTCTAAAGAGAGACATTCCTACAGCTGAGCATTATATAAGTTCGAAGAGACGGAAGTCCATGCCCTGAACTTTTAACAATAATGACTTAATATTGAATTTATATGTACTTACCGTCATCAATGTCTACTATTCAATGTACACTAATCAACTTTTGTAACATTTAATAAATGAATTGTGTTAGAAAACAATTTTTTAAAATTTAAATGATTTTTTAATTTAAAAACCTATTTTGGAAGAGAAATATTAACAAAATCATTTGAATCATTCTCTGAAAATACTCCGTTGAATGAGACAACATTTATTAAACATCCGTATTGTGTAGTCCTATTATAGAAACCAAAATGCTTTCCGTTCATATAATTAAAACATTTTACGTTCATAAAATATAAATACTAATAAAATATAATCTGTAGAAATGCTTACGCTAATTATAATCCGTTGATAATTAATGTATATCCGTTCTCCATTTGATTCGATAAGCAACTGATTCGCGTGACCTATATGATTAGATAGCATTTGAAAAGTTGTGTGCTGACATGTAATATTAAAAATAAATATATAAGATAGACTTGAAGTGCATTTCTACATACTTTATTCATATCATCGATAGAGACATTTGCAAATCCAATCCTTAAATCATTCCTAGTACGTTCTTGCTAAATGTGTGCCATGGAATCAGATTTAGCCCTAAATGTGTGATAATTTGCATTACCATAGTGTTGAAATTAATTAAATTTAGTATATATTCATTTGTTCTTTTCATTCGTGCAATACACTGAATGGACATTACACCTCAATTTTTATACTCTTTAAAGACTAACAAACGTAATTCACGAGACATGTTCTAAGTCTGTATTGAAACAGTACTATGACATAATAATGAAATATAATATTTGTGTTCTACAGATTGCATAGACATTAACATTAGATGTCATAATGGATTCTGCATTGACTATGGCGCAGAATACAATGGAAACACTACCAAAAATCTTGTGTCATGTGGTATCCCATTAATTATTTATAAAATCATCATTTAGTCTATTTAACATTTCATCTGGTTAATTTTATTTTTATTTTTATCTGGTTAATTTTATTTTTATTTTTATCTGGTTAATTTTATATTTATTTTTATCTGGTTAATTTTATTTTTATTTTTATCTGGTTAATTTTATTTTTATTTTTATCTGGTTAATTTTATATTTATTTTTATCTGGTTAATTTTATTTTTATTTTTATCTGGTTAATTTTATTTTTATTTTTACATGAGTGGTATAATTGATGTGGTTTAGTTTAGTCGTTGCCTTATTTTCATGCTAGTTTTGACACTTTCTAAAGTAACAATGAAGTCAGGAATTGTCAATCAGAAGTAGAAATATGGCAAATATTAAATCTGTAGAATCACTACTAGCCACACGTGAAGAAAATTAGAAACAAATATGTGTTTGCAATGAATAATATAAAATACTGAATAAGTTTTTAAAAATGGTACTCAGTGCATGTACATGATTAACAACACACTGAGGCACAAACACAGATATATGTGTCTGTATTGAAACTTACACCAGCAACCTGTTATTGCTTTATGCGCGTGTGCGTATGTGTGTGTGTGTGTGTGTGTGTTTGCGTGCGTGCGTGCGTGCGTGCGTGTGTGTGTGTGTGTGTGTGTGTGCATGCCAAGATATGATGGATGTTTGTGATGCAAATAGAGCATTTGTGTATAAGTCACTCACTGACTAATATAATTAGCGCTTTGGCCATTAGTTTCCTTATTTTTTTATTTATTTGTTTAATTGTATTGATTGCTAACTTACTACAGTAATTTCAAACGGTATACAAAGAATATATATTTTGTCATCTGAACAGAGAGACCAAAAAACGACAAAGAATTCCTGTGTAACAATGAGTGCATTGATACAAGTGCTGGGTGGAGATGTGATGGGCGCAATAACTGTATGAATGGCACAGATGAAGAGAATTGTGGTAGGCAGAATAGTTATGAGATTTTTGAAAAAAAAAATATTATAAAGTAACATATTATACGTTACTTAATTGTCTGTACCTCTTGAACTACAAATAATGTTGATAATGTATAAAAGTGTTCACACTCTGGTAAGTGTTCAGTCAGAATTGGGAGAACAGACAATGCGGAGGAGCTATATGTTTAGCACTTGGTCAAAATACTTTAATTCTATATTTTAAGGCTTTAATTTAGTTTCATTTTTTAAAATCGACATAAATCTGATATTCTATACACAGCGAAACTAGTTTCAATAAATCTAGTTAATTTTTCATGGTTAGAACATATGACTTCTCAGTGTTTTAGTTATTTGAGGCAGGCCCACCTGCAGTAGGTGCACAGAAATAACAAGCCTATCCAAAGACCTAGACGGACCTAACATGCTAAAATCCAGCCTTATGTCAACCCAGAGCATTAGGCAGACAAATATATGGATTGCCTAAGTATGGTATTATTCATTCAAATAAATAAAGCTTCATTTTGCCATTTTCCCTACTTACTTTTATCTTTATTATTAATATTTCATATAAGTCACTATATTTCATATTTAAATAGTTTTCATCAAAACATGAGTGTTGTATATATAAACTGAGGTCCACCAAAAAATATTGGTTTTTAAAGCATGTCTGCCTAATGCTACAAGTAGGGTTTTATATATTATTTCTAGGAACTACAGTAGGATCTACATCCTGTGCTTCTGATACTTTCGTTTGTGACAATGGACGATGCATCCAGAGATCTCAAGTTTGTGATGGTTCCAGAGACTGTAATGATGGTTTCGACGAAAATCAATGCGGTAGGTTATTAAGTGTATTCAGTAATATGGAGGACTTGAATTGAGAATATGTTATACTAAAATGTCATGTCCCTGGAGATTCTGAATGAAATTATCCGATAAACTAAATACATATGTTAATTTAATTTTATAAACTATTGATTCAAATGATTTTAATATGTTCAATACTAACTTAGGCAGAAAAGAAAGGTCTTCTTCATTTTCAATCAAGGCTATGCGCACATATAAAGTGTATATTACAAACAAACGTGTTCTTTGAAACAGAAAGAATATATGCAATTGCAAAGTGTTTTCTTTTCGAGGATACATCTTTTGCTGTGGTGATGTCAGGGTCAGTGACTAGACGAGTCTCGTAAAATTAATTAGAAATGCACTTTTATACAGACTTATAAAAATCATTCTCGAGTTCTCTATCTGATGTTTCTTCACATGCATATTAAATTTGTTAGCCTAAAGCTTGGATTAACAAATCACCTACGGCTATTAATAGCGCTGGAATAATATTATAAAATAATAAATGTGCATTTAGTGTACTATTTTAAAATGTTATTAATTATTAGTATTATTATATACGTAATCGAATGTAACTTACAATTATAGTACTCATTATTAGACATAGCGTTGCTGTAACTTTTAACTCGTATAGTGGAGCTAATATAAGTAATAAAGAGTATTCAATGTTTTATTATAGACAGATAGATAGATAAATAAATAAATAAATAAATAAATAAATAAATAAATAGATAGATAGATAGATAGATGATAGTTAGATAGATAAATAGATAAATAGATAGATGGATATATAGATGGATAGATAGATGGATAGATAGATAGTTAAGATAGAGAGAGAGAAATAGATAGATAGATAGATAGATAGATAGATAGACAGACATAGATAGATAGATAGATAGATAGATAGATAGATAGATAGATAGATAGATAGATAGATAGATAGATAGATAGATAGATAGATAGATAGATAGATAGATAGATAGGTGTATCCTCAGCAGTAGTTTTATCTTTTACTAAATTTGCAAGTAATTAAATTCGTTCATTTTGATTATTGCTAACACAGGTGATACTAATCAAGACGCTGAAAGAAAACGTATTGCTATATCCATTACAGTAGTTCTACTTGTTATTGTCGCCATTGTCTTTGCTGGCCTCCTTAAAAAGAAAGGTTAGTAAACTATGAACTAGGAATACTATCTTCCGATTCATTAGTGCAGAGAGAGTGACTATTTTATTTCTTGAACGCGATAAGAAATATAAGAATGTTTATTTTTTATTATGTAAATTCCATTTCGTCTTTTCTCTCTTTACGTACTAAATGTATTTAGCTCTCATGCTGTCAGAGTAAAGAAATAAGGTGATGACCTAGTGCTGTATATGAGGAATCGATGTTAAGTACAATAACTAGGACTACGTATTTTATGTTTGAAAAAATATGCAAGGTTATAGAAATAAGTAAATGCTATTCTAGATGCTGGACTCGAGGGTTATTTGTGCAGACATTCACGTCTGTCATTCTATTTGATTTTAAAGATGTTAATCACCTTTCCGGCTGATCTCATTCTTATGACATTAATCTGCGTGTGAAACGTTATTAAAACTGGCTAAATAAATGATAACACTATGTAACAAATTTTCACTTTTGTTCTGTTCCTGGGTTGAAAGTGTGTTTTCCTAATCCTTTAGGTCTAGAACAGAAAGGAAATCGCTGTTATTCCAGAAAAAACTTTGCTTCTGTGACCGGGACATGAAATTTGGAAAATCGCGTGTGTTCGAGTAAATTCTCGATTTGCTTTCAATGCCGAGCTTCCTCCCTGAACTGCTAGAGTTGTCCACATGTTTCTACAATTCTCCTGAACACTCTAGAACGTTCAAGAAACTTCCAGAACTTTCGAGAAACTCTCAGAACTTTCTAGAACGTTCTTGAACGTTCCAAAAGTAGCTGTACAAGTATAAAAGCACAGGTGTCTCGAACCAAGATTCCAATTCGTGTTATTGCAGACTGAAAGGATAACGATTCGTAGTTGAAGAGAAGTTATTTATTTGATATGGCATCAAGAGATTGTTTGCATCCAGCTGATTCATTCATCAGCCATCTTCAGGAGACAGCAGCAAGTCAGATAGCGAGGCAGATACTGGAGATATGGACTACGATTCCGCAGATGAAGTTGGGGATAGAAAGCCCTAACCAGAAAGACGTGAACGATTTAATTAGGGACCTCGGGCTTACGAAATCGAATGCTGAGCTTCTGATATCCAGGCTCAAACAGTGGAACTTGGTTGATGATAGCGTACAAGTCACGGATCAGAGGAAGCGGCATCAAAGATTCTCCACCTTCTTCAGTCAGCGTGATGGGCTCTGCTTCTGCAACGATGTTGCCGGTCTATTCCAGGCTATAGGTATCGCATGTAATCCTATTGAATGGCGCCTATTCATAGTCAGTTCATCCCGGAGCCTCAAAACCGTGTTGCTTCACAATGGAAACAACTACCCGTCTCTCCCGATGGCCCACTCTGTGCATCTCAAAGAGGACTACACCAGTGTCAAAATGTTGCTGAGTGCATTAAAGTATGACGACTACGGATGGGAGGTCATCGGTGACTTCAAAATGGTATCATTCCTCATGGGTCTTCAAGGAGGTTTCACGAAATTTCCTTGTTTCCTCTGTCTCTGGGACAGCCGTGACACTAAGGCGCATTATCGCACAAAAGGACTGGCCACAACGGACCGAGTTTTCTGTTGGGAAGAGCAATGTGAAGTGGGCGCCGCTGATAGAACCTCATAAAGTGCTTATGCCACCACTGCACATCAAGTTAGGCCTCATTAAGCAATTTGTCACTGCTCTTGACAAGGAGTCAGCAGCATTTCAATACCTCCAAGATCTTTTTCCAAAGCTGTCCGAGGCTAAGGTCAGGGCTGGTATATTCGTCGGACCACAGATCAAGAAGATCATAGAATGTGAGGATTTCGCAAAGCTGTTGAACAGGACGGAGAGAGCGGCTTGGAGCAGTTTTGTTGCAGTTGTTCAGGGCTTCCTAGGTAATCACAAAGCTGAAAACTATGTGGAGTTGGTGCAGACTCTCATAAAGAATTACGCCACAATGGGATGCAAAATGTCTCTGAAAGTCCATATCCTTGATTCGCATCTCGACAAATTCAAGGAGAACATGGGCACTTACTCGGAGGAGCAAGGCGAGCGCTTTCTTCAAGATATATTGAACTTTGAACGTCGTTACCAAGAACAGTATAACGAAAACATGATGGGGGACTACATTTGGGGGCTACTTCGAGAGAGTGATTCACAGTACAATCGTAAATCTAGAAAATCTACACATTTCTGAACCTTGTTGAGTGGTTTCCGACTGTGTTTGTCTATTCCTTGTGCAATTTTTGTTTTTACCTGATCATAATCATGAAAATGAAAAAAAATCGTTCTATTTTCACAAAAAAACGAGTTTTCTTCGTGCTGTTGTCGTGTAAGCAAAGTTTGTGCTTAATGAAGTCATTTTTTCACGTACTTTAGACATAAGCAATTTAAATATAACACTTAGAAGCCAGGAACAAAAATTGTGTTACAAAGTGTAATTTATATAGATAGGTGCCTGTTTTTCAGTACGTATTATGTCTGAGAACAGTATATGGTCCGTAAATTTCTTATATGGGCTGTTAACATGTCGTACAACAGTTTTGAAAAAAATATTGATTAATTACCATTATATGTGAAAATCGGCAATGATGAGAAAAAGTCTTACCTCATGGCAGATTCGTCTGAATGGTTAAAACAGGCAGACAACCTGCGCATGTTGTCGCAATCAAACCGTCTTGTAGATGTTTATGTATTTGGGAATGAAAATGATTATCTTTATGTCAATGTGATTGTAAATGCACATATCAGCCGAGATTATAACCCGAGTGGGAGCATAATGTGTTGTTAAACATAGTTCCAATGATACGCACATAAAAAAACGCTCTTAAATTAACATATACGTAAAATGGTAATTATAACATATCCGAATAAGCTCCCTAATATAGGTGCAAAATGTATTTACTATAAATGATGCATATTAGCCTTTAATTTACAGATTCGGGGGTTAACTGTGGAGACAGTTCCAGAAGTAGGTATGAGCATCACCTAATGTACAAATAACTTTTAATGTGGTTTTATGTAAATTAATAAAATTAGAAAACAATTCATAAGGACCATTATGAAGTGTGCAATGACGTAGTTATTACTACTACGATAGTGAGGTAGGTGCGCCTACCCTTTGTTTTCATATTAAAATTGTTAAATTATCAGTTACCCAGCCACGGACACTTCTCTCGAAGATATTTTTGAAAGTGTCCGAGTTAGAGTAAACACTCGAGTTGAGAATATGCTAAAAATGCTGATGTCATGAAAAACAGTTCAAACTGGATTAATTATTCAATGGTTATGATTTATGAGAACAGGGCCATGCAATGGGCTGAGATAAAAAAACAAAAAACGTTTACCTGCTGAAGGGAAAACTCTTCTATAACACTATGTAACAAATTTTCACTTTTGTTCTGTTCCTGGGTTGAAAGTGTGTTTTTCTAATCCGTTAGGTCTAGAACAGAAAGGAAATCACTGTTATTCCAGAAAAACTTTGCTTTTGTGACCGGGACAATGAAATTTGAAAATCGCGTGTGTTCGAGAAAATTCTCGATTTGCTTTCAATGCCGAGCTTCCTCCCTGAACTGCTAGAGTTGTCCACATGTTTCTACAATTCTCCTGAACACTCTAGAACGTTCAAGAAACTTCCAGAACTTTCAAGAAACTCTCAGAACTTTCTAGAACGTTCTTGAACGTTCCAAAAGTAGCTGTACAAGTATAAAAGCACAGGTGTCTCGAACCAAGATTCCATGAGAAGTTATTTATTTGATATGGCATCAAGAGATTGTTTGCATCCAGCTGATTCATTCTGCTATGTGTGCGGACAATTCATAAAGACAAGAGCGAAAAAGTATTCCGTGGAAGCAAGTCGTATAATGTGCGAGGCCTACAAGGCATACTTCGGCGTGCTGGTCGGGGACCAAGACAAATCTTGGGCACCGCATTTTACATGCGAATATTGCAAGAAAACACTTGAAGGTAAACTGAACAGTTGCTTCTCGCTTAGATGTGTTTTAATTTATTTTCATAAAATTTCAATGCTTTAGATCGAGTTCATTTCAAAGAGTTGTAATTTACAAAGTTTTGTCATAAGTCGTGTACTGTAGGCAAATACGTTCCATCTTGAAATTGTTCCATATTTTGAAATTTCCTGCCCTCAAATTATTATAATTCTTATGTATTATTATGTGCTATGTTACAGGTTGGTACAGAGGAGAGAAGCGAGCCATGAAGTTTGCTATCCCGCGAATTTGGCGAGAGCCGACGGACCACTCAAGCAACTGCTACTTCTGCATGGTAAACCCCCCAAATCGTCGCACCGGCAAAAATGCCCCTCAGATCGTTTATCTGGACATACCTTCTTCCATTGCCCCAGTACCACCTAGCCCCGATCTGCCTGTTCCGACTCCTCCTAGGCGGCATCGGCCATCTTCAGGAGACAGCAGCAAGTCAGATAGCGAGGCAGATACTGGAAATATGGACTACGATTCTGCAGATGAAGTTGGGGATAGAAAGCCGTACTTCTCTAACCAGAAAGACGTGAACGATTTAATTAGGGACCTTGGGCTTACGAAATCGAATGCTGAGCTTCTGATATCCAGGCTCAAACAGTGGAACTTGGTTGATGATAGCGTACAAGTCACAGATCAGAGGAAGCGGCATCAAAGATTCTCCAACTTCTTCAGTCAGCGTGATGGGCTGTGCTTCTGCAATAATGTTGCCGTTCTATTCCAGGCTATAGGTATTGCATGTAATCCTATTGAATGGCGCCTATTCATAGACAGTTCATCCCGGAGCAGTTTCGTTGCAGTTGTTCAGGGCTTCCTAGGTAATCACAAAGCTGAAAACTATGTGGAGTTGGTGCAGACTCTCATAAAGAATTACACCACAATGGGATGCAGAATGTCTCTGAAAGTTCATATCCTTGATTCGCATCTTGACAAATTCAAGGAGAACATGGGCGCTTACTCGGAGGAGCAAGGCGAGCGCTTTCATCAAGATATATTGAATTTTGAGTGTCGTTACCAAGGACAGTATAACGAAAACATGATGGGGGACTAAATTTGGGGGCTACTTCAAGAGAGTGATTCACAGTACAATCGTAAATCTAGAAAATCTACACATTTCTGAACCTTGTTGAGTGGTTTCCAACTGTTTGTCTATTCCTTGTGCAAATTTTGTTTTTACCTGATCATAATGACGAAAATGAAAAAAAAAATCGTTCTATTTTCACAAAAAAACTAGTTTTCTTCGTGCTGTTGTCGTGTAAGCAAAGTTTGTGCTTAATGAAGTCATTTTTTCACGTACTTTAGACATAAGCAATTGAAATATAACACTTAGAAGCCAGGAACAAAAATTGTGTTACATAGTGTAATCATTTGAATTTTGAGTGGTAAAAAAGTCCGTTTTTGAAAAGCGGCCTACAAATTAACTAAATGGTTGAAAGAGAATGGACATATAACTTAGAAATATTTTTTCTGCGATTTTGTTATTCATATGTTATATTCGTGATGTACGTAGAGGTGTAATTAGTGAGTAGAATATTGTTTCTACAAATGCTTGAACTATGATGTTTATATGTGGTGTGCTAAAATTTGACATTGTTTTAGTGAAATAGCTCAGTAAACTATAACTCTGTATGTATTAAGCTGTGTGTATGTGCATATTGTTAATAAATACTACTGCAGGAAACTGTAAGTTAAGATAGGAATGTAAGAAAGAATGGCGATATAAAGTGAAAGTCTGGAACTTAGCATTGCTCCCAGATTATTTTTTCAGGGTGAGCAGCCTATTTTTAAAAAAAATGTATATGACTTCAACCTATAAACATATACGAACGCGGTAGATACCAAGAGACTTTACTGCGGTGATTTACTATAATTGTAAGAATAAACTACACTCTTTCATGTATAGCGGCAAGATATGCTGACTACAAAAGGAACATCTGGTACATAGAAGTTACTCGAAATAGCTACAATTGTTGTTCTGTTAAAGGAATGACAAACGGAGTTCAAGCTGGCTTAGTGTTTTCATAAGCAACGTGTTGGACATTGTTACAAAAGTGCACACAAAACTATTGTGACTGCAATTAATTGAGATTACGTTAAATCTATTACCACTTACCTCTAATAAATCCATTTAATTTCTGTTAAAGATATATCATGTGATTTGTATTGACTCCATTTTTGAATTAAGGATATATACTGTGTACTCATAAAGTTACCCGAAAGTGGTTTCGTGGATATTTGATATGAAATAATCCATTTCATTGTATTTGTCATATGTATATTAGATTGTTGATTTAATAAATTTATTGTTAAATTTATTGACTGTTATATATATATATATATATTGATAACCCTATTTTGGAGAAGAAAGTGGATGGATGGGAGCTTGCTTAGATTAAAGATGTATTTGTCTTCTCTTTAGTAAGACGATTTCTACCAATGCAATATTAGGTGACAGTAAATGTATGTCTCTAATGTTCAAGATGAGAGAGAAAGAGAGAACACTTATGGAGCTCGCATATCCTCTAAGTTAGAGAGACACGTGGGGTCGGCTGTACAATTATTAATAACATTAATTAAGATTCTTATCACTTTTATTTAGTTACGGACGGTATACTAATAATACTCTTTATATTAACTAAGTGGCGTTGCGTCAAATAAATGCTATATAAGACAGAGATAAAGAACAGAAGCATGTCCCAGTAATTATATCCAACTCAGTCAATAATACTTCATGATTTGCACATAACTGAGAGTATAGTTCTGTTGATTTTTTAATTTATTTTTATTTGCAGGAGTAATTACATCCTTTAGTCTACGGCGAGGATATTCCGTCACGAGTACAGGAAACAGAACATTGAGTGAACATGTATTATATAGAGCGGATAGAAGTGATAGTGCTGATGAAAATTATGCAATCATAATTGAAGCAATAGGAGGTAATATGACAGTCATTTGTCCAATTAATGTACATTTTAGATAGATAGATAGATAGATAGATAGATAGATAGATAGATAGATAGATAGATAGATAGATAGATAGATAGATAGATAGATAGATAGATAGATAGATAGATAGATACTTAGATATGATAGATAGATGTAAAGATACATAGATAGACAGACAGATAGATAGATAGATAGATAGATAGATAGATAGATAGATAGATAGATAGATAGATGGATTTAAAATATTTTTGTTCTAATTAAACACGTCTTATTTCTTTTAAACTGGCAAAATGCTATTAAAAGTTCAGTTATGTTTTCACTCTGGCATTGACAGACATATCTGATATTATAAAATAAAAATTACCTACGCTTTACATTTTTCTTCTGTCATGTCTTTAATTTATCTTTGTACTGTACATACCATTCACTGATTGGTATCTTGCCTGTCATCAGAACATAACCAATAACAAGAAGCTCAGCAACTCCTTGGTGTTTAGTTTAATCATTGAGCACCGAATAACTTGTGTCTGTATTCGCCTAAACATTATAACAGTACTGGCTATGCTATTATTTATTTTATAGTGAGTTTGAAACCATCACTGGATAAGCTATACATCTATTCTGCTAATTCTGTTTTGCTAACTACAGGTCACTAGGCCATCTGTAATCTAATATAAAGTCATGTATTGCAATCGTATTTAGAAACAAAAATAACGACAAGAAATTTGACAAATGTATGCACACCATTAAGTTTCAATCTAACTGTCCTTAAAAGAAATCAAGCTTATATTGTATGCATGTTGTACGTAACATTAGTCCGAATGCATATCGGGTTTAGTATTAGTATCATAAACTTGCACATTTTGAACCTTGATAATGTATGTGACCTTTTCCGCAATTCAATTGTTTTGTTGTCCAAATGGTATTTTGTGGTGTACCGTTTCAGATGGGTGAAGTTTACATTATTCACTCTCGCGAAATATCCCAATAAATATATCCAGATAATGCGTAATTTCTTCATTTTTGAATGTGATTTCCATTAACAATATGCAAATTTACTTTTGTTTCTAACAGAATTAAATCTTCCACCCGACCGTAGGAACGAGCAGTCAAATGCAGAACAAATACGAGCTACGCCTCAAGGTCACGATGACGTAAAGTCTTTAGACTTGGAGTCTTCGACTAATAACAAATCGATTCTAAGTTTTCCTATTCAGTTACACAGTGCTCATAACGCGTCACCTGATCTAGAATCTGCACTATCCACCTCTCAGTTAGAGTCAAATTCCAATCCACAAATTGATAGTGTTCCATTAGATAATGTCAGTGTGGGGTCAAGAAAGTCAGACTATCTACAGCCTGCTTATTTCTCAAGTGAGGGGTCAAGGAAATCTGAATATCTAGAGCCTGTTTATATCTCTAGTGAGGGGTCAAGAAAGTCTGACCATCTAGAACCTGCTAATTTATCCAGCACCAATTTTGAAACTGAATCATTTAATCCTGATATGGAGTCGGTCTACGATAAGCCAGATGAAAAAGAACGGATTTTTGTTTTCACACGATCATCATTTAATGATCGTGAATCCAATGATGATCAGGTTTGACAATGCTTATACCTTTTCATTTCTTTCTCTTTTTAAATATATTTGATTCAGCATATTAAATAAGATCTCTTATGATCTATGAGAAAGTGTACAAAGACGACAAGCATTACTCGGTTCAGCACAGTACAGTAAAGCATATGTTATACATTCGCCATGTATTTATCTCAAATTATACTGATACAAGACATATGTAAAAAAAAGTACCTTTACTGCACAAAAGAAATTAATCTTGGCATGATATGTCAGTGCTTTAGGCTATGCCAATTAATTATCATTCTGATTTTATACATGCCATTATAATGTATGCAGGTGTATAAAACACACACACACACACACACACACACACACACACACACACACACACACACACAAACACACACACATACACACACACAAACACGCACGCACACATACACACACATACACAAACAAAAATACACATATATAAACAGTCGCAAATACGCACTTGTACATGTTGATATGTGCATATTCAGTAGATAGATAGATAGACAGACAGACAGACAGATATATATATATATATATATATAGATATATATATATATAGATAGATAGATAGATAGATAGATAGATAGATAGATAGATAGATAGATAGATAGATAGATAGATAGATAGATAGATAGATTGTTACGTGTCCAGTTTTTTTTATAGACCCTGTTTCAGAATTTTAGAATTTAGGTTAAATAATACTTCTCTCCGTTATTCTGAAACAGAATGGCTGCTCAAATTCACCCTTCAGTCTGATCAAATTTAATGTTTGTAGTTAAAGCCAACAATTTATAGACAGGTAAACTTGTGTACAATGCACGGATTGGGAAACGTTAACAATTATATTTAATTATGCATTCAATCTCCTTTTTCTTGTATCATTCACCCCCATCCGAATCCTATAGGTCTATTTGCATAAAGAACCAACTACAATAATTGTTAACAAGGTAAAATAAGTTTAATAAAGTTAACAGATAACAAAGGATTAATCAAGACAGACACATTCAGACTCATAAGCAATCCTTTTTCATGCATAAAGTCTTTGTCACAGTCTGATAAAATTGTCCGACTTCGTGACCCACTTGCCTTGTTTACTTCAATTCGAATATTTGAAACCCTTGACCCCTTTGTTCAAAGCTTCCTTTTTCTAGGCGCTTCTAGAACAGGTCAAGATGTTATGTAACTTTAGGACCATTGTCCAGTTCTCGAACCAACTACATGCTTCGCGAACAGTCACGTGATACGCAATATACCTTTCTATATATGTACCCACACGCTTCCGCTCCCTCACTTCAAGCACATTTTAGCTAATTCCATCAGCTTACTCGGGTCGTGAGAGGCAGCCGACGCCATAGAGAATCAAGGTACCCTTCGACTTCTCTCAAAAGGTATCATTTATTTAATAGTATTTGCCTATGTATTGTTAAGTATGTATTTGTGCTATGTATTATATGATTTCCATATACACTTGAGCATGGTTCAGAGAAATAGCTGAAACCCTATAAGTTGCGGAATATAAATTTATTGTAACCATTTTTCCATTTCTGTACTTTAATTTATATTGTTTTAATTCACTAAGAGCCAGAATGCTGCGCTCGATATGAATTCTTCATGTAATTCAATTATTGCGTGTAATTTTAATTGTAAATTGTGAAGCGCTCTGTTGGTTTGAATTACCTCTTTGTATGAACATTAATTTAACGTTGTATCTATTTTATTGCTTCATACGTCATGACTGTTAAATGGAACACATGTGAGACGATTATATTTTTTCTAAATCTAATTGTAAGCGACGCGAGGTCGAAAACTCTTTGATTCAGCGCATTTAACTGAGCCATGCCTAAATAGGACTGTTAGGTTGAGAATTATATCCAAGCACGTTGCTTCCACAGGTCGGTTCATGTTCACCATGCCTCACCTGCATTAGCTTATTGGTATAAGCTGGTTGAATTCCACTCTGAGGGCCATGCCGCTAAAATTCCAGTTCCTAGCCACTAACAGGGGGACATCATTCCTTATGCACCACGTGCGTCGCTAAAGGGGGACTGAGGGAACGGACCGGCATGACTGAGTGTTGAGACCAAATTGATACAAGAATAGAGCTAAGTGCAAACCAAGTGTACAGATCTCAAAGGAACACTTTTCTGGCAATTTAGATTGACAAAAATCAGGCATATGCGCGTAAAGATAGAGTGGAAGACTATTCACGTCGCATTCGATTTATTGTTAATTTGTTAAACTTTATTAAATCTTATTTTCTTTGTTAATACCTCTTAGTAGTTGATTCATATGCATGATAGACCAAAAGATTTCTTCTTAGATTAAATGGGGGCGAATGAGCAGGATGTTGAAATGAATGCATATTAATTTAGAGGGATTTAACGGGTTTTAATCTAGCTAAAGTTCGCAGTTTATTAGTTTGTAAATTTGTCGTCTGAACTACAAGACACACTTTTAATTAGTCAAATAATAAATTGAGCAACCAGTCTGCATAGAATATGAGAGAAAGAATTAATTATATTTAAAGTCTTTAATTATTCTAAGCAGGGTCTTTAAATAAATACTGGAAACGTAACAAGTGGGGGAAATCTCGTCCGTGGATTGATATGTATTAAATTGTAAATTGTAACATTTTTATACATAGGGCGCATCATAACCTAGAAACGAACGAACGAACAGAATTGCCAATTGTTCTTTTGATTTTTGTATCACTGATTTTCTTTGCTTTTGTTGTGACATGTGCATGTATTCTTTTGCAGAGTAGCGTGCATGTTAGTTAATGTTGATATATTTAAGCGTAGTTAAATATGTCATGTTAGCTATTGAATGATTTATTTAGTATTGTGTTACTGGATACTTCATTGTGAGGAGTCGAAGGTTATACCGCCAGCTAGGAGAGTTATCGGTAGTAACAGACTTCGGACTATTATATTTAGGGTGCTAGATATAATGTGTAATGTTGTATGGTAGGAGCCGTGACATTACGAAAGTCTTGGAACAGCGGACACTGTGACAAGCAGGTGAAACGTGTAAAGAGTTAACGCGTAATTTATTTCGGAAGGTGTTCTGAGTAAATTAAATAATTTTTGTAAGGTTGTAGCCTAAAAGTTATTTTCGGGATAAGCGGAGTTATTGCCGACGGTTAAAACACACAATTCACGAGATACATTGTTATTGTAGCCAGCGCGCTAAGACAGTAAAATGGATCGCAAACAGGTTATCGAAGACCTGAAAGAAGCCGGTATCATGATAGGATATCAAGGTGACGAACTGACGAACTACATTAAAACTGAGTTAGCTCTAGAGAAAGAGAGAGCGGAGAAAGCGGAAAAGGAGAAAGAAAGAGAAAGGGAAGAACGTGTAGCTGCTCGCGAGCTGAAAAGGTTAGAAACTGAAAAGTTAGCCGAAACAAAAAAACTAGAGGCTGAAACTGAGGCTAAAAAGCTAGCAGCAGACACGGAAGCAAAACGCATCGCAGCGGATACAGAAGCCAAACGCATCGCGGCAGACGCGGAAATAAAACGGTTAGAATGGGAAGTAAAGAAACTAGAAGTTACCAATCCAAACCGTGACCGCAGAAGCAGTGGTGATTCGCGTTCTAGCGATGGAAATAATCACAGTAGAATTGAAAACATCATTCCAAAGATAAATATGGTCCCATTTGATGAGAACAAAGATCAAATAGACGCGTATTTAAAAACGTTTGAAAAGTTAGCCAGAGCAACAAACATTCCAGCGGAACATTGGGCGATAAATTTATCGGGATTATTGCAGGGCAGTGCGAAAAACGAGTTCAATAAGCTTAGCGATTCTGAGTCAGATAATTACGACACAGTCAAGGCCGCATTATTGAAACGTTACAAACTCACAGCCGACACATACCGACGTAAGTTTAAACAGGCCACGAAAGCCAGTTCAGAGACGCACGCACAGTACATACGACGTGTAACTGACTTGTTCCAAAGATGGATAGATCTAGCCGAAACTCCACAGACGTACGCAGGTCTTAGGGATGAAATGATAAAAGACCACATTCTCGGGTCGTACAAATCAGATCTACTGATTCACTTAGCAATAAGGGAAAAATCTACGCTAGAGGAGATAGGCAACGCCGCCGATCGCTTTGATGACGCACATTCTCAATTCTCGAACGCACACGCGAACAACAAGTCTCGACCGAATGAACCGCAGACTCGAAAGGATAAGAAAAATGACGGGAAGGCACCTAGTGAGCGTGATGATAAAACATCTAAACCCGACACTAAAAACAAGTCCGACAAACAGAAAGATAAAAAGAATCTTGCATGTTACACTTGTGGTGATAGTGGCCATTTTTCACGAACATGTCCTGAAAAGAAAACAGCTAAGGTTTACGCAGTAGAAAGTCATACACCTAAAACAGAAAAGTCGAATCGAACACCAGTACAGGCAAACGGTCACGATACAATCGCTTTGCTTGATACAGGGTGTGAGCTGGACGCTATAGTAAATGCATCATTAGTTAACCGTACCGACTACACAGGGGAGACAATCTCTGTCACCTTTGCAAACGGCGAGCAAGACATTTTACCAGTAGCTGAAGTCTGATTGTTTCAGACTTTGTAGAAGGAACAGTCAAAGCGGCAGTTATGGAAAACTCACCGCATGACGTGATCCTTGGTTGCAAGTATGTTTTGCCGTGCAAAAAACAAACTTCAACTGAACCACCACTGGTTAACGCTGTAACCAGAGCAGCGAGTAGTAAAGACAAATCTGTGACTGCACCGATGTCTGCCGCACCAGCCGTAGATGAAGCAACAGTTAGCGAGATTAAAATATTACAAGCTGAGGACGAAACACTAGACAAGTTACGCAAGCAAGCTGTACCTGTTAGTGACGTCAACACTGACGATTCGAATAAGAAAGCGTGCATTATTCTGAAAAAGGGTTTATTGTACCGCTATTCGAAAGTGGGAGACGAATTTCGGAAACAATTAGTCGTTCCACAAACCAAACGAAATGACGTATTACGATTAGGTCACGAGAGTCTTTTTGGTGCACACATGGGTGTACAAAAAACAACTAGTCGTATTACAAGTGAGTTTTATTGGCCGGACATCATTGCCGATATCCGTAGATTCGTGTTAAGTTGCGACACATGTCAGAGAACACAGTCTAAAAATTCAATCAGACCCGCACCGTTAGGAGAGCCTGAACTGATCAGTGAGCCCTACAAGCGCGTAGCATTGGATTTGATTGGGCCTATAATACCCACATCAACGAGAGGTAATCGATACGTGCTGACCACTATTGATTACGCAACAAGATTCGCCGACGCAGTACCATTGAAAAATATTGATACTGAAACTGTCGCCGAAGCCCTTTTCAGTCTTTGGAGTCGTGTTGGAATTCCTACTGAAATTTTGACAGATCAGGGGAGTCAATTCATAGGCAACGTAATGAAGGAAGTAAATCGCTTACTTTCCATCAAACATCTTACTTGCACACCATACCACCCCCAGGCAAATGGTCTGATTGAAAAATACAATGGGACATTAAAAACAGCACTTAAAAAGCTCGCCACTGATAAACCGAAAGACTGGGACAGATACATCCCTGCCCTACTATTTGCATATAGGGAGGTGCCGCAAACTTCCACCGGGTTTTCACCATTTGAGCTACTTTACGGACGTACTGTACGCGGACCGATGATGATTTTGAAGGCACTTTGGACTGATGAAAAGACAGATGACGAAGTTAAGACAACTTACACATACGTCACTGACTTAAGAAACCGTCTTGAAACTATAGGCAAGATAGCACGGGAAAACCTGACGATAGCTCAGTCTAGACAGGCAGAATATTACAATAAGCACACCAAACCTAGAGAATTTGAAGTTAACGACAAAGTGTTACTGTTGCTTCCTGAAGCACATAACAAACTTCAGATGAAATGGAAGGGGCCCTTTGTAGTTACCGCCAAGCTAGGGGGACTGAACTATAAGGTGCAGACAGGAAAGAGAGAGAAAATCTTTCATGTTAACCTACTCAAAAAGTACATAAGCCGTGAGGATCAAACCACTCAAGCTGATTTTGTCGTAGCGACGATAGTTACAGAAGACGAGGGGGAGACTGATTGCGTCACTGGTACTTTACCAAACTGTCCTCTACAGACGGACGAAACTGTCAAAGACGTTAGGGTAAATGAAGCCTTGACAGAAAGACAGAAAAAAGAAGTGAATGAATTGCTTAATGAGTTCTCATCTACTCTGACAGACAAACCAGGGTTGACAGACTTAATAGAATTTTCACTGAAGCTGACTGACAACAAACCGATACGTTTGAAGCCGTATCCGTTGCCACACGCCAAGATAGATGACGTTAGACGTGAGATTAAGACTATGTTAGATCTAGGGGTCATAGAGAAGACTGACAGTGCCTACGGATCACCCATCGTGTTGATTAAAAAACGTGATAACTCGTTCCGTTTTTGCGTAGACTACCGCAAACTCAATCAAGTGACAGAGTTTTGTGCCGAGCCTCTCCCTGATCCGGATCTCATCTTCACTAAGCTAGCTAACGCTCATTACTATACCAAAATAGATTTGTCACGCGGTTTTTGGCAAATCAAGGTCAAGGACACTGATCGACACATACTAGCTTTCACTACACCAGTAGGAAACTACACATGGAAAGTTATGCCTTTCGGAGTTTCAAACGCTCCAAGCATTTTTTCTAAAATGATGCGGTCATTGTTAGAACCACTGTATGGACGTGGAGTTGAGAACTTCATGGATGATTTAATTCTAGGCACCCAGACATGGGAGGAGCACTTGACACTCTTACGAGACGTGCTAGCCAGATTAAAGCAAGCCAACCTCACTGCCCGCCCTACGAAGTGTGAAATAGCACAATTCTCCTTAGACTTCTTGGGACACAAGTTGAGTCATGGAACTATGTCGCCAAGTGAAGCTAAGATAGCACAACTTAAGGATACTTCACAACCGCTAACAAAAACACAAGTTAGAAGTTTTCTTGGTCTTGCTAATTACTACAGAAAATTCGTACCAGATTTTAGTGCCATTGCATGTCCTCTGACTGACTTGACACGTAAGAATATGCCTACAAAAGTAGTGTGGACTGATGCATGCCAAAACGCTTTTGACACACTGAAATCTAGACTGACTTCAGATTTAATTGTTAAACTGCCAGATTTGACAAAACCATTCTTGTTAAGGACTGATGCTAGCAACACAGGATTAGGAGCAGTGTTATTACAAGAACACAATGACACCAAACACCCAGTTGCATATGCAAGCCGTAAACTCACAACTACTGAACAGAAATATTCCACCAGTGAAAAGGAATGTCTTGCAATAGTTTGGGCCATAAAAAAGTTCGAAAACTATTTGTACGGAAAAACCTTTGTCATTGAGTGCGATCACCAGCCGTTGGCCTTTCTCGGACAGGCGCAATTTACGAACAGCCGTTTAATGTGTTGGTCTTTGTTTCTGACACAGTATGACGCAAATATTCATTACATCAAAGGGTCTTTGAATGTTGGCGCAGATTATATGAGTCGTGCTTGATGCCATCAAGTGCCGGTACTGATAGAATGTTGTTTAATCAATTAACTGAACCCTACGGATTCCTTCCTGTAAATATGAAATATAGTTGCACACTTTATTTCTAGGAATGTTGAAATTTTTTTTGTGTAAAATTTTCTTCATTGTGGACTTCTACATTTTATCATACATAATTTGTAGGAGGCATTTTATCTTTGGCAAGATAAACGCCTCAAAAGCAAGGGGGTGTCACAGTCTGATAAAATTGTCCGACTTCGTGACCCACTTGCCTTGTTTACTTCAATTCGAATATTTGAAACCCTTGACCCCTTTGTTCAAAGCTTCCTTTTTCTAGGCGCTTCTAGAACAGGTCAAGATGTTATGTAACTTTAGGACCATTGTCCAGTTCTCGAACCAACTACATGCTTCGCGAACAGTCACGTGATACGCAATATACCTTTCTATATATGTACCCACACGCTTCCGCTCCCTCACTTCAAGCACATTTTAGCTAATTCCATCAGCTTACTCGGGTCGTGAGAGGCAGCCGACGCCATAGAGAATCAAGGTACCCTTCGACTTCTCTCAAAAGGTATCATTTATTTAATAGTATTTGCCTATGTATTGTTAAGTATGTATTTGTGCTATGTATTATATGATTTCCATATACACTTGAGCATGGTTCAGAGAAATAGCTGAAACCCTATAAGTTGCGGAATATAAATTTATTGTAACCATTTTTCCATTTCTGTACTTTAATTTATATTGTTTTAATTCACTAAGAGCCAGAATGCTGCGCTCGATATGAATTCTTCATGTAATTCAATTATTGCGTGTAATTTTAATTGTAAATTGTGAAGCGCTCTGTTGGTTTGAATTACCTCTTTGTATGAACATTAATTTAACGTTGTATCTATTTTATTGCTTCATACGTCATGACTGTTAAATGGAACACATGTGAGACGATTATATTTTTTCTAAATCTAATTGTAAGCGACGCGAGGTCGAAAACTCTTTGATTCAGCGCATTTAACTGAGCCATGCCTAAATAGGACGTGTTAGGTTGAGAATTATATCCAAGCACGTTGCTTCCACAGGTCGGTTCATGTTCACCATGCCTCACCTGCATTAGCTTATTGGTATAAGCTGGTTGAATTCCACTCTGAGGGCCATGCCGCTAAAATTCCAGTTCCTAGCCACTAACAGGGGGACATCATTCCTTATGCACCACGTGCGTCGCTAAAGGGGGACTGAGGGAACGGACCGGCATGACTGAGTGTTGAGACCAAATTGATACAAGAATAGAGCTAAGTGCAAACCAAGTGTACAGATCTCAAAGGAACACTTTTCTGGCAATTTAGATTGACAAAAATCAGGCATATGCGCGTAAAGATAGAGTGGAAGACTATTCACGTCGCATTCGATTTATTGTTAATTTGTTAAACTTTATTAAATCTTATTTTCTTTGTTAATACCTCTTAGTAGTTGATTCATATGCATGATAGACCAAAAGATTTCTTCTTAGATTAAATGGGGGCGAATGAGCAGGATGTTGAAATGAATGCATATTAATTTAGAGGGATTTAACGGGTTTTAATCTAGCTAAAGTTCGCAGTTTATTAGTTTGTAAATTTGTCGTCTGAACTACAAGACACACTTTTAATTAGTCAAATAATAAATTGAGCAACCAGTCTGCATAGAATATGAGAGAAAGAATTAATTATATTTAAAGTCTTTAATTATTCTAAGCAGGGTCTTTAAATAAATACTGGAAACGTAACAGTCTTAGATGTTTAAAGTTACAAATACTTAAAGTTCCAGTTTGCTGATATGTTTGATCGAAACAAGAGCACCAGCCAGAGCGCATATCTGTGCAAATGGCGTCATTGGACAGACAGACAGATGGACAGACAGATAGATAGATAGATAGATAGATAGGTAGATAGATAGATAGATAGATAGATAGATAGATAGATAGATAGACACATAAACAATACAAAACTTTTAATTTCTGTGTTTAATCGAAATGCGTGTGTCTTGTGTATTCATTTTATTTCCTTCATTTTGTATTTAATACATTTATTACAGTGGACCTATCATGAGTTCCAGGTGTCCATTTTTTATTGAAAACATTTATTACACCTGACCCTTCATGAGTTCCTTCAATTTGTAAATAATACAAATATTTTATAATTTTCGGAAACATACTTTAGATATTTTGTTAAAGTGCACCATAATACATGTAAACCCTCATATTTTCCACGCTCACTTTCATCTGGTTGGATAAAGAAAATGCATTGAAAAATCACATTTCGTCTCCCATATTTATGCACCTATCTTTTTTCTATTTTTGCCCTAATTTTATGCTGTATAAGTTACACTATAGTTTATTAAAATCTTTCTTTAATATGTACATATCTTTAAACTCCCATTGTATATACAAAAAAATTTTTTCTCGTCTTCCATTCTTTGTTCTATTTCCTCCATACTTAGTTCCTTTTTAATTTACTTTTGTCAAAAACTGATGTGAATTTTGTTTTCGCTTTAACACTGGCGTTCCGAGTGAAGCTAGATGAAATCTATGATCAACATTTATTTTCCTAATTATCAGTTAAGAAATTTGTCATTTCATGAGATGTCTCATAATCCCAAAAATTTTTAAGCCAGTCATTAAAATGGTTTTTAAATATAAGCGCTTAGAACTGATAAAATACTCTCAATCTCCTCGACTTCCCGCTCAAAGAAAGAAATACACACACACACACACACACACACACACACACACACACACACACGCACGCACGCACGCACACACACACACACACACACACACACACACACACACACACACACATACACATTCCATAATACTGTTAAAAATTGTAAGAAACTATTTTACATTTGTATCAAAATAAACATAGAAAAAAAAACAAGCGCTCAATTGAATTATGCATTACCAAAATATAACAACTCTTCAATTGAAAAAGTTTTTAAACTAAAATATAACGAGCACTCTTTTGACATATGCATTAAACTAAATATAACAATTACTCCAGTGAAATGAGCATTTTAAAAATATAACGAGCTCTCAATTGAAATATGTATTGCTAAAATATAATGATCATTCAATTCAAATAATCATTATTAACGAACTGAATTATTCCCCTTTATTTTTACCATTACATTTATTATATTACAGTGACCAGCCTTGAGACACACGTCATGTATTATAATTTGCAATGAAATTATATTTAATTCTACTTTTTTATAACGAGCATAATATTCTCACAAAATTAAAATGCGCTTTATGCTTTGATTTTATACAATTTTCGTTTTATTTTCTTAGTCTTTCCTTACTACATGATGAGCACCCAGATCCGGACCAACCAAAAATGTGAAAACAATTAAATACTTTTAAAAGGCACACATTATATGCAGATATGTTTTGTAATTATTTTCAGTTCAATTGTACTGACTATTCATATTTTAATCATTATTTGTTGAAATTATTTTTCTCCTTCGCAAATATAGAAATTAATATTTTGTTTCAACAATACCTTGTAATCATGTTGGAAATAAATATCATTTTCTGAATCTTACCTCGATTAAAATGCGTTTGTATTCATTGATATGATATCAAATTGAAAAGACGATATATTTTCATATTCACGCATTAATTTCTTACTTTTCGATCACAGAAAATGTTACAAGTACTTCCCAGTGTGCGAGGTTAAACAAAATAATGAGATCCGGGTATAAATATGAAATGGATCATCTCACAAAGCAAATTTACACATGTCATACTGTTATATTCAACATTTAAAATGGTGATTCCGATAGTGCGCGTCTTGATACTATTAAAGACTCTGTGCCATTATTCAGTCACTAAAGCTGTCCTTTCAAGCAAATCAATAGAAATATTTAAAAGAGTCATAGTTTAAAGAATGACTTTAACTGAACTGTACAATAAATTATTATTTTTACCTTTTCGAGAAATTGTAATGTACCTTAAATATCCTTGCGAAATATGATACTATTGTTTAAAAAAGACAATGAACAGATAGACACACACACACACACACACACACACACACACACACACGCGCGCGCGCGCACGCATGTTAATCTGTCTGGCTGTTGAAAGTTGTCGAAATGCAATAATAACCTTGATATTGATAACTTGAGTCTCATACAGTGACAGGATCTTTAAACCTTACCAGACATATGACAATTGTCAACACTGACACTGGAAGATTATTTTATGAAGAAATATTTTCTTTTTTTTTTGACTGCCTTTTTATATGGGCATTCTTCTGAACTATGGTTATGCATAAGTTAATCATCAGTTAGAGAAAATAGATGGTTTGAAAGTTAGTGAAAATAGATTTCCCAAACATAATTTTGTTAGATTGTTTGTATTTCTTCTGATATCACTGCCATATACTTGCTGTATTTTATGTTTGTATGCTAGCCTGACTTTACTTTCTAGGGACTTACTGTCAGGCGAAGCAAAACTTAGCCCGGCATCGCTCCATAAACATTTAAAAATTAAAATATAGATACACAAGGTGTATAGGAACCATAGCATAAAATATACGTTCAAAACATTTAACCAAGACACTAATTACAAGACTGGCCAGCCACACCAAGACATTAGCAGGATGTTAGAGTTATACAAGACCTGACCACCCAGGGCTAGGGCACAGGAAACGGTTAGGGATCAAAGGGTCACTTGTAGCTAGCTGATAGGGGGAATGGATAGACTCACACTGAGCTATGGGCTAGGGTACAGGAAGCGGTCGGGGTGGGGGGGATCAAAGGGTCACTCTTAGCTAACGGTAAAGGGAAGGGTTAGTCTCAAAGAAATGCCAGAAGTAATGGGAAGCCTTTATATAGTGGGATAAACCAATTCTCTTCACTTGCTCATAACAATCTGAGTTTTAAAACACGCAGGAGCAGTCCCAGAGATTTCGTCTGGTAAAATTTTGGAAGGAAACAGTGGGAAAATTTCTAAAGTCAGAAAGACTAATTCCTGAGTGTATTGCACTCCAACCAGATGACGTTGGGTTCATTCGGTTTCGGAACGAGAAAGGTATGTGTGGCTAATTTTAATTTTGTAAAAACTTAGGAAAATAAATAATAGGATGTGTGAGGATGATTTATGTATTCTAACTACGCCTTTCTTTCAGATTATTGCCAATGTGCTCAGGGAAGTAGTAGCCCTGGCACCTAAATACTTTTATTTGGTAGTCAGCAGTTACTTACACTGCCTTAATTAAATTTCAGAACCAAACAGTAGCTAGGACCAGAACCGGGTCAGATAGCAGATGACGTATCCTGCCGGTTGTTTACACGGAGCGAAAAGGGGCGGAGCCAGCTTGCTATTCAAGGGCCTGCCGTTGTGGAACGCTTGCGCAGCGAGAATTCAACGCTTTGTTGACCTTTCAACTTGCTCGAGTTTTGAGCTAAGTATAGTGAACGTAAACATTGAGCAGAAGTGCATAATACTGATATGCATGTGTATTGGAACTGAAACAAAGATCTAAACTTACGTAGGAAAAGAGAACGATTGGGTAAAGGAAAACGGACATTAAAAATCACTTCCCTAGGGAAGGCTAGCATTTCCCTGAATTAGTTATAGGACTTATATCTTTGTAATTAGGCCAACATTGTTAACTGTTCTTCTTTTATTGTTATTTTCTTTATTTTCTTTCTTTTATTGTTATATAAAGTTATTGTTGAATTTTCATTAGTGTTGTGTCCAATTCATTGTCATCCTTGTCTAGTATGATTTTTATAATTGTTATCGTCATGTCTGCCTAACGTCTGTCTTGAGTCTGTCTTTGTCTTATCTGTCTGTCCTGTCTTATCTGTGAAGAATCGTTTCCTCTGGGGGCTCAATACGAGTTGCCGGAAGTGACGTCCTCAAATTGTTGTCCGTCCTAGATATCCGTATTTAGGGGGGGTACCAACACTTACCATCTGAGATATTTTGTTTTTTCATAATATGTACTTCTCCTTTTGAAATTATGCTACAGTTTTGTATGTGCGTGTGTCACTATCTCCCCCAAAACCAATGAATTTTATTGTATTTATCGACAGAAGCCTGAAAACATTCGTTTATAATTGCCGCCTCCATAGACCCTGATGACCACATATGCCTCCCATCTCCTAGAGATTGCACTGTTTCTGTCTCTCTTCTTCCATACCAAACATGATTTGCACTGCTTGCTCCTGTGTCCTGCATCTAGCACCTGCCCAGTCTGACAGCTCATATAATTGAAGAATTAATTGGGATCATTCATGTGCCATCTGCTAAAGTGTCTGTATTCTTAATCTCATCATGGCCCTGGATTTAGCTTGCTTATGTTCTCTTTCAACTGCTTTCTGCATAGAATTATTCTGTACACTGGACGCATCACTCCAAATAGTTTTGTTTATGCATTGATGTGTATTGTTATGCACAGGTGGAGTCTGATCCATCACTCTCTACATAATGCATACAAATTAGCGAGACCAGCACAAATGTAGTGCATAGCAAACGCTATCCAACGATTAATAGAATAATTGGAAAGGTTATTTACCTGTATCTGACTGCAGTTAGAAAACGAAGTACGTTTTTCACAATTTTTATTGTTATAGTCAAAGAAAATCACTGAACCTAACACCTGCCTACTTATTTGTTCTAGGCTCTTTGCGCCGTGACAGAAAAACGTCTTCATATAAGTGTTTTATTTAGAATGTCAATAATTCCGATTTCTTTTGTCACCTTATCCACAACATCACTATGTACACTATTGTCAATATCACTTCACTACTTTTGTTTTTCTTTCAACATTCTGGAATTCAACATAGGCAGCTTAAAAACTCACTGAACACAACGGTAATTTGTTTTCGCCTCCACTAATGACATCCTATGTAACAGTAGCTAGTATCGAGCTGTCTGCTACTTGTGACTTTTGATTGCCGAGAGATTTTCGCATTTTTGTCGCTTTACTCTTAGTTTTCTATTTCCAGACATCTTTTACAAACTACTAGGCCACTGACCATACGTACACATGTTAGTGATGAGCGTAGTGTGTCTTTATGATTTGCATAGTTGTACTTTTGCCAAGGGAAATTATTTTTTGTTTGTAACATTGCTTGACTCTATTATAACAGTTAGATAAACAAATCCAATTAGCAAAATATTCCTCAACAATATCATGTGTGAAGAAAACAAATAATTTAAGTCTTTCTGCATACATAAATTCTCAACTGGGGTTCTGCATAACTCTAATACGCCGTATGGAGTCGCTACGGGTTTCGAGATATATTGCTTAAAAAATAAACACAATAAATATAATAATTGTATGCATTGGTTCGCTGATATTCGATAATTATTTTTAAGGTTTCCTCCATTGCGATAAATTTGAGAAAGACTGCTCATTTGTGTCAAATGTTGTCACTAACTCAAACAACTTAATTCAACCATCCACTCCACTCCTGAAATTTCACGTCGGAGATAAACTGTGTATATATCAATATCATACAAATTATAAATAACATATCTTTCTCAACATTAAACAAATGTGGTAGGATTCCCAATTATATGATATGGTGATCATGACTACATACTTAATTCAAAGGCAGTGCACAAAGAATTGCATGAATCATAGACAAGAGAGGCGTGTGTAGAGTAGTTAGTAACCGATGGGTAGGACTTTTCTTATTGCTTGTGAAAATCTAGCTCCATGGCAACCTTTAAATGGTTTTGATCTCCAGCTTTGTTTAGATCCACTTAGATGGTTATGTAACTTTAGGTTGATGCAACTGATTTTGGATGGATGACGTGTGTGTTGACAGAATTCGGGTGTGCGAGATGTGAGAAAATCATAAATAATAATAAAATTGTGTTTGTAAATTTGATTGATTAAAAGGGTGAGTCTAGCTAGGGATGGTGTGGTTTCTAGTCTGGGAAAACTAGGACACAATCTTTACTCCTTGCAGACGAACTCTTCGGTAGGTGTAATAAATCCTTCCTGTCATGGTAACGGGTTACAGAAGGAACAGACAGACTTTGGCCAGAGCAGGAATAACGTCTATGGATTATATGAATGGCTATAATTTATTAGAAAATATTATTATTTTAATTATTTTTCACAAAAAAAAATAGTTTTAAAAAATGCAAACAACTCCTCTGTCCTAAGTGTTATAAAAGGCATATTGTATATATTTGGTTGAGGAAAGTGATTAGAGCTGAGTGAATGAGATTTTGGTTGTTCTTGTGGGAAACGTTTGAATGGGTTGTAGAAATGTTACATTCTATAGCGTGTTTCTTTCATCAATGTGTAGACTGCATTGTAGGAGGAAATGTTCAATAGTGTTGTCTCTCCTGCAGTGCTTGCATGATTTTGGTGTGTGTGTCTTGTGGAGTTCAGTCTAAGTCTGGTTATAGCTCTGTTGTGGGACATGTTAGGAAGGTTGGGCTAGATGGAGGTGGGTGTTACTTTATATATGTTTATAACTTTTTCTTCTAATTTAGCCTCGGGGAGCAGAGTTGTTTTCCGTGTATGGAGCTATATTTTGTCCCCATCACCGTTTGCTGCTTCATTTCCTATGATGGTAGTGTGACTTGGGATCGACATGATTGTAGTTTGGGTTTCTTTGATTATATTTGTTTATTTATGTGATGGTTGATTTGGATCCTAGATTGTGGTATTGTCTGATGGAATGGGTTTGCTAAATTTTGTATTGTTGAGTATGTTAGTGGGTGTGAGTGTGATTTCTCTGTCTAATTCCAGAGTTGTGTCTATGGCTATTAATTTTGCAATAAATATTGAATATATTGAATTAAGATTGAAAGTGTGAGCGCCTGAAGATGTGTGTGTGTGTGTGTGTGTGTGTGTGTGTGTGTGTGTGTGTGTGTGTGTGTGTGTTTTATGAGCCAGTTCCTAAAGATTTTTTAACAACCATATCTGTATTTGTAAATCTAATTTGGCATAATTGGAGTGTGTGTTCGTCCTTTGCTTAGTGAGGAAAAGTTTGATTTATGTGTTTAGGGTTTAGAAATGTTAAGACTATGTATGCGTGTGTGTGGGGTGCTGTTTCTTTAAATGGTTCTTCTGTTTATTAATGTATTATCCACATTTCATGCACAAACGACTTACTTACGTTCTTGGACGTTACTGTTCGCGTACTGCCCTTGGAAAGTCTAATCATAAAGAATTATTAATTTCACAAAATGGAAATAATGCATTTATCTTACTGCAGTCTGTTTCGAAATATATCGTTAACAGAAGTAATCATTACATTTAGCATCAGTTTTAAAATACACTTCCAAACAATCACAATTACGTAAGTCAGAGTATAAACAGCATTTACATCAACACCTTAATCATCAGTATTAGAAATAATATGATGAAATCAACAACAACAGAAGTAGTGTTATTGATGAAGATATTAAAATTAATTAATTACAAATGTGTCGATAGAATACACGTGAACTCAAATTTATATGAAAATTAACGAAATTATATTAATATTGTCTCTAATGATAGATCAGTGCTGTAGAAATTAATGTGCACTATTAGCCAATCTCTGTTTCTTGATGAATAAAACACAATTATTTCACCACGTGATCCAGATTTCGGCACATGTCAGAGCGGCTGTCTTAATGACTGGAATGAGTAATGAAATGGAATGTAGAAACAAAGGTTGGAGTTTGGGGGAATATAACAACCGAATTGGAGAGATATCTGAATAAAGTGACTGGACAACACAAAATTGCCCCACTGCTAAAAGCAGCCCTCCTCAGAAATGGTCACATCTTTCGTAAAACCTTTGATCTCCCAGAATCGTGGTTAGATTCCGAGACTTTGCTTCATATCCGACTTATCACTTATTATTCTGTAATCATGTATTGGGCCAATTAATACTGTTGAAGGAAACTTTAAGGTGAGACTTGAATGTGAGAAAGAATTAATGTTAAAATGAATAAACTGGATACTTAGCGTTGTTCCGTCATAATCTTACAGGGAAAAGCAGCATTTCCTTGTTTTATTTGAATCTCCTAATATACTGATTATAAACCTCTATGACTGTGGTATATGTAAAAACTATCTACCACAGTAGTAAGTGTGAGTAATCCATGGATGTATGTTGGCAAGGTACGATAACTACATCGAGCTAATACAGAGCACCTAGGCTAGCCTCGAGAGAATAGCAGCGAATCATGTTCTGTATGTGAGGAGGGTATTATGTGGAATTGACAGTAATAACTGAAAAATAATCTTGTAGCTTTGTTGTACAAAAGCACGTGATAATCTATTAAGACAATGACTAAATCAGGTTATGTGTAAACTATTATCACCTATCTTTAATAACTTCATTTCTGTTCTCTGATAGGAACTATTCTGTGATTTGTATCGAAACGAATCAATTGAATTGTGTTAGAATATAAAACTGTATACATATAAAAACTATTCGAATGTGGTTTTTTGTGTTAGAATATAAGACTGTATAGATATTAACACTATTCGAATGTGGTTTTTTGTGTTAGAATATAAGACTGTATAGATATTAACACTATTTGAATGTGGTTTCATGGAAATATTGATGTCAAGTAATGTTTTTAAATTTATTTGTAATATATTTGTTTGATTGTAGCTTTAACAAATTTATTATTACATTTATTGGCCTTCTTACACAAATTGATATCCGTATATTGGAGAAGAAAGTGGGTGGATTGAAGCTCGATGAATAAAGCTTAAAGTCGGTTTTCTCCTTTATTAAGATGTTTCCTGCTACACAAATATTTTGTGACGGTATATGTATGTGTTTAATGTGGTGGAAGAGAGGAAATGCTTACAGCGCTAACTTATCAGCCTAGTGAGAGAGACGAGTGATGTTAATAATATAAATTAAGATTCTCATCACTGGTAATTAATTATGGGTGAATAAATAAAAATATTTATAACTATTAACTAGGTGGCGTTGTCAGCACAAGTTGACTCCTGTTTATTCCATTCTTTTCCCAATATAATGGAAAGTGAAGTTTGTTCTCTCAGTCAACATAAGTAAATAAAACCTAATACGTTCTATTTAATTGCTAATTAAATATGCGTGTTCTCCTAGTACAAAACCTCACTGTTTGTAGTGATGTATATATAACCGCATTTTACAAGTAACACTTCTGACAGTGACTAATAAACTATTACTCATCTATCTTGCTTGCAATTCCTATGACAAGTGAGATAAAATATCCTAAAGTGTGCATATGTGTGTAGGTGTAAGTGCGTGTAAGTAGGACATTTATGGTCATACACACTAAAATAACTGTTTCTGTCGATCAATGACGCATATTTTAAACCTAATCTTGATATCTCTCAAAATAATATGCGTGAATCATCTGACAATAACATTATTTCCTGGCAAGGGAAATCGGATTAAATTTAGGAATAAAATATCAATAACACAAACAGTTTCTGAAGGACTATTGTTAGAATAATTAGTCATTACCTATAAAAAAATTAAAAAAACGTACGTGCGTACAAAACGGTATTGTAAATATAATTATTTTTCTCTGCTTTGTACAGTGTTATGTTCAGTCCGCAGTCCACAAAATAAAATATAAAGGAAGAGGGTTACACGTCAGACCAATTAATATTTTATAAATGAGCATTTCTGTAGCGCAAGAGAAATCACGACCCTACCATCTTATTGCTCAGACTACAATACATTGTTTCAGTTTTACGGCTAAGGTACCTATTTATACAAGAGGGTTACAAACATTGTGTGACACTGGCATGCCACTTAGTTAATGAAGATTATGAATATTATTAATTAATCTGTCATACCTAATTTCAAAGTCTTGACCCGTCATGTCTCTACACTCAAGGAACACAACAAAATCAAATGAAAGAACCATCCTTATTTCTATTCTCCTTTCTAACACGAATATACATATACACAGTCAATTTAGTATCATACAAAATAGCCAAGGGTAAGGTTATTCCTTCATCTCTACCCTAGAGAAAATGCAAAATATTTATAGTAATTTTCACAGCAATTACAGAGACGTACAACTTCATTTCTACTGCTCTGGAAAAATAGTCAGCCCCTTTCATTGTCGGTGCCTTTGATGACTTACAACTAATTTAGAAAATATTTTTGCTCCACTGAGCTGAGTGAATAGGTGTTCTGGTTCAAGCGTCCGTTCAGCTGAAAAAATAAGCCACTTGATCAGATGCTTGTAGTCCACACAAAATTGGTGTGTGCCATTTTTCTTTTTAATTAGTGCAACAGTAGATCTCTGCAGGGACTCAGCCTTCTCAGTCATTCCCAGGGCTAACATGGAGTCAATTACCATGAAGTCAAATAAGCATCCCCTATAGGCAAAAACTGTGGTTTCATACAGATCAAATTTTGATCTCGAAGTGTGACCGTAAATTCACACAGACTCATTTTTGTTTGGTTTATCATAAAAATGTCATGAGTTTCCTTTACCATTCTCCACAACTGTTGCGCTTTGGAGTCTGATAGTTCTGGATTTAAAATAATGTCATGAACAGTTTCAACATAGGTCAAAACTGGGTGTGGTATGGATTCAGCAAAGCGTACTGTTGGTACCCCCCTAAATACGAATATCTAGGACGGACAACAAGTTGAGGACGTCACTTCCGGTAACTCGTATTGAGCCCCCAGAGGAAACGATTCCTCACAGATAAGACAGGACAGACAGATAAGACGAAAGACAGACTCAAGACAGACGTTAGACGGACGTGACGATAACACTTATAAAATCATACTAGACAAGAATGACAATAAATTTGACAACACTAATGAAAATTTAACAATAACTTTATATAACAATAAAAGAAAATAGAATGAAGAAAATAACAATAAAAGAAGTACAGTTGACAATGTTGGCCAAAATAATTTACAAAAATATAAGTCCTATAACTAATTCAGGGAAGATGCTAGCCCCCCTTATGAAATGATTTTTAGTGTCCGTTTTCCTTTCCCCAAATCGTTCCTTTTTCTGTATTTCAGTTCCGATACACTATCATGCACTTCTGCTCAATGTTTATGTTTCTATACTTAGCTCAACGGTGGAGCAAAGGTCAACACAGCGTTGAGTCTCGTCGCGCAAGCGATCTCCAACGGCAGGCAAGCTGGCTCCGCCCCTTCTCGCTCCGCGTAGACAAACACAATCGGCAGATGACCCAGTTCTGGTCCTAGCTTCTGCTTGTAGATACACTTTGTAGCTACCCTTTCTCTAGTTACTGTTTATAGATTCTCTTCTTCTGATTACTGTTTCTGTTTGGTTCTGAAATGTAATTAAGGCAGTGTAAGTAACTGCTAATTACAGAATAAAAGTATTTAGGTGCCAGGGCTATTATTTCCCTGAGCACATTGGCACTAATCTGAAAGAAAGGTTTAGTTAGAATACATAAATCATTCCCACACATCCTATTATTATTTTACTAAGTTTTACAAGATTAAAATTAGCCACACATACCTTTCACGTTCCGAAACCGAATGAACCCAACGTCATCTGGTTGGAGTGCAGTACACTCAGGGATAGTCTTTCTGACTTAGAAATTTTCTCACTTCTAAAATGTTACCAGATGAAATCTCTGGGACTGCTCCTGCGTGTTTTAAAACTCGGTTTGTTCTGAGCTAGTGAAGAGAATTGCTTCGGCCCGGCTTATATAAAGGCTTTCCATTATTCCTGGCATTTCTTTGAAACTAACCCTTCCCCCTACTGTTATCTAAGAGTGGCCCTTTGATCCCCCGACCTCTTCCTGTATTCTGGCCTATAGCTCAGTGTGAATCTATCCCCTTCTCTATCAGCTAGCTACAAGTGACCCTTTTGATCCCTAACCGTTTCCTGTGCCCTGGCCCTGGGTGGTCAGTTCTTGTATAACTCTAACATCCTGCTAATGTCTTGGATTGGCCGGTCAGTCTTGTAATTAGTGTCTTGGTTGAATGTTTTAAACGTATATTTTGTACTATGGTTCCTATACTTCTCACGTATCTACATTTTATTATTTTAATTTTTTAAATGCTTATGGAGTGATGCCGGGCTAAGTTTTGCTTCGACTGACACGTACAAAGGTATCATTTTCTTCTATTACAATTATAGCACCCATGTAATCTGGGTGTTCTTTATATGCTTTCATCATATTAGTATGAAAACAAATTTGTTTTTGATCTAATTTGAATTCGGAAATTGCAAGCACTCAACCTATCAACAACTGATATATGCAATATGATACGATGTATTGGTATGGTTTGCAATTCCAATCATCTGTTCAGATGTGCTCTTTACAGATTCAGCTAGTTCATCTCATGATCGACCTCTATCTTAACAACAGAGTTAATTGCATTCAAGATTACATCAATAGTGTAAACGCCAACAGGGCTGTTTGGCACATTATACTAACAACACACTGTCACTTCTGTCCATTGCTATAACATGGTGTATGATCAGCTTATCAGTTCTGTTGGTTCATACACCATATCATCATCACTGTCAGATGAGGGGTCTCTTCATTTTGACCACTCCTAAACTCTGTTCCCTGGTGTACAGAAGCAACCACTTGTCCTGACACTGGACATATCATTACAATCAACTTACGTACATGCTACCAAATCTGTTAGGAGCATAACATTCATACAGTACTCTGTCAGTCCTTTTCTCTTCCATAAGCTGGGGGGGTGCATCCGCAACCAATTGTTCTGTTACCACTAGATCCGATACAGTGCAATCATCTACCAATTGTGCTGCTCTGAGCAGAGCCCTACCACCCCTCAGGTTCAGCCACAGTCTGACAGTCAGAAACCATTATCTGATCTGCCATGACTGTGTGACTTCCTGATGACATGTCCACCAATGATAGTTTTAATTGAAGTCTTATGTGCATCACCTTCACACTTGCTACTAAGCGTTCCTGGTTCACCTTCCACACCTTCACATATACATTATTTAGCTTCAGCTTCCCATGCTGCAGCTTGCCTACTTGTAAATACACAAACACTAGAATCTGGCAATACGTCTTTAGGTCTTCTCATCACTTTCTAAAACCAATCTTTCACACTCATTTTCTTGACTTTCCTTTAATTTCTCACTAAATCCTCCAGTTCTAAATTATTCACACCTTCCCTCTCTCATTCTTTTACTTCCATTTCCTCAAGTTTAAAGGATAACTCTCACACTCTCAAATGTTTCTACCTCACTCTCTGCTTCCTTCCTTCTTTCCCATTCCCATCCCAGCAAAATGTGGGAACTTTAGTGTGCATTGTGTCTACACTTTGGTTTCTAATTTCTAACCTTTTGGCTGCTAAAGTTACCATCTTCAATTTATTTTAATTGCATTTCCATTCTTCCTTGCTCATGCTTATCTTTTCTTTCATTTCGTCTCTGTCATGCTTATCTTTTCGTTCATTTCGTCTCTGTCATGCTTATCTTTTCTTTCATTTCGTCTCTGTCATGCTTATCTTTTCTTTCATTTCGTCTCTGTCATGCTTATCTTTTCTTTCATTTCGTCTCTGTCATGCTTATCTTTTCTTTCATTTCGTCTCTGTCATGCTTCTCTTTTCTTAATAGTTATTCTCTTTATCTGCATAGCATAAATCATGTTTTATAGCTTCTTCCTAAAAGACCAAAGTCACTGGTTTCTTGCTTTCCTGCCTCTATCCATTTCAGTCTTTATTCTAGCATAATTTCCATTTTAAATCACAAAATAACACTTCTAATGTCATGTGACAACTAGCTGACTGGCACGTTAACTGACTGATTTTAGTAAAGTATACAACATGCACTCAAGTAATCTAGTTACCTAAAATGCACAATCAGTGGAAACGTGCACAACTTACCTCCATCTTAAGCGAAGATCAAGATTGCATGGCATGGCGCGTCTTTCGAACGTTTATAGGTGAATGCAAATATCCGTATAATGTTTATTTCGTATCCTGTCTGCATTCATCCACCTCAAGGTCACGCTCACCCCTTTATACTTTTCCAATGTCAACGTGTGATCAATATAATCGACCCCAATCCTTTACTATAGGTAGCGTGTTCGGGTGTAGCAGATTACACGAGTTGTAAATATACTGATTTCTCAATAATTACTTGTATATAGTATTGAAGAAAATATTGTGTGGAATGTACATGTATTGTTGTTAATGATTATTGTTTGTACCGAACAGATATTTCTTTCAGAAAGTTTCAGTGGCACTAGTAATAATCCATGTTTTATGTACAAATGATGAAATAGGATATAAACATATGTTGTGCGCTGTTATATGTAGTGTTAACTATTGGTAGTAGCTGAAGCCAAATGGAGACTGAGACGATTATTCAATGAGTATTTAATGTAAACCATTCGCTAGTTATATTTAATACCTAGTGAGATTCATGTAAAGGTATGAATGGAAATATTATTATTCTTGTATAAATATTATTCATGCGGTTTTGTAAAGTGTAATTTAGCTTGTCACTAATAACTTATTATGTGAAATTGTAAGAGTCATCTACGAAACCTTGACAATTGTTCGTATTTATCAGCTTCTCTAGAAGACACAATATACATTTCAGCTGGCTTTTCTTTGTCTGATCCGACACATGACTTTGGTCATGGACTGAAGTCATATCTGCCGAGTGGGTGACGTAACGTCATTGGCAAGGCGAGAGATGTTGCAAGTGAATTATATCGGTGATAGGATCATCTCTACCTCGCAACCACCAGTTAAGTGAAGAAACTATACAATCCAACAAACTGACCAGAAAAATAAGAACAATTCATTCGAACTATAGAAGGCGGGATAGTGTATAGATGGTCTCGGTTGATCTGTGTTTGTAAATCAAATTCTGGAGTTATTCTCTTTCCATTATTAATATTATTAATGTTTTAATTTTGTTATCTTAACCCATATTTTGTTAATTTGTTAGAGTGACTGGAATGAGTGCCGAGGGGGGGGGGGCGGGAGCGGAGCTGGAGATGTTAGTATTTTAAATTATAATTTAATCAAAAAAGGGAAAATAACGTTTGCCAACTCTACGCATTTCAGATCATTTGTCTGTTGCTATTTCATATGAATAATAGTCCCGTATACTTAGCATAGGACTAAAGGACAGGTTAATCTGTTCGGCTGTTGCTAGTATTGGGACTGCTATAATAATCTTGATATTAATAACTTGAGTCTGATACTGCAACAGAGTCATTAAACATAACCGGACATATGACGGGTGTTAACACTGACATTGGAAGATTATTTTTGTACAACGTTTATATTTTCTTTGACCGCATTTTATATGGGCAATGTTCTGAACAATGTTATGCATAGGTTAATCATCAGTAAAACGTTAGTGAAAATAGATGGTCCAAAAATGTTCTTTCATTTTGTCGAGGTTTGTATTTCTTCTGATAGCACTGCCATATAAACGCTGTATTTTATCTGTTTGTCTGCTAGCCTGCCTTTGCTTTCAAGTGATGCATCATCTGAAGAATTTTTGTTTTCTCATTCTCTGTACTTCTCTATTTACATTCTGCTAGAGTTTTGTAAGTATTTTGCCACCATCTCCCACAAAACCAGTATATCGTAGGTTGTATTTATCAACAGAAGCTTCAAAACAATCTTTTATACTTATTTATTATTTTAACAATCTTGGACGTAAGGTGTTACTGCTTATGTTAAAACAGTTTTTACAAAGAGAAACATATGTGGTATTGCCACAATTTTCTTCGAAAGCCAAACCAAATAATTTAGGGGAAGGAGCAGGCTTAAAATGCCCCGACCCCATGGAAAACAGAGCTGGAAGTTGAACTATTTTGGTCGAATTCAAGCGAATCGAGTTTGAGAAAGCAACAGCAGCCAACGGGCGAGCTAGAAACAGTACATAACACCATAGTACGTAACATTATAGCATGTAACATCATATTACGTAACATCATAGTACATAACATATCTCCCAATTTGAAAGAGACTGAGGTCGACATTTACTTAGCTCGGTTTAAAAGTTGTGCGAATATTATGAATTACCTTATATTGAGGGGCGAAACACTCTCTGTTTACATGCAGCTGCTGAAAGACCAAGCTCATAGCTGTGGCACTTTGACATGAACCCTTTCGATGCATTTTCATCTGACGCCACATGCGTACTTAAAACATTCCGCACTGTGCAGAAAGAAAAATAAAGTAAACCTATGGGACATATCTAGCCTGGTTAGAAGGTTTCATGGTGAATTGGCTAAAGTAAACTAACTGGACTGTTGAAGGGGTTCTTAAACAGTTCGAAATCGAACAGCTGTACAACTTGTGTACTCCTGAATTATGCACTTGCATGCATGAGGGAGCCGATAGTGACCTATACAAGTTAGCCTCCATTACTTACTGGTACACTACAGCTTGTAATCTTGTAGCAGGCCACCACATGCTGTAACAGCTGCTAAAAACGGCCCGAGTGAATTAAATCAGCTTGCAACACAGGCCATCAGCCACCTCCTAACACAGGCGTGCCATAGTAAACCAAAACGATTTGGCACCAATGCAGTACAAAAAGCTAAGGATGAGAGAGTGGTGGAGGTGAGGAAGGACTTTCACTCTAATGATGGCACTGCCAAGGTAAATGACTTAAGTCGAGTGTCTTTTCGACACAGGGACCAGGTTTCAGTCCAGAGTCCAACTGTAACCTCATCAGAAAGGAAGACTATACAGACCAGACAGTTACAATTACATATGATAATTAAGGAGACACACTATGTAACGCGCATGCCGTACTGCGGAGATCAGAATAGCCTTTTCTATTCATATAAAATTACACTCTCTGTCAATGTGCAAAGATCAGAATAGCCTTTTCTATTCATATAAAATTACACTCTCTGTCAATGTGCAAAAGATCAGAATAGCCGTTTCTATTCATATAAAATCTCACTCTCTGTCAATGTGCAAAAGATCAGAATAGCCTTTTCTATTCATATAAAATTACATTCTCTGTCAATGTGCAAAAGATCAGAAGAGCCTTTTCTATTCATCTAAAACTACATTCTCTATCACAATGCAGAGGTCTACAAAGACACATGTGCGCAGCCTGTTGTCCTCATTGCTTTACAGAACCAGATAACGGACATGCCATCCTGCTTATTGGACTTGCAGGAATAGGCAGCACTAGTGGACACATTTCTTATTTATGTTTATCGAAACAATATATTTCAATGTGAAATATTATTTATATTGCTTGTTAAGTCTATAGTGCAGTTAAATTGTTTTAGAGATACTTGATAGTCGGGGGTGAGGATACACTATATAATAATGCAATATTATTAATGTAATGCTACAAAGTAAAACAAATACAAGCATTATCTTTAGGAAAGTACTAAAATGTTATTATGTCATGAAGTAAAATTTCACAGTAAACTGAAATTTACACACACACACACACAAACACACACACACACACACACACACACACACACACACACACACAACACACACGTTTTTATTTAAATGCAATGAAACGTTACTTTGAAAACTGCATTAAAAGATATTCCACGAAATCTACAATATCATTCCATATGTTTTGTTTCCTGGCGAAGGAAATCACTTTTTACATTTTCAATATTATTGTGAGCGATTCAAGGTTGTTTGCTTGCTTTCTTCCGCTAAAGTGGGAAGGATTACCCGATTTCTAATACAAAGCGGGCTTATCTTTGGAATGCATTCCAGTACGTGTGTACATTGCTACACAGTGCCATGCTTAGTAAAGAACAATAGAGAAATACATATTTTACACGAAAGTAATACAACATAAGTGTTGATGATGTGTCATGTGTAAAAGCAATATTAATACATATCAAATGGTTTTCAGAAATGTATATTGTTAATTAATTCAATTTTAATATACCTTATATCCACCAGTGCTTATTTTTCTTTAGTAACAAACTAATGTGTAATACGACAGAAAGGAAACAAATATTGAAAAATAAATTATAAAGACACACATTCTTCTCACGGAAATAGTACTTAGGGAAATAATAGCAAAATAAAGTAATGAATGACGTACTTGGGGAAATAATAGCAAAATAAAGGAATGCATGACGTATTTAGGGAAACAATGGCAAAATAAAGTAATATCTGACGTACACGGGGGAAACAATAGCAAAATAAAGTAATATATGACGTACTTGAGATAATAATAGGAAAATAAAGCAATAGTTGAAGAAATGAGTTATGAAAACAGACATAATGAAACTGAATTTATTATATAATATTTCGTCATTTACTACATATCCTTAATTCAAGTAAATTGTTTCAGGGTCATGAATAAAACATTTCAAAAATAATAAATACTATGTAAACAATCAACACATTACAATTGCATATATCTTCAGGAATAGGAACTCGTTAATGAGGTAGGCAATGGAGGCAGGTATCAAATAATTACACCGATGACAAAACTACTTGAAAACGGCGATGAGATTAAAGGTAGTCTCCTGCAGAAAACGACAATTAACGAACGACTGTTATACTTTAAAACATATTGACTACTGCTTTAGTCAAAATACTTCAATAATCAATACTTAATTTCTTCAATATACTGCAAAAGTATAAACCATAATATCCGGCCAGAGTACCTGTTTATTTACACGATATCAAATGCCATACAACACTCAGTATTTAAAGCACCGAAAATAATATAAAAGTGCTTTCTAACACCGTTGTATTTTCGGTGACCTTGGAACACAACTTAAGGCATTTTCTTAGTTTTTGCATTTGATCGTGGAACACAACTAAAGGCATTTTCTTAGTTTGCATAATTATGATCTTGGAACACAAATCAAGCCATTTTCTTAATTCGTGCATTTGCCCTTGGAATTAATACATGAAATAAATACCTCATGAATATACGCGCACACAAACGATGAATATTTCTGTTCTATTTTATTCAACTAACTCTATGTCGAGTCCTGTCTTAAGAAGATATATTATTCCAATAATATTACAATTGTATGTTCATTACGTCATTTTAACTAATTCTCACAATTTAGACATAGTGTTAAAAATATCTTTCTGTACTGTTGCAGATTCTCTCTGGTAAAAAGAGATTTGTCGAAATTGTAAAATCTAAATATTTCTTTTTTCACTGGAAATTATCGAAAAGGACTCTAGCCATATTGTAATCTATTACCATATTGCATCAATTTCTCAGACACAATGACGATATTCATGTGTGTCCTCTCAGTCAAGACACGTAAATAAAAGCTAACACATTCTATTTAATTGCTAATTAAATATTTTTGTTCTTCCAGGACAATACCTCATTATGTGTGAAGTTGTTATATAAGTAAAGCGCATTTTACAAGTAACACTTCTAACAGTGATTAATGAACTACCAGCCATCTATCTTGGATGCAATTCCTATGAAATACCCTAAAGTGTGCAAATGTGTGTCTGTGTGTGTGGTCGTGCGTGTAAGTTAGACAGTCATGATCACATGTAATAAAACAACTGCTTCAGTCGGCCATTGGTGCTAAACGTCATCTTGTGTCTGTGAAAACAATATGCGTGCAACATCAGGCAATGATATTACTTCCTGGCAAGGGAAATCGGATTATGTTTAGTAAAATATTTAAAATATTACTAACACAAAGTCTCTGAAGGACCGTCGTTAGAATAATAAATCACACCAGTTTTTTTTTTTTTTTAAATAAACGTGCTTGCGTGCAATACGATAATGAAAGAATAATTATATTCCTCTGCTTTGTACAATGTCATGATCAATCCGCACACTTTAAAACTATTTAATGCGTGCATGCCGCGAAATAAAATGCAAAGCTAAAGGGTTATAGGTCATGACCAATTAATGTTATAGGATAATGTATCTAGTTATGTAAGAGGACACCAATAAATGGATAAATTATAAATAAATATAAAAATACTTGAACAACAACAAAAATGCATCTACTCGAAATAATGAGCGCGCGCGCCTCTGTGTGTGTGTGTGTGTGTGTGTGTGTGTGTGTGTGTGTGTGTGTGTGTGTGTGTGTGTTTGTGTGTGTGTGTGTATGAGAGAGAGTCAGAGTGAGAGGATGGATGAATAAATTTATTTTCTTTTCATTAATTAATTATAATTATCAATCAGGTTTCCCGGAATTGAATGAAAGAATGGAAAGAATGTTTAAAGTAAAAATATGAACAAGACTAGAACTAGAATTACATTACAGAAATGTGTGTAAGATTGGCAGCAAAGGTAAGGCAGCAAACTCACATTTCACACATTTCATATATATAGTTACAGATGGAGAGAGAGTGAGAGTTGCTGTAGAGTGTAGACTATCCTCATTCATTTTCTAGTGCCTCTTAAATTATTTCTTATGTTTTCGCTAGGTATGCCGACATTTCTTTGCTGCAGACTGTATTTAAACTATGAAAAGACAATATGCGAATTTATTTTCTTACATATAATATAGATTCCACTCATCAAATTGCAATGATAAAAAATTTCTATTATTTTACACTCAAGTAAATTTCAGAGAATTGTGTCCTAGCAAGGGAAATCGGATTATGTTAGGAATAGAATGCTAATATTAATCACGCTTTTATTAGAGGGTAGATGTTAGAATATATTTTTTTAAATAATCCTATGCGTAAGTATCTGTGTCACAGGAAATCAGGGACAGAAATTATATTTTATTTCATTTTAAAAAACCGCTAACAAAACTAATTGAAGTAATCCGAGTTTTGTTATTTTTCGTATGTAGCATGAAACTCCAGTAACGGTCACCTAAGATCTCTTTAGTAGACAGACGTTCGTGACGCAGTGTGTGTTAATATATCATATTGAATATATATATTAGTTTATGAAGGATATGTATATTAAATGATTGGGACAACTGCGTAGTACGAGTCACGTGTTGTTGACGAGAGAACTGGCCAGTGCGCATTAGAATTGACCACAGAAAAGCGTGCATCACGATTACCACTATATATCCAAGGCAAAAATCATGTCACAGGACATAGCTTCTGGAAGTTTTGGAAACCTTCAGTGGAAGCTATATAAGAGGCAATGAAAGACTTTATTCTCAATGTTGAAAACGTCGATTCGTCTGAAGCCAGTCTAACTTCACGTATGAATTATCTCATGTACAGAGATTTCATAAAGGAAAGCTGCAAAAATCTCTTTCCATCCGTTTTCCATCCGTCTGATGCCATATATTGAGTAACGAGGCAAAATTACTCAGTATAATTGCTGGCAAAGTGGAAAGTTCGCTGTCCAGAAAAACCCGATGCATGCGACGCTGGTTGTATGCAGTTAACGACACGAGGGACCAACTTGTTCTTCCCCCTGTCTGAGTTCGTTTTGGCAGTCTATCCCGCGAATTGAGAGGCTAGCACCGTGATCGTCTCACAGACAATCCGGATTTCTACACTCAATGTAATGCGACGACACATCCCACTGGACGACTCTACCCGATAATGCTAAACGTCGTTGGGGGGTCCGTTTCCACGACAACCAACAAACAGCGACAATTATCGAGACTGACAACAGTCAGTTAAATTTCAGATTTCTCCCCAGTGATAATCTGAAAGTGGTGCCTAGATTCTGCAGAATCTTCACCTGTAATGCGACGCCTCCATTGCGTCGATCTTCACTTTGAAGTGCCGCTTATAAGTGACGTGTGAGCTTACGTCATCTCCTTGGAACTCTGACATTAATAGTGAGTAATAATTAGCACGGCTAACGCGCACATACTTAACCTTAGGACTCTAAGAAAATGAACACTATTATATCATTTGTGAAATAAGAACTTTAATGTTAAAAGTAATGCTTATTTTACATGTGAACTATTGTTAAAGCGGCCCCATTTGCCGCATAAGAATTGTGTAATTAATCTTTATTTTATATTTTGAATTTCATCATTTTCATCTCCCCTTATTTCCCACAGAGTGTATGACATTGGAAAGTTGAATGAATGATTAACCACTGTGCGAAAGAGTAGTGCCCCTTTTAAATCGGGAAATAAATAACCTGATTTAAACATCTTTCAACTCTCTTGTTATTCATAGTTTTTGAGAGGGACGGAAGAATTTGTACTATTGTTTTGCACCGTTCGTCTGTTCGTCCATTTATTCACATTTATGATACACACTCACAACACACACCGCCAATAAAACGTTCCTTGGCATGACATTAATAAAGTGGGCCCCACCCAAACATCAATGGAGTATGTCATGTGTGTCTATGTAACAACTTGACGCGACGTAGTACTGGCATACGTCACCGGGCTTTTCTTGGAGGTGCACCGGAGCAGGCCAAAATTAGACTTCACCCCTTGCATCTCTAACTTTAGCTCGAGGTCGGCTTGTAACGAGCCTCCCGTTTTGTACCCTCTGGTGACCACTGACCGTGATCTGACAAGGTAAATTGTGTTGTTGTAAGAAAGTGTCATCTCTTTCCTGCTTTTCTATCTCATCACCATTATGCATTGTTTATTGCATGTTAGTTCTTTGCTATTGAGACTTAGGTGAACTGGATTTTGATAAGACTTATTATTGTGTTGAAATAAGTTTTATAATCTTTACGCTATTATCGTTAACGCATACCGACTCGTGTTTAGACGTACATAGATCGATATTTTGTACGCTACATTAGCAACTGTTGTTTTGCTAACTTTGCAAATTTGCGATTAGGATTTCTTTTATTCGTGTGTGTAATAATCCTAATCACGTGGTAGCTGGTGTTCATACGCACACCATTGCACCACTTGTGACCGACAGAGGTCAAAATCCCGCGAATATTCTAAGTCACTTTATCCATACTCGTGATAACTAGCAATTTTAAAAATGGCCGAGCTAGTAAACATAAAGAAAGAACTCATGGCTATGGGTAGAGAATTCGGGTATGAGAAAGCCGAGTTAAAGAAATACGTGGATGAGGAGATAGCTAAATGGTATGTTGCGAAAGAAAATGAGGCGAAAGAGGTGAGAGAGCTAGAGGAAAAAAGATCGAAAGAGGCTATAGAGCTAGAAGATAAGAGACAGTTAGCTAAACAGCTAGAGATGCAAACTTTGAGAGAGCTAGAGGAAAAAAGATCGAAAGAGGTGAGAGAGCTAGAGGAAAAAAGATCGAAAGAGGCTATAGAGCTAGAAGATAAGAGACAGTTAGCTAAACAGCTAGAGATGCAAACTTTGAGAGAGCTAGAAGAAAAAAGAGCGAAAGAAGCTATAGAGCTAGAAGAAAAGAGACAGGTAGCTAAGGATTTAGAGATGCGAACTTTGAGAGAGCTAGAGGAGAAAAGATCGAAAGAGGCGAGAGAGCTAGAGGAGAAAAGATCGAAAGAGGCGAGAGAGATAGAATTATTAAAGATTCAGTCTGCTAATGATTTAGAAGATAAAAGGCAGGAAGTAGAAGAGAAAAAGCTTAAGTTAAAAGCTAAAGCACATCAGGAACAGCTTGAACTAGCTAAGCAAGAGGTAACGGCTAGAGAGAAGTTGTTAGATGGGACTGCTAAGCAACAGGCCGAATTAAATAAACCCCGGACACGGCTAGCTTTCTTTAACCCTGAAGTCGAGACGATTGACGAGTTTTTGACACGCTTTGACAGTTTCATTGCCAACTTTAATTACACTGACATTGAAAAGAAACAACAACTCGGTCAAATACTCCAAGGTGAAAGCTCGCGCGCATTTACTGATCTAACGCGCGATCCCGCTATTACTTATGCAGATCTCAAAACGGGTTTGATGCGTACTTTTCAATGTACAGCAGAAGGCTTTCGAAAAATGTTTAGGAGAGCCATACCCAAAGCAAATGACACCATGCAAGCCTTCGGTACCCGGTTACGCCATTATCTTGATAGATGGATTGATTTGACAGACATCAGGAAGACATATGAGGGCCTATTTGATTTGATATTAAGAGATCAATTTCTCCATATTGCTCCGCCTGCAATGACGACATATTTGCAGCGAAATCCCCCGACTAACTTCTGTGATATGTTGAAGTTAGCAGACACGTATAATGATTACCCTGATCCGGTAATTACGAGGAGTGCACCACGCCCTCCTCTGACAAATCGGCAGAAGTATACACCGAAATTGAACCGACCAATGACGAAATCGGAAAAACCCGAACCGGTACAACGGACATATTCTAAGTCACAAGACGTACGACGTCACACACGTGACTCCCCACCTATGACATGTTACACTTGCAAAGGGAAGGGGCATAGTTCTCAGAACTGTCCCAGTCCACGTGATGTAAAAGTATGCACTGAAACAGGTGCAACTCTAAGGACCCAACAGGCTACAGTAAACGGACAAAGAGTCAAAATACTGGTCGATACAGGCGCGTCCATAAGCTGCATAAATGCTAAACTTGTACGCCCTGAACAGTATCTAAGGGGTAGTGTCCGCATTCGATGTGTTATGGGACACCTTAGTACATGTCCAAGAGCCACTGTACATGTTACGTCATCCGTATTCTCCGGTACAGTCACCGCCGCAGTAATAAGAGACATGCAGTTCGGATTCATACTATCGCCCGAACAGTGTGACACAAACACTGATGGCATCTATCCTGTTCTCCCCGTAACCACTAGAGCACAACGGGAACGTAGTAAACAAGGACCCCCAGCTCTAAAGATAGTCGAGAATACATTTCCGCAGTTGACCCCAAGTCAACTCAGTCACCTGCAGCAGGAGGACAAAAGCTTGTCCTCATTGCTAAAGCTGGCACGGAAAAACACTATTACGTCCAGCAAGTACGCGACAATTACGTATTTCCTGAAAGACGGACTAGCGTTTCGGCGCACCGACTTTAAGGAAAATGATACTAGAAGCACCACGTGTTTATTTACCCCTACACCACTCAGACCGCTGATTCTTAGCTTTGCACACGACTCAATCATGTCTGGACATCAGGGCGCACGTCGCACTGAACAGCGAGTTCGCGAGGACTTTTTTTGGCCAGGCCTGAGTAGGGATGTTTGCTCGTACGTTCGTACATGTACGCAGTGTCAACAACATATTGACCGGGGGCGTGTCAGTCGAGTTCCCCTCGAGATAGTACCAACAGTAGAGGAACCATTTCTAAAAGTCGCAGTAGACATCATTGGCCCAATCATTCCCGCGGCCGAAGGAGGATATCGCTATATCCTAACAATCGTGGATTTTGCAACACGATATCCGGAAGCAGTCGCATTAAAGGGCATCACAGCGATCGAAGTCGCAGACGCTTTAATAGACGTATTTTCTCGCACGGGCGTTCCTCGAGAAATATTGAGTGACCAGGGCACTCAATTCACCTCAGCAATGATGGCTGAAACAATGCGTCTACTGGCGTGTAAACAGTTGTTCTCATCACCATATCACGCTCAGTCTAATGGTGCCGTTGAACGTTTCAACGGTACAATAAAGAAAATGTTAATAAAAATGGCCTCGGAACAACCCGACCAGTGGCCGCGTTTTCTAGCACCATTACTCTTCGTGTATCGCGAACTCCCACAAGAGAGTACGGGCTACTCACCGTTCCAACTACTATACGGCAGGCAACCTCGTGGTCCCCTTAAACTAATAAAAGAAACATGGATCAAGGGAGACACTGTGACCGATGGTAAAGATGTTCACACGTACGTAGCCGAACTACGTCAACGTCTGACCGAGACATGTCACTTAGCACAGGAAAACATTCGCGAAAAACAACCCCGATACAAGCGAAATTTTGACCGTACGGCTGTGGAACGGGACCTCGAACCAGGTCAGCTCGTATTACTCTTGCGGCCCACGCATAACAACCGCATGCAAATGCACTGGCGTGGACCCTACCGCGTTATTAAGCGTGTGAAGCAGAACGACTACAGCATACAGATAGGAAATAAGCAGAAAACCTATCACATAAATATGCTCAAGCGTTACTATGAACGCAGCGACGAACAGATACAAAACGTGAATGTCGCACTGATACAATTGGAAGACTCCAATTTCAGGACAGACATGATGTCCGCCGAAACCCAGCCTATCCCCGCAGTTACAGTCGATCAAGTCGAGATTGACTCAAACTTAACTGTCGAACAGCGCGACGCAATGTCAAAGCTCTTACACAGACACGCGCGCATATTCACCGACCAACCGGGCCACTCAGATTTGGTTGAACACCGCATCAAACTTTTAAGTGACAAACCGATACGCTTAAAACAGTACCCACAGAAATATGAGAGCACAAAGTACATAGCAGAACAGGTGCGTGAAATGCAAAAACAGGGCGTGATTGAACAGTCAATCTCCCCATATTCATCACCGGTCGTCTTAGTTAAAAAGAAAGACGGTACGCTTCGTTTTTGTGTGGACTACAGACAGTTAAATGAGATAACTGAATTCGATGCGGAACCTATCCCAAATCAGGACGAATTATTCGCAAAACTAACCAAGGCACATTACTTTTCAAAGTTTGACATGTGCAAAGGGTACTGGCAACTGTCGGTTGCTATTGACGACAGACCAAAAACAGCCTTTCCAACCCCGCTAGGCTTATTTCAGTTTTGCCGACTACCGTTCGGACTAGCAACATTTGCGCGCTTCATGCGAAAATTACCGTTAGAGAGCGTTAACGCATTGAATTTCTTTGATGACATACTGGTAGCAACAGGAACATGGGACCAACATTTATCCTCAGTGGGTGGTCTACTTGACATTCTCGAGCGCCATAGATTAACCGTGAAACCCTCAAAAGTACGCGCGGGCTTTCGAGAAATTGAGTTTCTTGGCCATATCATAAGTGACGGACAAATAGGCCCTAATCTAGACTTAACTGCAGCCATTCGTGACATGACCTTACCGACTACAAAGAAACAGGTCAGGGCAGTTTTGGGGCTAGTGGGGTACTACCGAAAATTTGTCCCAAACTTCAGTACGCTTCTTAAACCACTGACGGACTTAACTGGAAACAAACAACCCACGAAAATACGATGGACGGCAGAGTGTAGCACCGCCCTCGAAAAAGTGAAGGACATCTTGACCAGTAAACCCGTCCTACAGTTACCAGACTTTGACAAGAGATTTATTGTCAGGACCGACGCATCAGACGAAGGCCTCGGTGCCATACTTCTCCAAGAGACAGATGACGAATACCTACCGGTAGCATACGCGTCTAAGAAACTGTTAGATCGTGAGACACGGTATTCTACGATTGAAAAAGAGTGCTTAGCGATCGTATGGGCACTCAAGAAATTTAGTGCTTATCTGTACTCTAAACCATTCATCCTGCAGTGCGATCATAAGCCGCTGACATATCTGCGCACTAGCATGTACGATAACGCTAGGCTAACTAGATGGACACTCCTGCTACAGGAGTATAGCTTCGTTGTCGAACACATCGCGGGCAGAGAAAATTCGGGTGCCGATGCATTATCCCGGCATGCCATAACCGCGATATAAACAAGAAAGAGGATAGTCTCTCCACAGATGCGCATATAATTCCTGTGGGGACTATCGTGTGAAATAAAATTTTTTTTGTTCCTATTTGATTTCCACTCTGTGAGCTCCAATCAATTTTAAGAAGGGGGTTGTCACAGGAAATGAGGGACAGAAATTATATTTTATTTCATTTTAAAAAACCGCTAACAAAACTAATTGAAGTAATCCGAGTTTTGTTATTTTTCGTATGTAGCATGAAACTCCAGTAACGGTCACCTAAGATCTCTTTAGTAGACAGACGTTCGTGACGCAGTGTGTGTTAATATATCATATTGAATATATATATTAGTTTATGAAGGATATGTATATTAAATGATTGGGACAACTGCGTAGTACGAGTCACGTGTTGTTGACGAGAGAACTGGCCAGTGCGCATTAGAATTGACCACAGAAAAGCGTGCATCACGATTACCACTATATATCCAAGGCAAAAATCATGTCACAGGACATAGCTTCTGGAAGTTTTGGAAACCTTCAGTGGAAGCTATATAAGAGGCAATGAAAGACTTTATTCTCAATGTTGAAAACGTCGATTCGTCTGAAGCCAGTCTAACTTCACGTATGAATTATCTCATGTACAGAGATTTCATAAAGGAAAGCTGCAAAAATCTCTTTCCATCCGTTTTCCATCCGTCTGATGCCATATATTGAGTAACGAGGCAAAATTACTCAGTATAATTGCTGGCAAAGTGGAAAGTTCGCTGTCCAGAAAAACCCGATGCATGCGACGCTGGTTGTATGCAGTTAACGACACGAGGGACCAACTTGTTCTTCCCCCTGTCTGAGTTCGTTTTGGCAGTCTATCCCGCGAATTGAGAGGCTAGCACCGTGATCGTCTCACAGACAATCCGGATTTCTACACTCAATGTAATGCGACGACACATCCCACTGGACGACTCTACCCGATAATGCTAAACGTCGTTGGGGGGTCCGTTTCCACGACAACCAACAAACAGCGACAATTATCGAGACTGACAACAGTCAGTTAAATTTCAGATTTCTCCCCAGTGATAATCTGAAAGTGGTGCCTAGATTCTGCAGAATCTTCACCTGTAATGCGACGCCTCCATTGCGTCGATCTTCACTTTGAAGTGCCGCTTATAAGTGACGTGTGAGCTTACGTCATCTCCTTGGAACTCTGACATTAATAGTGAGTAATAATTAGCACGGCTAATGCGCACATACTTAACCTTAGGACTCTAAGAAAATGAACACTATTATATCATTTGTGAAATAAGAACTTTAATGTTAAAAGTAATGCTTATTTTACATGTGAACTATTGTTAAAGCGGCCCCATTTGCCGCATAAGAATTGTGTAATTAATCTTTATTTTATATTTTGAATTTCATCATTTTCATCTCCCCTTATTTCCCACAGAGTGTATGACATTGGAAAGTTGAATGAATGATTAACCACTGTGCGAAAGAGTAGTGCCCCTTTTAAATCGGGAAATAAATAACCTGATTTAAACATCTTTCAACTCTCTTGTTATTCATAGTTTTTGAGAGGGACGGAAGAATTTGTACTATTGTTTTGCACCGTTCGTCTGTTCGTCCATTTATTCACATTTATGATACACACTCACAACACACACCGCCAATAAAACGTTCCTTGGCATGACATTAATAAAGTGGGCCCCACCCAAACATCAATGGAGTATGTCATGTGTGTCTATGTAACAACTTGACGCGACGTAGTACTGGCATACGTCACCGGGCTTTTCTTGGAGGTGCACCGGAGCAGGCCAAAATTAGACTTCACCCCTTGCATCTCTAACTTTAGCTCGAGGTCGGCTTGTAACGAGCCTCCCGTTTTGTGACAATCTGCTATTAAAGAAAAAGTGAAAATATAAATAGTCACAGCTGTTTGCAGTAGTTTTAGTAAAGATCTACTAAAGTAGTTCCATATATTTAATCCAGACGACAAACTCATTCTCTATGACAGTCCCATTCCTGGTCCCTTTTTTTTTTTTTTGAAGTTTATTTTACATCAGAGTTTCTTGACATACAAGTCAATGCATATCAAATATTAATGTAATGGTAAAGCATTGCATGCTATTCCACCCACTGCCTCCTTTAATACATGGTTAATATGTGTAAGAAGGTCAATACATTTATTAAATCAAAAATTAAATATACAGCAAATGACTTATGTCGCCCACATCCACCGTCCTCTAAAAATAAATTACATGCAAAACCTACCTTCTTGAATGGCTGACTCGTATCCCTGGGCTGGAAACATACGTGAATTTTCCAGACACTCATTCTAATGAATCAGTCGGAGCACCACTCATCCATGTGCAAACACACATACTAGAACTCACCTAATATTTGTCACTCAAATGCAATCTCACCGCGGCGGCAACACATATTTTGGTTCGTGAACTTAATAATTTATAGTGAATTAAGTATAATTAATAAAAGTCAGTATTAATAAAGTATAATCATACATGTAAACTTATCGCGGGTTAATAACGCAGGAAAGAAATCCTCTGTAAATATTACCACAGACGATTGACACTTTATCTCAGATGTTGACTTTGATGAGTGTTGAGCAATCAAGCAATGCCAGAATGGAACCACTTTGTCTGAGATGTTGATTTCAATGAGCTCGTTCAGCCCACCATTTGTCATCCGCTACTAAACAGTTCGCTTACACTAAATCTCTTACAACTAACTTCACGCACTTCTCTTCTTCGCCATGGTCATTGATCTTTAGCCACCAGCTTCAGGCATTTTATTTGTTCGTCATGGTCATTGAACTTTACCCACCTGTTTCAGGTCTTTTATATGTTTGCAATGTTTATTGAACTTTAACCGCCACTTTTATTCATTTTATTTGTTCGCCATGGTCATTGACTTTTACCCACCAACTTCATGCACATATTTGTTCTCAATGGTAAATGAACTTTCAGCAATTTCTTTGTAAGTTATCGTCATGGAACGTCGTCTATCATCTTTACTAGACTGACGTTGTTTTCTTCACGACCTCTGCATCAAATCGCTTTCTTTGCTCCCATGTACCCTTTCCAAAATCGTGTACAGGTTATGATATCTCTCCACAACCTGGCACTAGTTCCAAAACATAATACAGCTTGTGGTAACTCTACGTTATCGTGCACTAGTTCCTAAACATAATACAGCTTGTGGTAACTCTACGTTATCGTGCACTAGTTCCTAAACATAATACAGCTTGTGGTAACTCTACGTTATCGTGCACTAGTTCCTAAACATAATACAGCTTGTGGTAACTCTACGTTATCGTGCACTAGTTCCAAAACATAATACAGCTTGTGGTAACTCTACGTTATCGTGCACTAGTTCCTAAACATAATACAGCTTGTGGTAACTCTACGTTATCGTGCACTAGTTCCTAAACATAATACAGCTTGTGGTAACTCTACGTTATCGTGCACTAGTTCCTAAACATAATACAGCTTGTGGTAACTCTACATTATCTTGCACTAGTTCTGAAACATAATACAGAATTTTAAACTTTTATTTTACGAGTTGTCTAGGTGAACCTTAGAAATGTCATACACTGATCAATATTTAATATTTGTACTTTTCAAAAACCGACAAAAGAATTACTTTGTATTTCATTAATGATTATCTGTACATCTTTATTTACGTCTCTAACCTTAGCATATATTCTGAACTTATTCCACAGTTTGAGTCTTTCCTCTATCCATTGCTTATGGACATCTCATGATACAGTAAAATACGTAAAACAAACACTATTTTCCGTGATTAAAATAATTTTACTTGATTTGAGTTGCAAAATCATGTTGCATACTAATGCTACTCTTTATTTGTATTTTCTTAGTGTCTAACTATGCTAAGTTTAATACTTGATTGGCTGTTTTGGCGAAGTGACGGTTTCATTTGTATCAATAAATTATTAAGGCAACATTTACCGGATACGCCAGCTACTATAAATTACTGGGATGCTGGCGCTGCTATACTTATCACTTGTAAGCAGTTAACGCTTATGACAATAGGGAAGCGTTATTGCCACTTGATGAAATAGAAGAAAAAAAGAAGAAAACACGCTGAAGAACAACATGATTTTGTATAACGGATTTTTATATTGGATTAGTTTTACATGTAGTTATGGTAAGTAATTATCTTTTAAATGTTTGTTGTCATTGAACTAAATGCGGGTCGTGCACTCTGCAAATATACATGTTTTTTCAACAATAGGATGCGGAACAATAACTGTTCAAATTCTTACTAGTACAACATATACATGGTCGAAAATACAAAGAGATAGATAGATAGATAGATTAGATTGATAGATTAGATAGATAGATAGATAGATAGATAGATAGATAGATAGATAGATAGATAGATAGATAGATAGATAGATAGATAGATAGATAGATAGATAGATAGATAGATAGATGGATAGATAGATAGATAGATATTGCTATTTTTAGTCAACGTAGTTGCGTGTCACTTAATAAACACTTCGATTGTTTTTCATGACAAGTGCTTTTAGCAACAATTTCTGTTGCTGGCACGAACTCATCAGGACCGGAATCAACCTTTGCACTAATATGAACGCTTCTTTGCCGTTATGGATGAATTCTACTTTAACGACAACAAATGAATCAATGATGACTTCTCAAAGCTGGTCGACTAACTCATCTTTGGAATTAACAGGATACTCAGACCCAGAATCAGTCTCACTTCGGCCTGCATCTTCATCTACTGATACAAATAATTCGTTAAATTCAACTTCAACTGTGAAAGGTAGGTTTGTCTTTAATTTTCTGCAAAATCACCAATATACCTTGATTCAGTGTCTGAGAATAATTTTGCATCACATTGGGATATTATGTAACTAAAAATAACTGGTGACCCTAAAAGATCTATCCATTACCAATTTATTTTAGCACATATAACCATCAATCAAATTTTGTTGTTGATATTTTGAAAATCTTTCTCTTTACCTGTATTGTTACTGTTACAATGTTTATTAAAGTAGTCACACGTATTTCGACATCAACCCGAAACTAAATTTTAATATTAACTCAGACACTTATTTACTAATAAAATAAATTATAACCGCAGTCCACTATGTACACAGATTAGTTCAAGAGAGATAAAGAAATAAAACTATCAACACTAATCTCTTATTTCGAGATTTTTTTTAAATAAAGCCAATGAATCAACTTAATTCTAGGTCAATACCTTGTCTATCTATGGTGGTGACTTAAAGTAAGCTAAATATAATTTCGTACCAATGGAAAAACTGTGTACATAAATAACAGAAACGCTTGAAAATGTTGATTTAATCACAGTGTGAGTAATGACACCAGTTGTGGCTATTCTCACCAATAAAAAAAAACCAAACAAACTGCAGATGAGATAACGCAACTCTAGCTTGAGAAACACGTGCTGCGGACTTTACGATCGTTCAAATCATGATGACTATACCATGCCATTGTTAACATCTAAAGTTCGGTTCCTGTCTTCATCAGAGGTTGATCAAAAACTTGTTTTCACTCTAGGCTATGGAAAATCCCACGTCTCTTGTTGTTATAGTCAGTGACTAACGTTATGGATACCTCAGTGCACGACTTGAACCAAACAACTTAAACACCTATAACATAAAATGATTGCAGCATCACAGCTTTATTTTTCTAAGTATTAGTTTTTTTTATTAAAAAAAACGTTAGCAGTTAATATAAAATTATCCACAAATAATTATAAAAGTTAATATTCCTTTCAACTTGCACCAATGCAATAAGAAACAACGTGGAGTCGCACCGGTTCCGCCAACATTGAATAGTACTGATTTAGGTTTCTTTAGTAAAGTTACATTTATTATACCAAATGTTTCACTTACTACTGTATTGAAATTTGGCATTTATAATGTTAGAAATATATATTTGAATTTATTTAATCGATTATTGAGTTTGCAAAATATTATTTTGTAAACTGTGCACGATGAACACAAAAATTGGGTGAACATTATACATGCCCTCTCTCTCTCTCTCTCTCTCTCTCTCTCTCTCTCTCTCTCTCTCTCTCTCTCTCTCTCTCTCTCTCCATTCATTCACCCCTCCGTCCACCCTCCCACCTACATGTTTGTGACACCATAAAATTAATTATTATGATGATTATAATTGAATAATTAATCATTCATAACCATTTATAAGCGATGAAAATCTTAATTTATGTTAATCATCCAATAGACACCACTCGTCACTCTCACTTGGCGGATATATGAGCGCTGTAAAATGTTTCTCTCTTTCACAATATTAAAGACAAGCATCACACAAGGTGGAACACTTTTACTAAAGGAGCAGATAAATCCGTCTTTATTCTATACTTAGCAAATCTCCATTCACCCACATTCTTCTCCAACATTACGTTACCTTTTGTGTAAGAATACCACGAAATTTAGCAATGCATTTATTAAATTAACAATCCAATATACAAATGACATATACAATGAAAAAAAAAGATCATTTGACATCAATATTTCCATGAAATCATGTTAAAATAATGTTTATAATATACAGTCATATATCCTGAAAACACCAAATTTATTGTTAAATCATTATTATTGACAATTGCATGTGAGTCCCTCTTCACGTGGTAAAATAAAATAAATTCACTGTCACTATCCCAAGGTCATCCTCGGCTCTCCTCCACTGTACCAGCTCTCTCAAGTAGAACAACATTTTTAGCAAATTTCAGTAAATTCCTTGTAATGCAAAATGTTCGATGTAGTCAGTATACCATGCCACATTATATCAATGGAGTGTAGTGTATTATCCACACATACACACTGCAGTAAACACCACACATCTACCATAGTCATAGAAGTTTTAGGAGATCAAATCATTCAAAGAAAGGCTGTTTTCTCCCTGAAAAATATAATGAGGGAATACATGCAATGTTTCCAGTTTATTCCTTTTTAACTACATTCTTTCGTACTTTCAAGTCTCCACTTACAGTTTCATGCAACAGTACTTTTTAACCTGATACATGCACAATATCAGTTTTATGAACAAACTCGCTAGAAAAAATGTCAAGCCTTATCATGCAATGTATAAGCATTATAGTAATCAATTTGAAGAAATAATACTCTGATCACATAATATATCCCTACTTAAATTACATGTGTAACACATCACTAGCAAAAATGCATGAAATATTTCTAAGTCCATTCTCTCTCAATCAGTCAATTAACTCACCATTAAACTAGCAGCAGCCTTTCCAAACTGGACTTCTTGCCACACGAAATTTAAGTGATTAGGCAAAATAATTATCTAAAGCATGTAAACTTCTGATCTCAGCCCATTGGCTGGTCTTGTTCAAATAAATCTTAAACATTGCATACATACACACCTCTCAATTTGCGGGCATGGGTGAATGAGCAACTCCCGTACCCCTTCCAGCATTAACTTTCATGTCACAAGTAGACACAGTAAATCATCTCTCGCCTGGCAAACCCTAATAAGTAGTGGACACCCTCTCCAAAGACCTATGCCTGTATCATATGCTGCATGGGGTGACTCGTATTTATTCAATTTAGATGAAGTGGGGAATCAGCATTTCAGTGACAACATATCTTCATATCTTCTCTACGATGCTGGATCTATGACTCAGGTCAAGCAACATATTAACTCTAATTCCTCTTATTTCTCGATCATATGAAAAATCAGTAACTCTGGTTAGATATTATACCTCAAGCAGACATTTGTAGAATATTGATTATCCAAATTAGAGTATTGAAATGTCGGACATTTAAATATGCAAACTGTTTTCTAAACGTATTTTGTATTTGTTGTTATATATATTATTTTATAATAAATCTTTATTTTATGTTATACACTTATTATTTGTGCATTGACGCATATCTGGGGTAGTTAATGGGTGGATGGGGGGTTTGGGGAGCTAGAGTATTGAATGAAAGTTAATCAATGTTGTTATTTTAGATTACTCCTTAAGTAAGAATTTCCACCTGCGAATATAAGTTGTGTACTGGTGGTGTGCAAGCTTATAGTGATATGTGAGCGGGAAATTCGTGTTAGGAAACGAATCCTAAATTTAATCAATGATATGCGATTTTGGTTATTAATGATAAACCAATTCATAAATAATAAAGCATAATTAATATTAGCACACCAGGCCCTTTGTTCCACTGAGAATCAAAAGGAGAAAAGTCAAGTGAATCAAGTCAAGCATTGGGCAAAGTTTTTTTTTAAAAATATATTTACAGCATGTTTTCTAACACGCAAAGAGGGGTAGGTGCATTAATTTAATTTTTAGGCTATTTTCAAGGAGACATCAGGACTTTTTCTTTTAAAGAAACGTTGAATAATATTTCCTGATGCCATTTCAGACAAAATGTCATTTTTACCAACCTGACATACACATACTCCTTAGAATTTCCATGCTAGTGCAAAACTAGCCTTGGGACAAAAGCCACTGACTCCGTCGCGGACAGACACATCGTTACCTTTTAAGCCAACATAAATACTGGTGCAACAGTTTGCAAAGGTTTGTGTAGATCTGTTTGAAAGATGAATGTGAATGTGTGCAATGTAAGGGATTAAATTATGGAGGAGAAACTATTGCTTACAATATACAAGGCATCAAAAATACAAACGTAATCACATGACAATGTTTATTCATTGATGCAGTTCGTCTTGTAGGCGGTCCTGCACCGTTCCAGGGTCGGGTGGAGATTAATTTCAACGAAACCTGGGGAACAATCTGCGATGACGAATTTGATAACAATGATGCCACTGTGGTTTGCAGGATGCTTGGTTATATACATCGGTAATATCAATATTTATAATAATACAAAGAAGTACAATAAACAAAACAGTATGAGACACGCTAATAAGACATAAATATATGCATGGTTTCTAGCATTGTTTTGATTAGTTTTGTCACTTCTTATATGTGTGATTGTTAGTGGACATGCACGAGTCGTATGTGTATTTGCATTATCTTAACAGTTCATAATTAAAAGGGAGATAAGAAATGGAATCATCATAACTTTAGAGAGCATGTCTCTATCTGATATTAATATGACGACGCTATGATTTACATAATGCATGTGTTTAATTATTAAATGTTACTTGTTTGTCCATTACTATATAGATTAATCCATTAATGAAAAACTGCCGTGATTTGAATAGATTACCGATTTTGAACCCTTAAAGTTTTAATATGATAATACAGGTTCTTGGCCCTGAAATGTTTTACTCAGGGGTCTGCTTGGCGAGTTCATTACTATCTTCAAAAGCGAGACATTCTCGTGGTCACTGTAGTCACTATAACTAATCCTGCCATCTGACACCTATATGTTAAGTATTTCCTACAAATTAAGATACATTTATTTATCTCATGATAAAGAAATTACTATAAATTCCAATTATGGTGAAAACTACCTACTGAAAGTATAAGTGACAGTAACTTCTCTCTCTCTCTCTCTCTCTCTCTCTCTCTCTCTCTCTCTCTCTCTCTCGCTCTCAAACCCTCTGTGTACATTAAATAATAATTATATCCACTATGCTTTCACAGTCCCAATAGAATACCAAATGTTAAACCAGAGGCTTACTACGGTAAAGGATCGGATGCAATTCTTTTAGACGATGTTCGTTGCTCTGGAACTGAATCAGATATTTTAGACTGTAAGCATCGAGGAATTCGTACACACGACTGCGGGCACCATGAGGACGTCGGAGTGGACTGCTATGGAGGTGAGAAAAAGACATTGCTTACATTACAATATGTTTAGCCTTGGATGAAATCCCAACGAGACAAAAGGAAAAAGATGAAAGAGATAGGAAGAAATAAAGTGTTAATATATGTATGGAGTGTGTATGTATTCATGTATAATAGTAATCCTGCGATAAATCGTTTTCTCAAGGTTATGAAGTTCGGCTTGCGGACGGTGATCACCCTTCAAATGGTCGAGTTGAGATTAAAGTCAATGGTTCCTGGGGGACTGTATGTAATGATGACTTTGATATCAGGGATGCTACAGTTGTTTGTAGAATGCTTGGATACACAGAGTAAGCAAATTATGTCTCTTTCAACGGCATTAAAGCATATATGACATTTGATGACGTGAATAGTAATAATGTTATCCATGTGTGTGTTTGTGTGCGGTGGAATATGGCATCCGAAGACGTGAATAGTAATAATGTTATTCATGTGTGTGTGTGTGCCTGTGGAAATGTGCACATGTTGAGATGCTGTTAGGTACTTTTAAATTAACTTGTAATTTGAAATGTGCGATCGGAAAGGAGAAAATATTAGTCATGGTAACGATTATTGGAGATAATTTCACCATCTGTAGGTTAATTGTCGCTATGATTCGTAAAATTGTGTTCATATAAATTAAATTATGCATTTTGTGTATGATTTATCAAATTTCTCTAAAGATGTTAAATTCATCTAAAACTATTTGCAGCATAAGCGTGTTTCGGATATAATTAAATATAGGTAATATTATATATTCACAAATAAAGCATTTCTTAATCGGAACCTGTTACTCCTAGTATATAAATCCAATAATCAAGAAAACTGATGAATAGCATTACAATGTTGAATTTAAAGATAATCCCACATAATATTATTTTGCAGTGAAATTGGAAAGATTTAATAAAATTTAAATTAATTTTTTTGTAAGCAAAACTGAGGAGAAAATATTGTTTCTTGATATGTAGTATTGCTTTCATTTGAGTGGGTTGTGTACCAAAATATGACACACCAAATGCATGTGTTAATGATCGTATATCATTACAGTGTTTCGAAACATTTCTTTCGTTCTTTTTATTTGACAGAGGGCATTCCTTTCAATCCCTTCAACTTCTCTCTCTCTCTCTCTCTCTCTCTCTCTCTCTCTCTCTCTCTCTCTCTCTCTCTCTCTCTCTCTCTTAATATCTATCCCACTCTATTATACACTATGCTGTCTCCCTTTTCATCACTTACGTGAGCCCCCATCTCTCCATCAATCTATCTCCCTCTCCTTTACATAACACAGTATGCCTCTCTGCAATTTCTTTATGTCTTTCCCTCTCTCAATCTCTTTCCTCGTCTCTCTCTGTTATATAACATGCTAATTCTCTCCTCTGTTACTTGTATGCGCTCTCTCCCTCAATATCTCTCCCTCTCACCTTCTATTATATAAAACGTTGTCTCCCCTACTGTCACTTATTTATCCCCCCCCCCCCCTCTTCTGTATATAGCACGTCTCCCTTTCTGTATCTATGTCCTCTCTCTGTACCGAACCATTGTTATTCACTACACATGTCTGTCGCAGAATTAAGCCCAAAGTTACAAATGTTCCGTTCAGTTCAAAAGAAAAGAGGCCGATCTATTTAGACGATGTAAATTGTTTTGGAAATGAATCAAATATTATAGACTGCCAACACCCACCAATTGGTAAACACAACTGCGAACACTCGGAGGATGTAGGAGTTTATTGCTACGAAGGTGAGAAACATGCACAGATTAAATTGATAATTTATTGGGATTTGCGTATAAACCTTAAAAGGCAAGGAATTATGAATTGAAAACAGAATGCGATGGAAGAGGGATAAATGAGTCTGTCAATGAGAGGGATGGAAGGAGACAGAGAGTAGCATGTATGAAGACACAGGGAGCGAGTTTGGGAAGTAGTATCACTTTCAATGCCTAGACATCAAACTGTAATTACATTAAAATAACACGAAAACAAGAACAATACTACTATTACTACTACTAGTACATTTACTCCTACTAATACTAATAATAATAACCCCAGAATCAGACAAAGAAACATGGAGGAAAACAGCAAAACGTAATTAGCAAGTAGATGGTGTCCAAAATGTCTCCAAGGTCATTATGTGCAACAAGCTGATGAATGATCAACAAAACAATCAATGTGCAAGTGGTTAAAAGAAGCCAGTTTAAAAGTAGAAACAGTAACACTAATAAAATTACTACTAAACCTAAATCACACTAAACCCAACTCATGAAAATCTCAAATGACTCCAAATGCAGACTCTCCATTATAATTAACAATTCAGCAAAACATTTAATATTTGGATATTAGTTTCTGGCAATAAAATAGGAGATTCAAATAACACAAAGAAAGATGCTTCTCCCTGCAAAAATATAATCAGTTTATTGCTTAATAGTTCCATTCTTTCTTACATTCCAGTCTCAACTGCAGCAGTATTTATTAGTCTGATACATGTTCACAGCAACAGATCATATCAAAACAATGTCAGGTGTTTATTATACTATATATGAGCAATTTATTTCAAACATTTGTAGAAATAATAGTCTACTCGCATAATACGTCTCTACATAAAACACAAGTATAACACATAAATATAAAAAAAGCATGAAATATTCATCCTCACTCAGCCACTTAAGTCACCATTACGCTAACGGCCGCCTTTCAAGACTGGACTTCTTTGCCCTACCAAATTCAAGTTATTAGACAAAATTTTGTACAGCAGGTACATTTTTGGATCTCAGCCCATTAGCTGGCCTCGTTCTTGTAAATCTTAACAATTGGATAATAAAACTACTCACCTACTTGATTTAGTTTGCATTTCATCAGCATATTCTCAACTCGAGTGTTTACTCCAACTCTGAAACTTACAAAAATAGCATCATAAGGAGTGTCCAAAGTCGGTTTCTTTTGACAATTTAACAATTTAACAATTTATATAGCAATTAAATATTAAAATAGGGATAGGCAAATTTACTCCACCACAGAATAAAACATAAAAGTATTAGAAAGAAAATAGCGAAAAGTATCAAGATCTCATATTAGAAATCAAGAGACTGGGGAATTTAAAAGCCGAAGTGATACCTATAAAGATAAAGGCCTTAACGAGCATGTGAGTTGGAAGGTTATATGCATAAGATACTTGAAAATCATAGGCTCGCCCATCTACTAAAAGTAATCACAAAATAATTTCATTTCTCAAAGGGAATTAAATGACTGTGTATAGGTAAAAGAGTATTTCTTTCATATTAACTTTTATTGAAAGAATGAATGAAAATGCAGTAAGAATTGCAACTTAATAAACTCACTCCAGTCAGATTGGTAACTGATTAGTTAAATTCAAGAGATTATTCCGCAAACTCCTCGCTATATTTTATAAGGTTTCCAGTTTCGAATTTTTTTTTATTAGTTGTATGATTGTGGATGTACAACGGTTATTTCAACAATAGTTCAGCTGTAAACACCATGCATGCTTGAATGACTATATCTCTGGACGTTAGGATGTGTACACGATTTAAACGATGGTAAGCAATCATTAATTGGAAGACGGAAGCAGGTGAGTGGAAAATATATATTAACCTATTAAAGTTCTTATAGACTACTATCTATTTGCTAGTTCACTGCCTTATTTCGTTAGTGTGAAGCACAATAGTGAACACAATATTGTGACACCTTCTGCAGTTGCAGTGTATTAGTTTGTATCGCAAATGCATTATAATTCATGCGTGGGGAAGGGTGAGTCACAATCATTACATCCATCCCAGTTAATATCAGTACATCGCTAAAATAATCAAAGATTATCGAGACGACTCGTGTATCGACGTTAGCAGATATGTTAGTGCGACACATTTCATGCAGTAAGGCTAACAGTATGAATGCAAGCCAATCCCATGTATCGAATGATTTGAAAACACATTGAGGTATACTGTTCAATAAATTGGGCGACATTCATAATAATATGAACATTGAATAAAAATAGCGTGGAGAACACAGTATAATAAATTGTGGTCATAACAATGAAGGAAAATACTTTATACGTCATAATCCATGCAGATCAAATGAAAGGATGTCACTGCCAAGCTGACTATGAGGATTGTAACCAAAATGCAGGAACTTGTAAGAGTGGTTGTGACGAAGGATGGATTGGAATGGATTGCAAAATACGTAAGAAACTCATATTTACTATTTAAAGTACCCGATATACAGTGCAAAACTAAATCCACGAATAGCTTTCAGTAACATAGCATGGACCGTAGAATATTATGTTATTCTTACACCATTCTCATCACATACGAGTTCAGTGACTTATTACCAATGCTGAACTTCTATAACATTGTTCTTATATTAATTTGTGTTAGAGATATGTAATAGCATTACATTATTGCCACTCTAGATGATCCATAATAAGTATGTTTTCAGAATTATTTTATCTCTTTTATTTCTAAAAGGTGTATTTTCTTAAACACTTTACTGTGTATCATTATTGTTAATTATAATTTGTGTTGTTACTGTCATGAAAACGTGAGAGATAGCTCATTATCAAATTACCATTACTTACTACTACGTAGTGCACTCCCTCGTGGTACAAAATAATGTATATTGCATAACTGTAGAGGTACATTTCATGTGATATGTTTACTTACATTTTACAAGCAGTGTATGTTTCTTCCCAAGTATTGTTCTGTACATGTTCATCACGTATTGTTCTGCACAAGTTCACCACGTATTGTTCTGTACATGTTTATCACGCATTGTTCTGTACATGTTCATCACGTACTGTTCTGTACATGTTTATCACATATTGTTCTGTACATTTTTATCACGCATTGTTCTGTAATGTTCATCACGTATTGTTCTGTACATGTTCATCACGTATTGTTCTGTACATGTTCATCACTTATTGGTGAATGCATGCTGATCACGTATGTTCCTGTACACAATACTTAGATATGTTCTAGTTTACTAAGTAAGGAAATCAATTGTCATTAACAAAAGCATGTCATTTGAAATGTCTTCTGATTTTTTCTAGGTTATTGAAACCGGCATTTATAGGATGCTGAAAATGTAATTCTAGCTCGATATAGTTAACATATAAACTGCGGTTATATTAAGCGATCATCATTAGATTTCACCATTTCAATGTTAAAATGTAATTCCTGACGATACGTGTATTGCCTGATCACGAAATCTTAGCTGAAATATCTTTGTTTGTAGTTGTTCAAGTATTGTTTACATAATGTGCTTGTCATTTTCCAGTTCTGTTTTAGTTATAAGAATTATGTTTTAAGATCGCGTTTCTATGAATGATGACTGTATCGGGGTCTTTCAAATCCATGCATCATCATCAGCTAATTGTCTAAAATCAGAGACAAATGAGATTGCATCCAACACACGAGAACATGCTATTAGATAGATAGATAGATAGATAGATAGATAGATAGATAGATAGATAGGTAGGTAGGTAGATAGATAAATAGAATGATAGATAGATAGATAGATAGATAGATAGATAGATAGATAGATAGATAGATAGATAGATGACAACTCATATCTACACGTTATGTAGTGATAGATTTGTTGTTATGCAATGTATTTAATTATTACAATAACGACATTTTGCCGAGTTTTTGATAGAACATACTATTACATTATTTATTATTCATTTTTATATTTTGATAGTCACTAAGTAACTACGCATAATGTCTATACTACTATTACAACCCATTTACTGTCATGTTTTCCATAGATACATTATTGTTATGGAATACATGTATCATATTTCAGCTCTTATGTGAAAGGATGAGTGTTATGATATTTGTAATTGACTGACACTCTATTCAGCTACCACTAAGTGACAAATATTTAAATAACCCAAATTGCGATACTATATATTTATTGTGTCCACTTAAACGTTAATAAAATTTAAACAATAGCACAGTCGAGTTCAAGTTAGAATTGAATAGTGCACGCATGCTTACATTAGTGTCACAGCCGCCGTTGTTGTTGTTGTTGTTGTCTGACTGTCACTGGCCTCTCTCTCCTTCTCGGTCAAAAAGGGGGGTGTCAGGTCAGATACGTGATTTGCCAGGATCACATCGAACAGTCAGATGTTGATGACCATTCTCACACTCACACACCACGGATAATCCTGTGGGGGATAAGATAACTTTACTCCGAGTGTGGGGTAAAATGTGAAAAGTTGGCGCGTGTGTGTGTGTGTGTGTGTGAGCAGGCGTGTGAATGTCGTGTGAGGGACGCACAGAACGAAGAGACAAACAACCGCACTAACAGACACTTTCAAAACCCAGAAAGGAGGCCCAACTCTTCAAAAAGAGTTTACAAAGAATTTAATTAAAAAGAAAAAACGAACGGGCTTAACTTTCACATGGTGTTAGTCATTCACTCTGACACGTCTACACCCGACATTCATGGGATGGGGAAAACAAAACAAACAAAAAAAAGATAAAAGAAAGATGATGATGATGAATAAACTAAAAATAAACAATAAAATAAAACAAAACCATAAACTGCGAGGTTCGTTTCTACCACTATCAAAATAGAGTGCCACAATACTTTGGGTATAGCCCAATACAAAACACACTAGCGGTAATGACCGCAAAACTTTATCTCATCTTTAAAGAATAAATGTCTTAAAAAATAGTGGGTGAAAAACCCAACGTCAATGAATGTTAATTTTAAACTCCACAAATATTCATCCAATCTCTAATTATTTGTTAAAGTCAAAGTTAAATGTTTATACTCTAACTATCCTACCTAGTAATGCACCTCTAAGAAAAGTTTTCCTACTTACTAGTTTTTGTAAAATACTGGCCTGTCGATGCACTGGAGAACACACAAAGTTACAGCCACTGACATCTACGAACAAATATACTTGGACGACGGAAATACGGCGATTTTTGTCCCGCGATGTCTAACGCTAAGACACTCGGTTCTCGGCAGTAGAACCCGGGCGGCTGTCCTCGACGACAGTACAAATCTTCAGCTCACGGCACCTGTCTTTTATGACGGTTCCAAAATCCAAACTCTTCAGCTCATGGACACCTGTCTTCGGCGACGGTTCCAATACGTTGCTCATGGAGGCCTGTCAGCGACAGTTCCAAATTGTAGCTCACGGAAGCCTGTCTTCAGCGACAGTTCCGAAATTGAATGGCGTCGAATATTCTTGTCCTGACTCAGTTTCGGCCCTCAGTACTTCGCTGATGGTCAACAACTGCTCAGGTTTTGGACCCACGTAGAATAATAACATACACTGCTTTACATGTTACCTGGCGAATTGAGTGCGACAAAACACACGTCGAATCCTATACTCTACACGGCGAATATTCACTTCTTTCCTCCCCGATTATGACGAAGAGGGAAAGAATGTCCAGACTCGGTATAGGCACCAGTCAGGGCCACTACACCTCTCTGTAGTCCAGACTGACGCACACTGGTTTGAAGTATAGTACTTCTCTATTCTTTTATACATACACAGTTTTCCCAAACAAGACTCGTGTGTATTCCTACGCTACAGATGCTAAGAAAGGTGCATTACGCTAAAGAGATGCAAAACTCCAAAATATAGTCCCTAATAAAATTTGTAATAAAAATACTAATAAAAACTAAGTATATGTTCCCTAATAAATTTTGTAATAAAAATTATTAGTAACAGCTAGACACATTTTCTATACAGTGTAAATATAGTTATTAAACAACTAACACTAATAATGTATCTAATATATTTTTATAAAAATGTTGGAAAACGAACTTAGCAAACTTGCTAGGTGTACCTAAACAAATAAACAAGCGTCCTGGCATTAATTGGAAAACGGACTGCTTTCAGTACCTCTAATTTAGCCTTTCACCCTACCCGCAGATGAACCCTGCGACGTCCGTTTGGGTCGCGCTTTGGGGCAAGGGGAGACAATCAAGGGAGAAAAATAAATTTTCTGATTACCCCCTCATACCCCCTTCCCCATTCCGTGACAATTAGCTTACTTAACTGCATCACAAACATTGAGCAGCAAAATAGGAAGAGTGTTATAAGAATGCATTTCTCACAGATTTACAAGTGATTTTCATCCTACGACTGGTAAAGCGCATTCACATTAAAATGTCTTGAGGCAATATATAGCTTAACACATAAACATGGCGGCAGAAAGTAGTGCCTAGTTTAAAGTATGACACTTGGTAGCAATTACATATCTAGTATATTAATCCGCTCGTTCACACAAACACCACTCACTAAGTTGTGCGCTGTAGGTGATATGTCGTAGACAGGAATTCTTCTGTTTACACTGTTCCGTGCATTTTCTCGGTAATAATGCTGAGACAAAGTGGCCATGAAAGGGCAACACCTTGTAATTGTCATCTGGCAACATTTGCTAGGAATTACTGAAATATAAAATTCAGATTTACTAAAGATCCACAAAGTTATAATTTTGTACAGTCTTGGAAATATTAACTACAGGTTTATATCGTTGTAAGAGACGCGAGCGTGGGTCTAATGCACTATAATTTTTGTTTCCCTAACTTGTGCTATTTAAGCTTTCTGTCATCTGTTACCCATATTTCCTCAACCCGATTGGACACTTTTCGTCAGCAAAGGGCCACGATCCAGTCTTACGGACTTTTATACTTTAGATCCACTTGCAGAAGCCGTAGTGGTGTCAAGTTAGACCAGAGATTATATAACCGAGGGAGTTGGAAAACCTGACGTAGAGTTTAATTAGACCGTCAGGAGTTAGAAAGATACAAGCTTAAAATCACTATTCTTATAATGATTTAATGTAAAAGTTTGAACTAGAATGCTTATTACTTAAATTATCATTAAAGTTTAAAGAATCACTATTAGTTATCATAATCACTTATGAGTTTAATAAAATCGTCAGGTGGTCCAACATGCTACATGTATATATGTTTACCTAGCATATCTAAATTTACAGATATATACATGTGTGTGTGTGTGTGTGTGTGTGTGTGTGTGTGTGTGTGTGTGTGTGTGTGTGTGTGTGTGAAAATTGGTTCACTTAAAACATATTTGTTATTCGTCATAATTATTTTCATTCACCATCCGCTGTTCAAGTGTTTTTCTCAGACTGCTTTTAAATCATGTTTGATCTTTATTAGTAGTATGTGAGTTTGATTTGTATTTTGCCTTTAGCCTGGAATACGTCACTGTATTTATCCCCGAGTATCAAAAGGAAAAGTATCGTTTTGTCTTCATTTGAAAACTATTGCTACTACAGACATCCAGAGACCGCATCATATTACTTGGCGAAAAGAAAATGCAGGTAATTAAACAGTTCACATAAATGTTGAGGATAAAGACGACGACGGTGATGAAAAATAATTATGTAGATGGTAATAGTGTTTTGACAGTTTAATTATCAAACATTAAGAGATATTAAGAGATCCCAGTGAGATCTAGAGGAGTGCATTCCATTCAAAGATGATAGATGGAATTCGAAGGAAGGAAAATCAGGCTCCTTGAAAATGCTTTCACGTATGTCACGTTTTAAGCTATGCACATCTCATTACTTAGTCATCACAATCAGGGTACTCTAGCAAAAAGTGGCAACTCAAAAGCAAATAAACTGTTCATAACCTTCGTACATTTTGAAAAAGTCAGTATACTATTATATTTGTAGCAATCTATTTATTTAATTTGATATATGTGTATCACATTCTAGTCCATTATAATTATCTTTGTTCTATGTTGATTTGAAATGAGAGGATTTGTAATTTTCCAACTGCAGTCTTATTGACGTCATACACGATTAACTCATAAATTGCTAATATATGTATAATTATAATATTCACATGTGTAATACACACACTTATTCTATTAACAGACTCATGGGCATGGATCTTTTAAGCATACACTCACACGAAGAACAGTCATTCATTCAAAACCTCACTCAACGAAGTTTTGGGCACAACACTATCTGGCTTGGACTTCAGCGAAATGCAGAAGGTTGACCTTTAAATGAGACTAATTTATGTTTTATTTAAAATTTAGTTTTGAAAAATAGCATAACATGAGTTAAATGTATAAGGGATAGTTCATTAGAAAGTGTCACAAATTCGACACGACAGAGGAATATTTTGCCCATCAAAACAAGTACTATATTTTTGGTTCACGAATAGACAACGGTATACAAACTTTCTCTACCCACCACCCACCCGAAAAATGACAGCGCAGGTATTTAGTTACAACTTTGGGTGGGTGGAGGGTAGAGAAGGATTTGCAATATAGATCATTGACAATTTTACTGAGAGTGTACACAACTTGGAATCAGTTAGCAGTATATTGTTAATTTCACGAAATGAATGAATCATATGGTATGTAATTTACATTATTTTGCCGCGCGCACAAACCCTTCGAGAAGCGAAGACAGTGGGAATCATTCAAGAGAACGTGATGGCTTACTGCTTAGTAATGATTTTTCTTCCCACTATGTAAGTACGTTTGTGTGCATGTTCGTATGTGTTTGTTTGCGTTCGTGTATATGTGCAGACGACTGAGTTTGTCATTGGCAAGGATTGCAATGTTAAAGACAACCAAAATAGTAATTCATTGTGAAATCCTTATGGAAATACCACTCAGACGTCATCCATTCACAGTAAATTATTTTGTTTATTGACAGAGAATGTTTTCTTTACAGATCGGGCAGTTTAGGTGTAAATGCATTTACCTCTGCCAAAAATGTGCTTGGAGAATTAAGTACTTCCGACACTGTAGAATGTGCAAGAACTGGAAATCATAGTTTAACATTTCCAATAATTCTTCTAAAACTGATAGTTTTAACTACAGTTTTAGTAAATGATAAAGAGCCTAAATGTTATCAATAACACATTTTGTCTATATCGTTAAATTATTTTCTCAACTCTGAAAATGAGTCAGATATGCCCGTTGTAGCAAATACTATCCTCATTTAATATTACCTTTAAGTCATCGTTCACACTATACAATATATATATATATATTTGTACTTCAGGTTTGTTTCTTTGGGAAAATAGAACTCCATTCAAGTTTTCAAACTGGGCAGACAACGAGCCAAATCACTGGAATGAAACCGAATCTTGTGCCGATATTCGGATCAGTACGGGTGAATGGAATGACATTTCATGTTCTTTAAATGATCGTGCATATATCTGTAAAACTGCAAACAGTAAGTGTCAAACTTGTTGTATGTTTTAACAAGGTGTTATCTTTAGCTATGACTACAATAAACAATACAACATTGATATTTGGTCCTTCATTCTTGTCACTTTTTATTCACCTTGACAGTCCATTCAAATCGGTTTACTGCCTTTTGTTTCCTCTTTCCTCTTTGGATAAACGTACGACATTTTCTGACTTTTATCTCCCTTTCATACATTAATTATTTGAATTTTATTTTGTATATCATATATATATCTAAAGATAACCGGAGTTAAGCTATACATGTGTACACATCTGTCCCAATCAGTATTCCGTTCAAGACTTTGATTGCTGTTTTACATTATTTAAATTTTGTTCCTCCATGTATACACACAAGAAAGTAAACCATTGCTCATTTAAACACACAGAGACATAAATAAAAATAAAAATCCTTTTAATTTCATTACATTCGTCAGTTGCCCATTTTCCCAGTACATATTTCTACCCCAGAAATAAATTCTGACATCGTAATCAGCATCATCTATAGACACGGTGTATTAAATATTTTAGATACATTTTAATTCCTTAGTTTAAATTATACTACAGCAGACACATAAATCAGAAAATTTATTCAATAAAACAATGACAAACATTTTTTTTCCATGGGACCATGGTTTTAGTAAATGTTCAACAACGTAAATGTTGTCATCTAACACATTTGTCTCTACTTTTAAATTATTTTCTCTACTCTAAATATAGTTAGATATGACCATTGTAGTAACGACTAGCCACATTTTGAATCTCACCTTAAAGTGATCATTCAAATTCTACAAATTCACTTTCAATTTAAATTTATCCAATTTTCCAATTTCAAATCAGAAAAGAACAGATTGATTTCAACGTAACATCGTCCCAGGAAAAGTTACTTCAAATTTCTAGGATTTTTCTAACTCAGAAACGGAAATTCTTTTAAAATTAGTGATTTAGACTGGCCTTAAAAGTTAAAAAAGAAGGCAGTGTAGAGTGTTTTTTTCGGTTTTCAACTTTGAATAATATATTTGCTTACTCCATTTCTCCAGATGTGGTTATATTTATGGCTGGGTTATATATGAAAGTAATGTCATTATTATTAATTTTAATTATCTCATAAAATTCTTATATATTTTCATCATATGTCAAATTGAGCAGTCTGTCTATAATCCACTATCTGTAGTTGTTTGGATGCGCGTGTTTGTGTGTATGAATGCATGCATATATATATGTATGTATGCATAAATATATGTATGTATGAATGCATGAATGCCTGCATACATTTAATATATATATATATATATATATATATATATATATATATATATATATATATATATACATGTGTGTGTGTGTGTGTGTGTGTGTGTGTGTGTGTGTGTGTGTGTGTGTGTGTGTGTGTGTGCGCGCGTGTGTATGAATGTGTATTTCGATATCAGAGGAACTTTAAATGATAACGTTTAAGAATTACAGGCAGGTACGATTGATATTGCTATTAATATTCAGATAAAAATATATTGATTGTTATGTCTCAATCTTCTGTTGCCAATAGTTACAGACTGCACGAATTTATCTTTAAACTGCTACGACAATGTTTGTGTCAACGCCAACACACAGTCTTATAAAACCAGATTTTGCTCTGAAAGAAGTGAAAGCAAATGTGGTAAGTCATTATTTATTAATATTTATATATTCGTTTAATTGAGGTCATTGTGAAATTATAAAATACGAAATAGCAAAAGCACTTTCCCCCTTCATTCAGAGAAAATCCATTTTAAAATCAGTATCCTCATAATGTATATTCATTAGGAAAGCTAGCAATATTATTATTACCGTTACTATTATTTCAGCAAAATACAAATTTCACTGAGAGGACTATTGAAAGTACTCACAATAAAAGTCTTTCTTTATTCCAGGAATATTTTTGGCATATTTTCAACAGTTAATACAATGTGCTTCTTATGAACAAAACCAATCATAATTTAAATAATGACATTCAAAACTATTAAACATCCACTAGATATTCCGTTACATGTTCTGCCATCATCTTATAGCCAAGATGCTGTTTCCATGATTTCATTTTAACAAAATGCAAACCAGCAAATGTGTAGACTCTTTAAGCAAGGCTGAAAATATGCGACCTAAATTCACTTACATTTTCACCTTATTCTGATCACATTAAAGACTAGAAAAGACTATATATCCGTATTTCAAGTTTTAATGTATTATTCATGTATGTAACAATATAAATATCTTTTACAAATTACGATTTTTTAATGAAATAAAATGCATTTCTCCATTCATTATTTTCAGAATTGTTATTATAGTAACGTGTGTATGTTATTGAGAACTGTTAGCCTGATGCAGCATTCTTTGTCCAGCATTGCGGTCAGTTGTGTCAGTCGCTTTCACAGCATATGTTCGCTGCATAAGCTATAACATAAATCGTTAGACATGGTAAGGAAATGTGTAAAAGGTGGGGACCTTACATAGGAGGAAGGGAGGACTTAATCAGATATGTGATTACCATACTTGTTTAGTCGCTTTCCATTTTGTGTAACAAGCAACAAATTATATGCAAAAGTCGAATTAATTTTACCACTAGATAATGACATGCACAAAGCAAGAACTAGGGGAATAATGTTGGCAATGGATGATTCAGAATCAAAACTAACAAATCAAATCAAACCGAGTACATAAATAGTAGGTAGTTACCTTCACTGAGTGAGAATGAAACATAAATGTTTTATTATTTAGGATGTTAGAAATGCTGACTTTTCACAATGCTAATTATGTTCTATGTGAACTCTAATATAAATGCATTCTACAAAGATGTTTCTTACAATACTAATGAGCGTTTTGTTATTGAATATCCATTTGTTGCAGCTTGTAAGCACACATGTTCTAAGTGCCAATTTTCTTTGTCAGTATCTGCAAAATTATAATATTGGAGAGAAACTCTGTGTGAAACGAGCTTCTTTATTCACATGTAAGAGTCGAATGAAAATTAGAAGATGTTACTGTGAATTTATAATGATACAGTGCTATTTTTAACTATTTGGAAATGTTGAGGAAGCATAACTCGTAATATATAAAAATATTTAATTGTGGAGTTGGATTGTATGCTTAAAGTTATTTGATTCATACAGCAATTATATGGAAATTATCTTGAGACTATTGTTTGATTTGGGGGGAAAAGTAAGAATTTGCATTACAAATTCTTGCTACAGCAAATATAAATAATGAAATATTAATACACTAGATTACAAAAGAAATATTATATTTTGTCTAGCTGGGCCTCGAATTATGGCCTACAAGTAGTGTGATTTATTTAATCCAAAAAAAAATCAAGATATTTCTAGCAAGGCAATTAAACAATTAAACCAGTTGAGTGTGTATGTGTGTGTGGGGGGGGGGGGGGGTAAGGCGAGGGGATTCGTGAAACAGACTGCAGTCAAACTTCAATTCGCCGCTAGTCAAGGATCGAACCGAAAATGGGCGACACCATGTGGTCATGTTGTCAATGCGTTTACGCTATTCCATCTTAGATTGCTAGTTGAGTTAGGCTCTCAGGACTATTGTGAATTATTAGACAATCTTCCAAAACAAGCGGGATGATAGTATTATGGTTTAATGAGAATGTTGCGTGCATTCTCTTTTATTTATTTTGTGTAAATTATAATATTATTTTTGTTATTTCTATTAATGTATTGTTGTTATCTTTCTCCATATCTTAATTAATTATTTTGGTGACAATTAATTGCGATCGGCTTGGGGGCGAGCCACATATTGGATGAATGGGCGTTACGAGGAATCGGATAATACTGCAACAGGTTTTAAAATAGCCATTGGATGATTGGGCACGGCCTTAGAGCTGATAGTATAGTAATAATGAAAACCTATACCAATAGTGTTCATAATTATTGCTACTGTTGGGTAATATATAAACCCCACTGATAACAATGTCGCACACAAGGCGGCTTCGCCTCCCCCCCCCCAACCGACGGAGGGCGGTTGAGGGTGTGCGCCAAACTGGTGGAACTTGTTTCATCCCCTTCCGCCAGCCCTCCTGCCTTCCACCTCAGACGCACCACGAGGCTGTGGGGATCCCCCAGAAGCAGACCAAGACAGAGAACGTCGTAAAGATGAAAGGTCTATTGCGGCTTCTGGGGCGAGTGTGAGCGAAACACACATACAATGTCGCGCATCATGGGATACAGTTTATTTTAGCATCTCCCATGAATGAACATATAATCTTTTAATTAATTTTACAGTCAAATTATTTCCCTTTTCACAATATAACAAGTTGTTAATGAATCTATATTAGTTTTTAAGGATGAAAATTTATCAAAGTTTCACGTACCTGATACTTTTTGTGCATATTTTGGCTCATGTTGAAAACCATATGGAATCGATAAATGGAAACTATTTCAAACATAATCTCTGTTATTTTGTCTAACACGAATCTATTCTTAAAAGCAGTTTATACAATATGTGTACAATTATTTTCCAGAATTAAAATTCATATCATGTATCTCACAAGATACAGAATAATCATACGTTGATGTATAAATATACACGTGTGGAACCGAATAACGAGTCTTCGAAGGCGCATAAAATGTATTCTGATAATAAGTCTTAAATGCCAAATAATTACTAGTAAAGACGATGAAAAGAAAGCCATGCGTGATTCACCTAGAACATGTGATAAATTATTTCTTCTTAAAAAAAATCGATAACTATTTGCGGCACTCCCGTTACATTTACTTAATTTGGGATTCAATGTTTGATAATTGCAGCGCACACATCGTCCAAATATCTTCAATGCTTCTGGAACAGCGTCTTAGTAGGTGTGATATGTTCAGATTAGATATCCATAGGTCAATTTTGTTCCACGGAAACTAAAGTGTTCGCTTTTTCTCTCTCGTGTGCGCACGGTATCTCTAAGGACTGTCTTTCATGGAATTCTCTAAACAAATTTCACATAGTTCAAAATCGCCACCTAAATTATATTTCGACACCAAGAAGAAATCATGTCATTTTATTTTTCTACAGTCTTCATCGAGTATTTCATCACAGTGCTACTTCCTTGTAAAACACTTTCACTGACAATATTCAAAAATGAAAGATTAAGTTGTACAGCCAACAATCATTCACTAGCCATAGGCTTTATATTGATACTACACGCTGTATTGCGTTGCGAGATGGAAACGAAGGTAATTATTTAGAGTTTTTTCAGACCCCATTTATTTTATTAAAAGATTTTGAAAAATCGATATTATGTGTATGCCTTGTTCGCCATGTTAGGACTTCTCATGACATTATGAAGTGTAACAGTGTGGATGAATGCAAAATGCAGTTATTTACTCGTAAACTATCACACGCACGCACACGTCTGAAGAATGTGATCTAAAAGTAACGGAAAATTATGTTTATTAAAATTAAAATACCACAACGTCTTTCACTCTGGCAATGCGGATTGATAAACGAACATTGCTAGCTACTAATGATTGCGTATGTAAACTAATTACATCAGGGTTAATGTTAAAAGTAACACAATCACACATCGTACTATTCAGTGAAATATTTAAACTGAACTGCTAGAACTAAACAAAATCTCGTATCCTATCAATATTAAAAGCACAGAAGATAAAATCTAGGAGCATACAGCCAATCTGTAATGCCTAAAACAACATAAATTTTATTCCCTTCAAAACATTGTTTAATATAATTTAGAATTCATATTAATTGTGATAGGTCAGACACGAACACTTAACAGCTACCGACCGACCTGATCCAAGGAAGAAGCAAGCACGTCCGCAGGGTGTTTGCTGCTCACCTCGGTATAACCCCCTTCCCCCTTGTTTGTGTGAGTTATGTTAGCGGGTAGATTCATCTGCATGGAACGCCTTGACAAGTACAGTCAAAAAGTTTCATTACTGGCGCGCAAACATTCTCAGTTCCAAATGTGTAGTGATATTTTAGTTTGCCTATTTTATCATTGTATACTGTTTTTTTGCATTTACTAATTACGATAGACGTATGTATTGTTTGCATTTATGCATTTTTGCGCTATAGTTTATATTACTTTCTTTGTGAATTATAGGATTAATTTATCTAAGTATGGTTATTTTACTTAGCACGCCAATATAGATTGTATATCTTTTTAAAAATATGTCTTATCTTGTAAATTATACTTTATTAAAGAGTTATGTTTAAAGAGAAATTAACGTAGATTCTTTAGACACTAAAATCATAACTCTATTAGCAACACCTCCCCCCTAGCGCTTCCCAAACACTTGTGAATGGAGCCGGCCCCATTGGAGCACTACAGATCAGAGAACGTCTTATGATGAAATGATCCACGAAAGCTCCAGTTGTGACGTTAAATTGTTATTTAAACTACCAACACCCTGTGGTTGCGTGTTTCTGAAAGAACAGTTTCCTACTTGAATTAAATAAAGAATGTGAAAAGCTGTTCTTGCGTCGTCTATCGCTGTTGGTGACCATTGGTGTACAAGATTTGAGCCTATCCTATCACATAATATTCTGCCTATCTGTTGTAGTGGATAAAGTTCATGTAATGTTTCTTTCATCATTTTGGTATCTTCATCACAAAAATATGCTGCAGCTACTGATGATTAAGGTGGTGAAGAATATAGTAATAGTATTTCATGCATTCTTGCTTGTTTCGTGTTATAGCATTAATGTTGCCTTCGCGATATTTCAAAGGATAAGAATAACTGGTATATAATAAAATGCATTTATAATATTTATATGCAGATCGAACTATATTAAAATTAAAATAATTTATATTTTCATAATTTGCAATTATTTTTATAAAGTAAATATGAAAATCAATTTTGAAAGAAAAAAATATTTAAGTACCAAGGGTGCATTAGTACATAAAAGTAATTATATACCACTAGTGGTTACTAGCCAATAATCCTGCTTTTACCCGTTGTAATACTGTTGTTTCCTAGACAACGTTTGTGCTGAATCTGAATTTGTGTGTAACGAGGAATGTATCGACAACACGGCAAAATGGAGATGTGATGGATGGGTGGACTGCCTAAACGGTACCGATGAGGAAGGCTGTGGTAAGTGAAGAGATTTTGTTTAGTATTCCTACATTCCATTTGTCTGTTTGATAAGTGTAAATTTGTGAAATGCAATAGTGGGAGTTTGAGTGTCAACATTGTTCAAGTGATTTTACTGATTTCATGTGCCGTTTTTCAATAGTATCATTTGTTTAATTTGTACATTGTTTCATTTATAATTTGTTTTTCTTCATTCTTCAGTTAAGTGTAGGCATGGACGAGTGATTCACGTGAATAAAAAGTGTGATGAAGACAGTTATTGCCGGCTCATGAAGGACACACTAGATTGTTGTAAGTATATAAAGTGGTGCATGCTGCTGAGTTTGAATTACATATTATTTTTGTATTTATTCACTGTATTTATTAATTTCCTGTGTTCAAGATTTCGCTTCAAACATATTTTAAATAGAAAGATTGTTGCAGTACTTGAGTGCAAATTTTGAGGAGTTAAAGTTTAATAAATAAAACTATTAACTGAATGCTGAGACACAACCCCACTTAGCTAATGGTTATGATTATTATTATTATCATTAATCATCCATAACTAATTACAAGTGATTAGAATCTTAATTTATGTTATTAATACTTCTCCAGAATACACCATTCGTCTCTCTTACTTGGCGGATAGATGGGTGCTGTGAACGTTTCCTCTCTTCCACAACATCAAAGAATAACATTTACCGTCAGACAATATTTTGGTAGTTGAGAAATGCTTACCATAGGAGAAGATAAATCCGTCTGTATTCTATATTTAGCGGGCCCCGACCCACCCACTATCTTTTCCAGCATAAGGTTTCAATATGTGTAAGAAGGCCAATATAATTAACAATAAATTTATTTAATCAGCAATCAAATATACATATAGCAAAATACAATGTAAAAAAATACTTGACCATTATTTTCATGAATCACATTCGAATCATTACATTGTTATACAGTCGTATATCATCACACATAATTCAACGGATTAGTGTCAATATATATCACAGGACAATTTCTTATAGGAGAACACAAATTGAATTATTGAGATCGTAGTGGTAATAGATTGAACATACCATTGTCATAAAAACGTCGCAATATTCCTTCGTTCACTTTCATAACAAAGTCACTAGTCTATTGTCACAATAGAATTTGTCAGTTTCAAATGATTTTCTTGCATGTTGTAGACCATGGGTGAGCCACTTATTTTTTGTGGCTAATCTGTGTATCCCACCGCTGTAGTAGTTCCCTCAAACAGAACAAGACTGCAATGTCTTTCAGTCTCTATTGTACCAGAAATTCCATTATGTAGCCAGGCATACTTTGCCACCATACATCAACAGACTGCAGTGTATCTTTGCACTTCCACACTGTGGGTAGAGACTTTTCAAATCTGCCATGGTTGTAGTGGTTTATACGTCAATGAACTGGAGGTCCAGTAAAACCAAAAACTGCAGCTTTGGCACTTAAAACTATTTTCTTAATTGGCGGATATACAGATGTTGTAAATGATTTCTCTCTTCCACATTATTAAAAATAAACGTTCACAGTCACACAATCTCTCTGTAGGTGGAAAGTGTCTTAGTACTGGAGAAGACAAATCCGTCTTTAATTTATATTTGGTGAGCCCCCATCCACTCAATTTCTACTCCGAAATAAGATTATATATTTATTCATATGCATAAGAAGGTCAATGCATTTAAAGGACAATCAAATATTCATATGACAAGTACAATGAAATAATATTTCCATGAACCCATGTTCAGATAATTTTGTAACTACACACAGCCTTTCATAAAAAAATTTAAAAAATAAATTAAAAAAAACAATTCAGTGGTAGAGTTAATACAAATCACAGGATATCATAAATGGAGTTATTAGAGATAGGTAATAACAAATTTTATGTAACATGAGGCAGTGCAGTCTTAATAATCCTTCATGCAATTAGCCATGATATTAAAATGTATAGTTCAGTTCAATTATGTCAGCTCCATGTGTGTCACTTGCACGTGAACAACACTGTTCTGCTACTTAGAGTTAACCTGGCACTTCTTTTTGCTGTGTTGACTCCTTCAAACAGAACAATAAATGTAGTGATATCCAGCAGTTTCTTCGGGTATCTAATAATCTTGCTGCCACACTTCAGTGGAGTGCAGTATGCTTACACTTACTTGTCATTCCCGCCTTTACCATGGTCGGCCGTAGTGGTTTACAACACTAAACCAGGAGGTTCATATAGCATGTGAAGTGCACTGGAAAATTTCTTGCTCACCGCAAAATATAGTTATGAAGCAAACTTAAAATCCCAGTTTACCACTTATAACTCCATTCTATCTTACATTCCAGTCTTAACTTACAATTTCCTGCAACAGTATCTATTAGCCCAATGCACATGGCAAAATAAATACATCATATCAAACAATGTAAAGTCTAGCAAACTTACAGCATACAGCCTAGTTCAAACACTTGAAGAAATAAAAGTCAACTCATACAGTACATCTCTACTTATAATTTGAGTATATAATATTAATAGCAAAAATGCATGAACTATTTCTAAGTCCATTCTCTCACAATCAGTCAGCTAACTCACCATCAAGCTAACGGTCACCTTTTGAAACCAGTCTTTCTTCTTTCCACTCCAATTTCAAAGTGAATAGACAGTAGAATTTTCTACAGCAAGTAAGCATTTTAATCTCAGCCAATTGGCTGGTATCATTCTGGTAAATCATAACTAGTGGATAATAAAAACTATTTACTAGTTTACATTAAATCAGAAATTCTAGAATATTCTTGTTTCAAATCAGAAACTTTAAAAATACCATCATAAGGAGTGCAAGGGTCGGGTTATTCTGAAAATTTAGCCATTTATATAAAGATTACATTTTAAATAGAGAGGGACAAATTAACTCCACCACAATTCGAAATGAATAACTATTCACAAGACAAAATTTCTGAATTGGTTATAAGAAATAAAGTAAACAAGTCTAAGCTGGTTTTAAGACATATACATAATTAATTCAATAAATATACAAACAAAAATAATATAATTTTATATGTCTCAATAATCATTGAACATTAGGATATCAAATATCAAATTGATTTCTCACATTATAATTTGGGACTATAAGGAATACACACAATTCATATGCAAAAGTCATCATAATTATTTCTTTTCTCAGTGTGATTGGAAAATACAATGTATTAAATCATATTAGCATTATATTAATGAACTCTATTTAAACATATTCCCTTTTCTCTACCATAGAGAATATACAAAATATTTATTTCAAGAATTTACCAGCATTTACAGAGAGTTATGTACTGGACCCTTACACTTCCTTATTTTTACTGCTCTGTACAAATAGTCGGCCCGTATATTGTCTGTGTCTTTGATGACTTCCACAGTTTATTTTTACTTTTGTAGTAGTAATGACCGGTTCAACGACAAATGCGCGCTGACAAAAATGCGATGGACAAAAGTGTGTTCTGTCCCTAACTCTAACTCTAACCCTAACCCTAACCCTAACCCTAAACCTAATCCTAAACCTATCGCGCATTTTTCAGTGTGAGCAATTGTCTTTCGCTCATTTGTCGGGTCACGGTAATGACCACCTGGTCAAAATCCCATTTGGCATTTGAGTGAGATATTGTTGTTCTGTCTGAAAAAACAGAAATCTTGCCATATAGATAGGCGTGGAATTTCTGGCCTGCAATTCCAGACAATTCCGAGGCATTCTTACTCTTAAGTCAAATAATTCTTAACGTATGACTGGAGTAAGCTACTGGATACAGAATATCACCGTGCTTCTATATTAGTACAAAGCGGTTCTGAGTATGAATTCCTCATTAAAATCAGGAAAGTGGCGGTTGGGAGCTCGTTACTGGCAGTCATTCTGTGATGCCAAAGCCACTTAGTTAATGGTTATTATTATTAATAATATTAATTAATCACCCAAAACTAATTACAAGTGATGAGAATCTTACTTTATGTTATTAATAATTATCCATTCATTACCAGTTGTTTCTCTCACTTGACAGATATACAGGTGCAGTAAATATTTTCTCTCTTCCAGAACATTAAAGACAAACATTTACCAGCACACAATATTTCTGTAGGTGAAAAAAAAATTCTTAATAAAGGAGAAGACAAAACCATCTTTAACTTATATTTAGTGAGTACTCATCCACCCAATTATTTCTCCAACATAAGGTTATCAACATATGTAAGGTCAATAAATTTATTAAATCAACAATCCAATATACATATAGTAAATACAATAAAAGAAATCACCTAACATCAGTATTTCCATGAAATCACACTTGAATAATTTTAATATATATACAGTGTTATATCCTAAGACACAATTCAATAGATGAGCGTCAATAAAAATCATAGTATAATTGTTATCCGAGAATAGAAATGGAGTTATTACAGATAGGTGATAACAGTTTGCACATAACCTGATTTAGGTGCTGTCTGAATAGTCTTTCACATGCTTTTGTAACAAAGTCACAAGTTATTGTTCATAACAATTGCAAATGGTTCCCCTCATCATTTTGTAGAATACTGATGTGCTGCTATTCCCTCAAGGCTAATCTGGCACTATGACATAATACCCCCCCCCCCCTTCAAGCAGAACAGCACATGTAGCAATTGCCAGTAACTTTCTTGTACCATGATTTCCTCAATGTAGTCAGTATATCTGGCTACCATATATCAAATGACTGCAGTGTATTACTTACACGTACACAATGTGGCAGACACATAAACAATGCTCATAGCAGTCTATAATTAGAGAAACAGGCAATTCTGATAAAACAAGGAAATGCAGATTTTTCCCATTATGTTAACAACTGCCCCTCATGACCGGACCTCTTACAATACAAAATTAAAGTGATTAGACAATAGAATTATTTACAGCAAGTAAACTTTTGATCTCAGCCCATTGACTGTTCTCATTCTCATAAAATGTATCTATTGGATAATAAAATCTACTCATCCAGTTGTAACTGGAAATTGCATAAACAATTTCTAGCATATTCTCAACTTGAGTGTTTAATACAACTTTAGAACTTACAAAAAATGCCATCATAATAAGTGCCCAAGGTCAGATGACTTCAACAATTTAAGGATTTGTATAACAATTAAGTCTAGAAATAGGGATAGGCAAATTTACTCCATCACACTTTCAAACTAGCAAAGCTGGCTTCACACTCCTCACACCAAATCACTCTCTCAGGTTTGCATTTCCTCATTAAGTCAAAGAGTGGTTTGATGATGGCACTGAACATTGCAATGGATTTTTAATAGTAGCTGACCAAAGCCAAAAAGGATTTAACATTTGTTTAGGAGAGGGTACACTGCATCTCTCAAACTTTCTTACTTTTGATTCTCTGGTCATAGGGAATCTTGTTCCACTGTGTCCCAAATATTCAAGTTTGAAATGTCAAAAAACAGTTGTTTGGTCAAGCAGTAAGGATACATTACTTCAAATACTGGAAACGTTTCCATAACACATGGATGAGTATTGCCAGGTTCTGTGTAACCATTAATATGCCATCCATGAAGTTATAAACCGATTCCTCTCTCATGGGTTCGATGAGCTATCTCATTTTAGGGAAAACAGCTGGTGCTGAGATGATGATGAATAACAATATCCACCATTGAAATTGGCTATCATTTGATATGGAACATAATTGCAGCGTATCTGCCTCACAGACTGGAATTTGCCAAAAAACCTGTTGTCAAATCCAGTTTAGAAAGATATTTTGCTCCACTAAGTAGAACGAAATGGTGATCTGGTTCAGGCATAAGTTCTTCTGAAAAATATTCAAATTATGTATGGGGTCTCAGCCTTTTCAATCATACCTAAGGCTAACAAAGAATCAATTTCCTGCTTAAGAGAACCTGATTGCTGTAAGGTGAAACATATAGCTTGATTGCATTATGACCCTATAGTGTGACCTTAAATTCGCACTGACTTGATTTTCTGGGTTAATTGGTAATACATCATGTCTATTCTTAATCACTTGTATTTATATTTATATGTGTTTAATATAGGTTTTCCCGTTAGATTCTAGCTCAATATATTTTTCAACAATAGTTTTCCAAATTTAATCATTTCAACACTATGACAATTAGTTTAACAATTTTAAATTTTTTTGTTGGTCCAACATGTAGTAAATCATCTATATTTTATTTCTGTAAAAGCATGCCCTGTTGGAAAGTTTGGACATGAGTGTTCAAAGATTTGTCACTGCAAAAATTCGACAGAAAAATGTGACATAGTCCTGGGAAAGTGTGAAAGTGGCTGTCACGAAGCCTGGACTGGTTTTGACTGTCAAATACGTAAGTAGTGTCTGCACATATTTGTCATTAAGGCAATTAAGATAACTGACTGTCTTGGAGACAAATAACTAGTTTTTATTTTCTAAGAAAGCAAAAATTCGTTTCATGAAACAGTCAATGACAACTACAATTTCAAAACGCATTGTAGAGTGAAAACGTGCACCTCTTGCCCTCATAACTATTGTTTCAAATCATGTAGCTTTTTTGCGCTATATATATAGATATAGATATAGATAGATAGATAGATAGATACAGATAGATAGATAGATACAGATAGATAGATAGATAGATAGATAGATAGATAGATAGATAGATAGATAGATAGATAGATAGATAGATAGATAGATAGATAGATAGATATTTCTGAAAAGAAAAAAAAAAGAAAGCCTATTGCAGTTCAATAAGAGCAAAACATATTTCACGTGTTAGTTTTTTGTTTGCACTCAATAAATTTAAAATAAAATATTCTATTAATTATTTCTAATAGCATTTAGCAAATCAGTACAAATACTCAATTAAATATCTTAACTAGTAAGTGTCTTTCTTATGCTTGATTTTTACGCTCAGAATATCGTCCATTATGATTGCAAAAGAACACTATTAAGCATTAGGTATCAATTCATCACAACACTAGTAAACATCATGCAATAATATATGCAATATACCTGAAATGGCAACAGTTAGAAGTGCAAATTAAGCAACAGTAAACATGTTAGCTCACTAAATTTCCCCGTGGATGTGAAGTAAGAATGTTGCGCAAGTTACAGCAAGAATATTTTACGCATAAAGTTTCTTAATCATGAGACTTTTTCGCTACAGGACCCACACACACACTCCATATTCACCATATGAAAGTTGGAGTGATTTATATTTAGTCATTTATCTCAGATGTACTTAATACACTAATTAACCTATAGATGACGGTACAGGCAATCAAATCTGATTGACATTAAGACACGAAACCAGTATTTGCTTTGACGGCCTCTGACTAATCCAGTATATATAATAACATTAACAATACAGTGTTACATTACAATTGCATTATGCAGTACTAATTATGTACACTATAATTACACTACGCAAGAAAGTAACGATACACCTGGAAAATATTTTAACAATAAATTATCAATTTAAAATAAATAATTAAATAACATTGAAATGTTACTTGGGTTTCGCGTCACACATCCGTGGCCTAGCAATTGCTTTTTCAAACAAAATCTAATTAATTACCTACTTAGTCAAAAAAACAAACACTTCTATAAACACCAAAAACAGAAAAAACAAACAGGAAGGGTAGTAGACTGTGTCCATTCATAGTGTTATACCTATGATTCTTAAATTATTTAAGAAAACTATTTAAAAAGCAATAACTTAATCAACATTGTATACCACCACAGCGCGTATTAATATATAATATTTCAAACAATTTCTATAAATATAATATCGTATATTTAAGCTGATAACATAGATAACGTGCACAGTTAAGTGATGCAAACATAAATATTACAATATATCAATTATTATTCATTACGGCAAACATAAAACGCACGCAGATTTTTAAGCAATTCTAAAAATATATTCGGAATGTTTACACATATTGAAATATAAATTAATGGCATTTACATATCCATCATGGTATAATATGCCTTTTGAAACAAGAATTTATGATATGTTTAAAAGTATAATTATTGTTAAAAAAGATTAAGAGTAAATTACACGATTTAAGATTAGATCAAAATTATAAAATGCATATACATTACATATTATAAACAAATCAAATCAGATTGGTCGTGATGAAGCATGCTCTGTATATCGTTGCCTTGACAGTTTGTAGAAAGATGAATTTACGTTTGAATACACGTTTCTATGTACGAATGCATTCATATTGGCCCGTACCTTCGTGCAATAAAAAATAAGGTTTTTTATGTGTAATAAACAGCACGTTCTAATGTGAACGACAATTCAAGCGCCAATACTGAGAATCACAACTATTTTACCTTCTATGATGACCACTGTTACTACATGAACAAAACGGACGCCACATTTTTCTATGAAGCTAAACGAAAGTGCAGGTAAAATATTAATTTTTATAATATATATGATATGCATATAGGTATGAATGTATTTACGCATATATGTACATTTATCTATCTATCTATCTATCTATCTATCTATCTATCTATCTATCTATCTATCTATCTATCTATCTATCTATCTATCTATCTATCTATCTATCTATCTATCTATCTATCTATCTATTTATCTATCTATCTATCTATCTATCTATCTATCTATCTATCTATCTATCTATCTATCTATGTATCTATGTATCTATCTATCTATCTAACTATCCGTCTATCTGAGACAGAAGACAATTTTGTTACTGTTTATGATTATTATTTAATTATCTATAACTAATTACAAATTATGAGAATCGTAATTTATGCTATTAAGAATTCTCCAGAATACACCAGTCGTCTCTCTCACTCGGCGGATATGCATACCCTGCAAAAGTTTTCTCTCTTCCACAAGATTAAAAACAGACTTTTACCACCACAATATTTCCGTAGGTGGAAACTTAATACCAAAGGAGAAGATAAATCCCCTTTTAAATCTATATTCAGAGAGTCCCCATCCACCCAATATCCCGCTAAAATGCGGTTTGCAACAAGTGACTGTCTTTCATATTTGAATGATTGCCCAATGCACCCCTTCTAGGTACATTACATAACAGTTCCATAATGTTAGATGCACTAACAAAGTACACCATGTAGAATCGTCCGGAATCTTGTATGCAACAACAAAGCACATCATGCAGAGTGTTTTAGAATCTTAGAGTGCATTTACTCAACACACCACGAGGAATGTTCAAAATAATTTTCGTGAATTCTAGGGACAAACTAAAGCTCGAATTTCGCAATATTGGCTCTTGAAAGGAACTCATAGGCAACAACTTACAGTAAAACACTTACTGATAAGTTGAATCATAACTCTGGATTTACACACCAATGTAATCAGGTAGCTTAGAGCATTCACTTTATCTTGAGGCAAAAATCAAATTCAGGCAGCATTGAATTTCAGGCATACTTCATCTCTGAAACCCCTTTCTCTCTTATATACATTCTCAACTTAGAAATCATGAAACCATTTCGTTAGCTTGATGCACACAGCATAAGAAATATATTATCAATCAAAATTCAAAAGTATAATATACAACATAATTAAATTAGTGAACATATAATTAATTGTATAATCATTCTATTGCATAGGTAGTCTCTAATTCAATATTCCTTTATCAGTCAGTTAATGTACCATAAACCTGCAATCGTTTTTATGACCGGACTCGAATTTCATCAAAATCAAAGTAATAAATAAATAAATAAATGCACACACACACACACACACACACACACACACACACACACACACACACACACACACACACACACACACACACCATTTTCCAGCATCCTATTATTGCGAAGGAAAACACATAGCAGTAAGAACTTATTAATTTGTTATAAAAATGTTAATACTTTATCTCTCTCATACACACACAGACACACTCAATGTTTGGCAAGTTATCTAACTAAATATATCGAAAGATAGACAATCAGTTCTTATAATTGGAAATGCATTCAGAGTATATATTTTATGCTAGGTTTCATTTGATATATCTGTGCATTTAATACTGTCTAGATACAAGAAGGAAATTAGTAAGCATACATCTAAATACTTCTCCGATTACATATTGCATGAAGCTAAGTATTTTACTATGTGATTGACATGTTACCTGTGTTAAGTATGTTATCTTGCAGCATATTATTGACGAAATTGTAATTTAAATGTTCATGAAAATAAAACCATATGCTCATGAAAATAAAAACATTATTAATAAGAATGCTAACACATTTTACCCATAGAGAGCTTCACAAAAGTATATATATTTAACTTGTCAAAATATTTTATTTATTTATTTTGTTTATATATATACATAATTTACATAATTTTATAATACATTAACATTCAATTATTTCTTAATTAACGTAGAATATTTTTTTAAAATATTTTTCTACATCATGGTCACACATGAATTCCAGTCTGAATTAAAATAAAATAACCAAAACTACACATATTTAAGATGTTTTTAATGCCCAAGTTAATGTTAAAGTGGTTGTCTTATATACTTTTAACAATTATGCATTTATAACATTATTAGAACAGCAATGTTAATTTGAAATATTCATCAAGCACATTATTTTTTTTAATTTCAGACTCATGAATATGGACATCTTAAGTATTCACTCAGAGAAAGAACAAAAATTTATTGAAAACTTGACGTCCAGTACGATTTATGAATATCGACATGTTTGGCTGGGGATACGTCTTCATTCCAATGGTTTACATATATATTACTCTCTCTATAATTATTCGTATATGTATCAACGCCAAACTGATTATAATTATTAATTAATCTTTCATAACTAATTATACTTGATGATAATATTAATTTATTTTATTTATGATCCTCCAGAAGACCACCAGTCTCTCTCACGTAGCGGATATATGGTGTTGTAAATGTTTTCTCTCTTCAACAACATAAAGATAAATATTTACTGACAACAAGGTTCCGTAGGTGGAAACTTACTAAAGGAGAAGACAATATATATATGATAAATACATTGTAATATATTAGTTGACATCGATATGTCTACGAATCCACGTTCAGATAAATTTATGTTTACACTTTCCTTATTCAGAAAATTCAATTCACTAATAATGTCAATACAATATTCTTTTATTAGAGAACAGAAGTGGTGTTATTTGAAATTTGTGTTTAATAGTTTATTTTTTGTTTACATAACCTTGTGAACTGCTGTCTCGATAGTCCTCCCACACTTTTGCAACAAAGACATGTTATATTGTCACGTTATATTGTTAGCAATTGTTATGTCAGCTCCACGTGCCTGACTGGCATGTTGAAAAATCACTGTTCTGCTACTTAGAATTAACCTGAATGCTTCTCTTCACATATCAACTCATTCGAACAGAACAATACCTGTATCAATGTCCAACAACTGTCTCTACACCAGAAATTGTTCAGGTAGTGGGCATGTCTTACTGCCACACATAGGTTGAGAGTAATGTGTTCTTGCACTTGCATGCTGCTTCCCTTCTTATCACGGTTGAACGTAGCGGTTTGCAAACAATAATCCAAGATGTTGAAATGAAGGCTGTAAAAGGCTACTTGTCTTTGCAAAATGTAAGTAGAGAACAAACACTAAAAGCTTCCACTTATCACTTCATAACTCCATTCTTACTTATATTCCAGTCTCAACTTACAGTTTTCTACTACACTATTTATTAGCCTGATACACGCACACAGCATACTAAATACATAATATCCAAACAGTTTCAAGTTTAGTACACATTATACAAGCACTTAGTTCAAACATTTGTAGAAACAATAGTTTATTTACATAATAATCTTATTAAAACGGAAGAATAACATATCAATAGCAAAAGTACATATACTATTTGTAAATCCATTCTCTCTCAATCAATCAGTTAAATCACCACTAAACTAACGGTCGCCTTTAGTGATAGGAGCCTTGGGGAACATAACATCTGAATTGGAAGGCTACCTGAATAAACGCCCTGGAAACCACAGAATCGCTCCACTACTCAAAGCAGCGCTCCACGGAAGTGCCCACATCCTCCGTAAAACCTTGGATCTCCCAGAATCTTGGTAAGATTCCGAGACCTTGGAACACAACCGACAGTCAAACAGAAGTCGTGGAAAGAGGCTGAATAATAATAATAATGTGTCTCGATAGTCCAGTGTTTAATGGAGAAAAAAACCTCACCCAGAAAGTTAAGCAGCCTGAGCTGTGTTGCCAATCGTGGATGGGTTACAGCTTCAAATCCCATCTCTGGATTATCGAGGGAAGGAAAAGGGGGCTCCTCCAAACTGCACATTTACCCATCCCCTTTCATGATGGAGAAAACAAACTTTGATTCCATACCGGATCAGACTTCGCCCGGGTTAACAAGGTCTGCGCTAGGAACTGATGTTTAGGGGTGTTCTAGTGATAAATGGGCTACTGAAACGCAAGCAAAAACTCGGAGGAAATGGACCAGAGAGGAAAACATGCAAATCATGGTCTCTTACTATCAAAGCCAACCAAGAACAAGAGAATATAGAAATAAAATGTATTAACTGGCCCAAACACCATCCAGATGATATGATCAGTGAACAGCGGCTCCTGGACCAGAAGAGAGCGATACTACGAAATAGGCTTCTTACAGTCCTAGAAATACAAGAGATAGAACAGCAACAAGCGAACACTACAACCCGATATACTGACACTGAAGACAATGAAAATTCCACAGTCTCACAACAGTTAATTCCAGTTGACAACCACGTTGGAGAAATTCCATGTGACTTCACTGAAGAACAGCAACGCTTGTTTGAAGACATTTTAAAATGCTTCATGTAGACAGAACCCCATCAAGAAGGCTGCAAAACAACACAACTCTAAGGACAGCAATTGAGAATGCAAATGAAATACTAAAACGTATCCCCACAGACGATATCACAGAAACCAGCAGTCTAATATATGCCATTGCAAAGGTAATTGAAATAAGGCCAGACACAGTACAAAAACACAGAAAGCATCAGTACCACCATGGAAGAAGAGAATAGAAAAGAAAATAGAGTGTACTAGAAGAGAAATAAGCAAAATGACAGCATCAGCACAAAATAAGGGAAAACTGAAGGCAAGATTGGTCACCAAATACCATCTCAACTGCAAAAGCATTAAGACTGCAATAGAAGATGCAAAGCAAAGATTTCAAGGACTCAGTCACCGTCTGAAGAGATACACTGCAAGAGGTCAGCAATTCCAACAGAACAAAATATTCCGAACTGACCCTGGAAGATTATACCAAGAATTTAAAGGAAATTCCAAAACAGAACAACAAATGCCAAACATCCAGGATACCCATACCTTGAAGGAAAACATTTGGAGCAATCCAAAGACGCATAACATCTCAGCCAGATTTATTCAGGAACTGAAAGATGATCATAAAGAGACACCCGAACAATGCACCTTCACAATCAGTGAGAAAGACATCAAGAATAAGGTACGAAAATGGCAAACTGGAAAGCCCCAAGCCTAGACCAAGTACAAATATTCTGGCTGAAACATCTTACCTCCTTACATTGCAGACTTGCTGAACAACTGCAAAACATACTAAGCAAACCAGGACTCTACCAGCATGGATGGTAAAGGGAAAGTCTGATTATAAAAGATCCGCAGAAAGTCACAACGCCAAACAACTATCGTCCAATCACATGCCTAGTTTGGCATGGAACATGGCTGGGTAAATCATTTTTTTAAAAATCAAAATTGAATATTAAGGTGAGCAAATATCATGAATCTATAATTAAAAGTATATCTGTTACAGTGATTTGATACAGCGCGCAATGCTTCCACTGAAAAGAAAACTTTGGCACACTTCTACAACCAACCCTTGTCATCGCCTGTTGAGGCAACACATCATTTACCTACCACTGTTCCTGCACTAGCATGTTTTGAGAATGTGCTTTGCATAAGATACCAAAAGCAACACATTCTTAAACCAATACATTTATGATAAGTCTTTCTCAGCTTATATTTTAGGAAAATTATAGGTTTAACAATTGCTGCCTTCTTCCATGTAAACAGACAAAAACATTCCACAACAACCAAGTACTAGTCAGTCATTTTCAAAGACGCACTTCTGTTTTTATATCTTTCAAGAAAGATTTCCTTAGTTTCTATGGGAAACAACGTACGTTTACTAATCTTATTTAAATCGATAATTATATCCGTTTCTTTAGCTTAGTTGCATAAGGTCCGTGTACACTCCCGCCCCCAAATGTACACATATATTTTATCACACATCTTTACACTGATTTTATTAGGTCTGTATTCTTGTTAGCTATCAGTGAGTTTTGTGTTCAATCTCTTTACAAAGTCCTAAGAATCTCTCACAGAGAAAAAATGCATACATAGAACAGTGTTTTACAGTAAAAAAAAAAAAAAAACATATTTAAGTACAAATACACTATTTCAATATGGAAGCACAGGACCACTTACCTCGACATCAGTACTGAGTGATTAATGTCTAAAGGAGGGAAACGGGAGTTGTCTTTTCCCTCTCGTTATCAGGACGATCTCTGTCGCATTATATTGTGAAAAAATAGGCCATACAATCCCTCAGTATGATGGCGCATTGTCACGGAACGGGAGGGCTCGTTACAAGCCGACCCCGAGCTGAAGTTAGAGATGCAAGGGGTGAAGTCTATTTTTGGCCTGCTCCGGTGCACCTCCAAGAAAGCCCGTGTGACTTATGCCAGTACTACGTCGTGTCAGGTTGTTACATAGACACACATGACATACACCATTGATGTTTGGGTGGGGCCCAATTTATTAATGTCATGCCAAGGAGCGTTTTATTGGCGGTGTGTGTTGTGAGTGTGTATCATAAATGTGAATAAATGGACGAACAGACGAACGGTGCAAAACAATAGTACAAATTCTTTCGTCCCTCTCAAAAACTATGAATAACAAGAGAGTTGAAAGATGTTTAAATCAGGTTATTTATTTCCCGATTTAAAAGGGGCACTACTCTTTCGCACAGTGATTAATCATTCATTCAACTTTCCAATGTCATACACTCTGTGGGAAATAAGGGGAGATGAAAATGATGAAATTCAAAATATAAAATAAAGATTAATTACACAATTCTTATGCGGCAAATGGGGCCGCTTTAACAATAGTTCACATATAAATAAGCATTAATTTTAACATTAAAGTTCTTATTTTGCAAACGATATAATAGTGTTCATTTTCTTAGAGTCCTAGGGTTAAGTATGTGCGCGTTAGCCGTGCTAATTATTACTCACTATTAATGTCAGAGTTCCAAGGAGATGACGTAAGCTCACACGTCACTTAGAAGGGCACTTCAAAGTGAAGATCACGACGCAATTGAGGCGTCGCATTACAGGTGAAGATTCTGCAGAATCTAGGCACCACTTTCAGATTATCACTGGGGAGAAATCTGAAATTTAGCTGACTGTTGTCAGCCTCGATAATTGTCGTTGTATCGGTTGTCGTGAAAACGGACATCCCAACGACGTTTAGCATTATCGGGTGGAGTCGTCCAGTGGGATGTGTCGTCGCATCACATTGAGTGTAGAAATCCGGATATCTGTAAGATTTATCTCGGTGCTAGCCTCTCAATTTGCGGGATAGACTGCCAAAACGAACTCAGACAGGGGGAAGAACAAGTTGGTCCCTCGTGTCGTTAACTGCATACAACCAGCGTCGCATACATCGGGTTTTCTTTGACAGCGAACTTTCCACTTTGCCAAAAGTTATACTGAGTAATTTTGCCTCATTACTCAATATATGGCATCAGACGGATGGAAAACGGATGGAAAGAGATTATTGCAGCTTTCCTTTATGAAATCTCTGTACATGAGATAATTCATACGTGAAGTTAGACTGGCTTCAGACGAATCGACGTTTTCAACATTGAGAGTAAAATCTTCATTTTTGCCTCTTATATAGCTTCACTGAATGTTTCCAAAACTTCCAGAAGCTATGTCCTGTGACATGATTTTTGCCTTGGATATATAGTGGTAATCGTGATGCACGCTTTTCTGTGGTCAATTCTAATGCGCACTGGCCATTTCTCTCGTCAACAACACGTGACTCGTAGTGCGCAGTTGTCCCAATCATTTAATATACATATCCTTCATAAACTAATATATATATTCAATATGATATATTAACACACACTGCGTCACGAACGTCTGTCTACTAAAGAGATCTTAGGTGACCGTTACTGGAATTTACATGCTACATACGAAAAATAACAAAACTCGGGTTACTTCAACTAGTTTTGTTAGCGGTTTATTAAAATGAAATAAAATATAATTTCTGTCCCTCATTTCCTGTGACACGCATAAAGAGTCAATTGGCGTGTATAGAGCTCAAGTATGCACATAATTCACTATGCATATTTATTATTATTCTCTGCATTTCTCCAAAGTTAATTGAAATTATATTATATAGGCACCTTTCAGTGGGAAGATGGCTCTTTTACTGGTTTTGTAAACTGGGTCAGGTACCGACCTCAATTTTGGAAGAAAAATGAAGATTGTGCTGAGTTCCTTTCAGGAGGAAAATGGGACGATCTCCCATGTAAATCAAGTAAACAAACAGCAAAGCGAGGATTTATCTGCAAAATAAAGAAAAGTGAGTAGCAGCAAATACATTATAAATTTAAGTAAATAAATTGTTTGTTTTTAAATGTATTGAAAATTTTCTCTTTATTAATATGATTTGTCTTTACAATCAAATTAATAATTATAACAAAGTTTTAGAAATGATTTTGGTTCTTGATAGATTATTCTTTTACCGTTTATTTATTTTATTGATAAACGTAATTAGGTCCACTTTTTTTCATAAGACGTGATGCTCCAAATTTGAAAATTGCAATTAAATTAATAATGCACATTCAGTTGTAATATTAATTACAAATTCTGTTGTTGATTATTTGTATTCAAATGTTATATTCAAATCCAAGTCTTCTATTCTATTACAAAATGCCTTAATATAATTTAGATAAATTTCAAACGATGAATGTGTACTTTTAGAAAATTGATTAATTACCTTTAAATAATTTTTTAATAAAATCTTATTTGAATATTCACTTGAAATTACATTAAACTCTGTGTTATAGTCTTGAACGAATGATTCACTAATTTATAATGAACCTTATTCATAACAATGTTAATGTTGGTGATAATTATTAAAGTTTAACGTATCAAAGAATCCTTCAAATTAAGCAAACATTTAATAAATAAGCATAATACATTCTTACGAAGAAATATCCCCGTATTTTCAGCCAAAATACACGTTAGTTAACGTCTTCAGAATAAAAAAAATATTCCCTAAGACTCAATCAAAATTTGACTCCAGTTCCCTATTGCATGGTATGAAAGTCAATTGATTTTCATGTAATGAGAGTTCCAGTTCTACTGGCAGAAAATTTAATCGGCAATTAGCGGGAATCGGTTGAATAAAAACATCGGCAGTCTTTCAAACATTGGAAGTATCGCTTTCTACGTATACGATTTGCCCTACAAAATCTGACAGTAAGCTGGTGGACACTTGCAGATTGTAAAACAGTTCAGAAGTATGAGAGCAATATATTTTCTAGTATGTAATTTTAGGTTTAAATTGTCTATATTTATTGTGTTGAAACAAACATGTTGGCACTGACTAGCTATTGCGTACTGTATAAATAGTGGATTTCACTCTCATCCTACTTGTGTTAAAAAGTCTGTGTGAGGCCATACCAGAGAACTTTCCTTAGTTCGATATACCAGATAGAACAATGACTAACAAAAAGAAATTCACTAGACACGCGGCACTGTGAACAACCAGCACTTCTGGTAGTCATTCAGACCAGAACTGTTTGCCATATTCATGTCATACACTACTCTATATTTTTGTGACGCCACCTAGGTAATGGTTATGAATAATATAATTATTTAATAACCCATAACTAATTACAAGTGCTGAGAATCTTATTTTATGTTATTAATATTTCATCAGAAGACACCATTCGTCTCTTTCACTTGGCGGATGTGCGTGCACTGTAAACGTTTTCTCTCTTCAACAACATTAATGAAAAACATTTAGTGTCACACAATATTACCGTAGGTGGAAAACTAGTTAGCAAAAGAGAAGATAAATCTGTATTTTAATCTACATTTAGTGAGCTCCATCCACCTAGTTTCTTCTACAACACAAGGTCATGAATATGTGTAAGAGGGTAAATACATTTAACAATAAATTTATTAAATCAACCATCAACTGTACAACATGAATAAAATCAAAAGAGCATGACATTTACATCACTTCACAACTATGTTCAATTGATGGACAATGGTTCAGTTTTTCCTAGCAAAGACATAAGCAGGCAATTAATAATAAATACAGAATCAAATTCATGGATATCATCACGAAAAAGAATAGAGTTTCAGAGAAATAAAGTCAATGAATATAATCTGTTCTAAGATGGCAGCTGTTGCCAGCACAAGTTTCACAGTAATGTTAATTGCGACAAGTGACTGTCTTTCGTATTTAGATCCCATGTGTCCCTTCTAGAGGCTCCTTAAACAACTGATGCACGCTCCAGCATGTCATATATTTTTCCTGAATTTCACTTGCACTATCAAGCACATCAGGAGGAATGTTCGTTTTTCTGTGCGTGTTCACTAAACACATCATGAGAAACATTCAAAATAATCTTCATGAATTATTGAGACAAACCTCAAGAAACAATTTCCACCCTATTGATACTTGAATACAATAGGAATCAATTTACAGCAACATGTTTTGCTGATAAGTCGACAACAATGCCGGAGTCACCAACATAATCTAGTATTGCACAGTAGTCGTCAAAAGAAAAACATAAATGCTTGCTCTGCTCCCCAAAAGTCAAATTAAGGCAGCACAAAATTTCAGCCATATTTCATCTCTAAACTCCTTTCCCTCTTATAAACATTCTAAACCTACAAATCCCACAACAATTTCGTTAGCCCGCTACACACACAGCATAAGAAACATAGGGTTAATCAAAATTCACAAATATAATGTACAACATAGTCAAACTAATTAACATAGTTAATGGTTCAATTAGATAAGCATTCTCCAATTCACAAATCACAAATGAATATCAAACACGTGCGAAATATTCCATTATTTCTTTATTGGTCAATTAATCTACCATAATCTAACGATTGCCTTTATGACCAGTCTCGAGTTATGTATACATTCAAAGTGATTAGAATAGAGTACTTCTTTAACAAACAAAAATCATATATTTCCCCATTGGATGATTTTATTATTAACAAGTGTGAAACGATCAGTCAGAAAAATTATTCATCCTGTTGGAACTGGTTTGGATTGCATCAGCAGTCTTCTAGCATATATTCTCAACTCGATTTGTTAACTTCCATATCTGCTACTTACAAACAAAATGCCATTATAAGGAGAGCCAAAGTTCGGGTCACTTTGACAATTTAATACTTTATATAACAATTTTTTTAAAATTAGGGATAGGTAACTTTATTCCGCCACAGTCTTGTAAGCACTGAATATGAACGGTGTTGATATGTACTCATGTCCATCTAATAGACAGCAGATAGTTCCAAGCTTTCGAATGAGAGTTGTCTAAACATGTTAAGAATACCACATAATAGGAACAAAATAGCTAAATCCTTCAACGAACCACATTTATCACTGATGATAACTGAAACATTTTTCTCGGTGTGGGACTGGATGAACTGACATAACTTCAGATGAATGAGTTGCTTTCAATAAATCTAATGACACGAACAACGAACAAAAGTGAATACATGTGAAAAGAAACCTGTTTCTTGGATGTTAGTTCAAAGGAAAATAAATGGCAGTAATACATTCATTTGCATTATAAGAATTGTGGCACACCAGTTTATACACTGTACATGATTTCACAAAGCAATACAGTTTATTTATGTAATCCATGTACATATTTAAGATTTCTAGAATTCTATTTGATGGTTGAATTGAGTGTGGTGTGATGGAATGTGGTTGTGCCTCATGCAACATTTGTCAGAAACATGTTATGCCCCCCCCCCCCAACAACAACGTTTCTTTTAAAAATATGTGTTAATTATCAATTTAATTTCACAATAGTAGCTATTGACCTAATTGGTTCCATCTATCCATGGCAGATTTACATTGTTATATTTTCCATTAGCTGCTCTTATCTTACACTATTGCTACTTGTGTCTGCGTCTCTTTCTAATATACTTAATGTCTATGTATTTGTAAACTTTCACTGTTGTTTTAATGAACACAGATTGTACGGATTTAGGAGTCAGTTGTTACAACGATTTGTGCATAGATATCAGTAATCAACCAGTCGTTGACAATACTTCTGATACAGCTCAAGAGATCTATCGTAAGTCAAATTGCAATTATTATAAAAATGTGAAACAGTAATATATTCTCTCAAATTACTCTTTAATTAATTTAAACGCTAAAGTTTTAGATTTGTATTCATAACATTTTCTTAAAATAATCAATTAAATTTAGACGTAGCATACACTTTTTAAATGAATACTTCACGTCATTCTTGACGAAATGTTAATTAATATATTTTTATATTTTATCCAAGTCATACAAAACGTATGTATTAACGCTCATTTTTTTTAAAGAAAATGTGTTTCTGTCTGTTTTTCAACATCATAAGACTAATTATAATTTTTAAAAATAATATCACAAAATGGAAATAATATATTTATTTTATTGACGACTGTTTCGACAGAGGTCGTTAACATATGTAATCAAGACATTTTATCTCAGTTTAAAAATATTTCCTCTAACAATTTCACTTACAGATTATAAACAGTTTCATCATCGCACCTTGTGACGTCATGCGGAGTGGGTTTGTCCTGATGGTAGTTATTGTAAATGCACACATTCATTCCCTGTAGGAATTAAAATTACAGGCAGATTTCATGTTCCAGGATTGGACCGCATAGTGACTATGAATGTTTTAATTGTCATAATATAGACAATAGTCTAATAGCTCCGGACTCAGTCATTAACCCTTCCTGGTTATTTTGAAGAAATAATGTATGAATAAAATAAGCCTCTCTGTGGTTTTCTAGTAGAAACTATTTATTAATGAATAAATATTAACTAATGTGTGATAATGATTGGTAATATAATTAAGATAAAAGAATATCACTTTTCTATTCATCATCGAGATAACCTGGTATGGAACTAAAATGTTCATGATAAAATATAGTCAGTTAATCCAAAGACAGCAGCTAGGTTGTCAACATATCTTAGTTGTAGTAGATGCCAAGCCCCCTCTTCAGCGCATGTTTGACAGTTTGGATATTTTAGCAACATTCAAAAGCAGGGGTGTACGTGGCAATTACCCATGCCCAGGGAGCATTATTTGGTGTAATTTGGTTTGCATACCTGTAGTGTCGTAACCGGTTTTGCAAGTTGCTGTCTGAGGGAAAGGGTCACTCTCTCTCTCTCTCTCTCTCTCTCTCTCTCTCTCTCTCTCTCTCTCTCTCTCTCTCTCTCTCTCTCTCTCTCTCTCTCTCTCTCTCTCTCAGACACGACAATATCATTGATAAATGTTGCATACACACACGGTTAATCAGCAGTAGTGATGTGAAAGAATGTGATAAGGCAATAGTTGACCTGACATGACAAAATATTACATTCCTCTCAGCCATTATACTAGTTAATTAAAGGTACAGTACTTAAACACATACACAATATTCCAAAACGATCACCGATGTTATTAAATCTGTTTAAGAACATGGATATATAAAAGATAATAATTTTGTGTTAGAAAACTTACAATTATCATTATTACTCTTAGTTCACTAAATTAAACACACAATGAGACGAGTAACAAACATTAATCTATCAATTTCTGGAACAAAAGAGCTTCATGTACCTTAAATTACTAAAAATGGAATAATGATATGCAAAAGATGTAAGGTGTAAGTCATGCATTGCAGAGTGAAATAGATTTTCTCATCTTGATAAGGTAGGGTTAATTAATCGATTTAGCACTATACCTTGATGTAATTATTATTTAGTTAAAGGAGACAAGTCTGTTCTCGAACAATGGGAATTGTAACAGATGTCTGCCGAGTTTGGTGTACAAACGATTTTTAAATGGTGGCAGGAAAAGCTGGAGAGTATTGTATTCCCAAAACTTTCGTCTTCAGTTTATTGAAAATGTATGGAAATAAGAAAAAGCTATAAACCTTCTGAAACGAGAATTAATTACTGAACTGCCCATGAAGTACCAGTTTCAAACCGAGTCAGTAAAGTATGAGTGACAGGTCATTTTGTCGCGTATGGTCGGAGGTCACGCGTAAGTTTATTTTTGTTCTTGTAAGGTATTTTGGGTGAGCATAGAATTGTGGGATAACAGATTTCTTAATACGAGCAGTTTCATTTACTTTTAAATGTAATTATACAAGAGGCGATGTCTAGAATATGACAATATGACAATCATCATTATAAGTATTAGAATGATAATATTGACAGTAAAACAAATAGGTTCATTGATGAATCATATACTATTTATAGTGGATTTAAAAAATACTTCCGTAAGAAAGTCTTTATAGATTATACATGATAATATAGTAATCCATCCCTGGACAGGGTCTTCGTCTTTTGCAGTCTGGGAGACTAAAGTCAACCCTTACAATCAACGATTATGCTAATTGTTCTCTTCTTCAATGTGTTACTCGTCCAGAGTGAAATACACTCCTGCTAGTTAATATTAAGCTAGGTATTACAACATTTCCAACTCTCGCCCATACCGGTTTGAATGCATATATAATTGACAGCCCTAGCACAGGCGGTTCTTCCCTCAATTTGTTTAAAAATTAAAATAAATTTTGGTCGATTTAGAATTAATATAAAATATTTAGGAAGAACATATTTAATTAATTATTTACAATTATTTTCATTTCTCGTGTCTTAGATAGATAGATGGATGGATGGATGGATGGATAGATAGATAGATAGATAGATAGATAGATAGATAGATAGATAGATAGATAAATAGATAAACTGATAGATAGATAGATAAACAGATAGATAGATATAGACCGTTAATACTTTGATTATGGCTTTAGATAATATATATATATATTAAAAATTAAAATTCAGTGTATTATAATATTTAGTATGACATATGTTAGTAAGGTCCCTATTAATTTCATTCGTCATTGTATTTACAGCCACAAAATGTACTGAATTCGAATTTAAATGCAACAATGAATGCATTGATGGAAGCGCGTTTTGGAGATGTGATGGAAAATATGACTGTTACAATGGTTCTGATGAAGACGGTTGCGGTAAGATTCAAAAATTAAACTAGGAATTAATAATTACCCATTAAATACGAACAAATCATTTGTAATCTGTCGGTCTGTCGAGTGTTTTATCTAATTTCTTTAAACATAAACAGTGGATATTAAAACTATCATCAGATAGGTACAGTTTTATAATTTGTAAATCTTTTGACATATGAAACGCAAATGTGTTTGACAGATAATGTACTTGTCGTTTACTGTTTAATTATGCTCTATCTTATTACGTTTTGTTTCCTTGTTCTAGAATTATGTAAAAACGGGAAGTGGTATCACTCCTCAGAGAGGTGTAATGGACAAAACAATTGTGAGGATGGATCCGACGAAGTAAAATGTGGTATGTACGACAGATAGATAGATAGATAGAAGATAGATAGATAGATAGATAGATAGATAGATAGATAGATAGATAGATAGATAGATAGATAGATAGATAGATAGATAGACTTGTCTTCATAAAGAGCTTTATAAAACTGCTTAGCTGTTTTTTTTTTTTTTTTTACTTTCAGCATGTCCGATAGGTAAGTTTGGATATAAGTGTTCCAAGACGTGCCATTGTCAAGATCCAGAAGAACACTGTGATCCAGTATTCGGTACATGTCAGAGCGGCTGCCATGACGACTGGACTGGATTTGATTGCCAAATTAGTGAGTAATGATTATATGCCATAAATTAATAACCTTTTAGATCATTGCCGTCAAAATTGTATGTTTATCACAATTTCATTTACATGACATTCTATAAAACAGTTACATGAATAATGCTCTTGTTTATCACTTGAAACCATTTCATGATTACCTTTTGACTGATTATTTTGTTTAAGGTGAAGACACCTTAATGGTGAGCTAATTGTAGTAAACTTCTATTAATATATTATCTTCCTGCGACCAGTCTTTCATTGGTTAAGGAAAATGCGATATGCAAAAAAAAGTGAGTTGTCAACAAAACCACCCCCTCCCAAGCACACTCACATTCACTTAATTATCTCAGATATTTCAATTCTAGATTAAATACAGACATGGCATAGTATCTTTTATGCAGTGAAATGCATTAACAATCAACCCTCAAATGCAGCCCAAAATATTCTTTAAATTTAAAACGCGGAAGTATGAAATGTAATAAATTCAACTGGAAGTAATAATAAACGAAAACAGAGCACATTCTTCTTTAATTAACAATATACAATAGAGATGTTATCAATTTATATTTAAGACAAGGATAACAATTATATAGAAAAAGCACATCTACGTGCTTATTGCTTCTAAGCAATAATTGTAACATTAAATTCGAGTCATCTGAAGTTAATAATTTCACAGAGTTTTGCATTAACTTCATAATTTCATAGAAAACGTCAGCACACTGCTGTCCTCTTTCAACTGAAATAACATCTATCTCCACCTTAAAACAGTTATACCTGTTATGCATATATACATGTGTGAGTGTGTATGCTTTTAAATATTCCCTTTTACTACTACGTTTATTTTCAAACATATTACCCGACTCTATCAATATAACACATGACATTTGACAACGACAATGGCGTCACTGTGAGTAGCAGTATCCACAGTGGGGATAGTATAAATTCACACACACTCTTTTTTTTCTGGGTAAAAACATTCAGGATTAACACCATAACTGTTGAGCATCAGAGTCTAGTAGTTATGGGTTTACTACGATGTCATTGATAGTTTCAGCATATATTAATCCTAGGCGAAGTATGGATTCAGAATTAGATAGAGAGGTGACTTTATCATCCATACTAAAAATAATAGCAACCATGTTATCAGGGCATTCCATTTTATGCCTTCATCAAACTACCATGAAATGTGTTCGCCTTGGATCTGATCCTAATTCTGAAATTACACCAACTTACTTTTTAGTGGTGTCATAGGGTCCTTGCTACGATACTTCTAACATATCAGTAAAGCGTTAGTGGTAACAACACCCACATACTGACTTATAAGTTAGACGCTTTTGTCTTATGATTGTACTGATGTACTTGTCTGGGTTTACTGATATACATTTTTGGCTGTTATTTGATATGAAATGTCAAAGTGGTTAGCTATGCTGATACATACTTTTAACAGATTCTGCTAGCCTGCTTTCTGTTCAAAACTCTAGTAATACAGAAGTGCGTCCCATAACGGTCCTACTGTACAAGAATTTGAAAGGCGAGAAAATTGTTAGGTCCTGTGGCACTTCACACAACACGAAAAATAGTTCTGGTTAATAAACATCCCAATCACATGGTCTTTCTACACGCAATTTCATCAATGATTTGGTAAGAGTAGCATTCAGATTTCTGATTAAAGTGTTAAGCATAGGGTAGCAAGTACAAGTTTTAAACTGATTTACCTGCAAAAGTTTATTAATCCGTTTCATTAACTCACTAGCAAATTGAATCCCTCTATCATAGACATTGTCTTTTCATAGTCCTAAACGTGAGGAAATGTTGAACGTTGCATTTGCTACCAATGTGGTATTAAAAGAACTAAGTGCAAATGTTTCAGGGTATCGTATAGTAACGTCTATAATGGTGAGAATCCATCTATTTTCTCGACCGGATGAGGGCACATATTCTCCAATGAGATCGATGGCTTTATGCCTAAAATGAATGTCAAATCATAGGCGTTTCACCTAATGGAATGGATCATAATGAGTAACGTCCCCGTCATACCTGGTCAATAAAACTGAGCCTCCACATGCACTAATGTTTTGCTTGAGCCACGATAACCGCAGGTGGGTGGGTCGTGAACCAAATGCAGCAGTGATTGCTGGATAGCTCTGGGTTACCACCAACTGATTTCCCTTGGTCCGTTTCTGTTTATGAATCAGGAGGCCATCCATAGATTTGACTGAAGATTTAGTAACATATTACCCTGAGATATAGGTCTTCTCTCGACATTTCTCTAGAGAATTATCTGTCAATTGTGCTACTCTGAGAATGGGTTTCTCCCCTTCAGATTCTTCGATAATCAGTCAGAAACAACTAACTGCATACAAAGCCACCTTCTTATACATATGCATGCACACACTATCAAGAGAATCAGGAGCATTATAACCACTGAGAGCATGTTAGCAACCCATGATCACCATCGTGACACAAATTTTGAGACATACAGCCTGAATGCATCCACATATGTACTTACTGTCGATTGGCCAGAGTGATTGTTTGAAACTCTTCAGTGTAATCATCTTTTTTCACCAGGCATGAGTGTATGACCAATCCTACTCCACAACCAGTGTAATGGAAGTCTGGGAAACAGTGTCCATTAATATTCACATCTAAACAAGGCGCACCACTAGGTTCTCTCACATTAATTTTACATAGTGTCGTACAATGTGGCCTTTTTTTAATACTGTCAAAACAAACAACTTGATCATTCTTAACACATTTGTGTGGGTGGCTAACTCTGTTGGTTTTATTTCCATGGGGTGAGGTGTACTCTATCTGTTGTCTTACTAAATGGAGGAGGTTTGAGAGAGGATCCTGTTTTATGTTTATTATCTGGCTTGTCTCTCTGTCATTTAGACATCATTTGTTCATTATCTGGCCTGTTTTTGGTAAAAACGTATGCCCAAATATCAGATTAACACATATCCTTTATATTTATTCATACCTCTCAACTGCTTATAATTACCCTATCAAATTCTTTGGCCTTTTGTCCTTAACATAAGCTAAAAGTGCTGAAGGACATGATATCTGTAATTTGTCATTCATGAAGTGATCACTAACATATTTTCCAACATCAATTATAACTGTGACCAGCTCTAAACACCTCGTGAAAAAGTGAAGTAGCTTACTTCCCTGTACTAGAAATTCCATGAGGTAGCGTACTATGCCACCATTCATCAATGGAGTGCAGTATACTACTTACACTCACACACTATGGTAGATATTTTTTCGCATCTATTACAGTCATAGCAGAATATAATCAGTAAACCAAGAGATTCGTGTAAAACAAGGACAGGCAGCTTATTCCCTTTAAAATATAATCAGGAACAAATGCTAAGTTTCCAGTTTATTCGATTTTAATTCCATTATCTCTTACATTCAAGTCTCAACTTAAGTTTCTTGCATCAATATTTATTAGCCCAATACAGAGCATAGTATATACAGTATATCAATTTTATGAGTGCATTCACTAGAAATAATGTCAATTGTTTAGCATACTATATATGAACATTTTAGTTCATAAATGTGTAGAAATAATAGTCTACTTACACAATAAATCTTTATGTAAGACACAAGTATACCATATTAATAGTAAAATTCAGAATAGTATAGATCCACTGTCCTACATTCAGTCAGTTAAACTAATGGCCACCTTTCATGACAAACTTTTGCCACTTCAAATTCAAAGTGATTAGACAATAGAATTATCTACAAGAAACCTTTTATCTTAGCCCATTAGCTGGTTTCGTTCTCGTAAATCTTAACCATTGGATAAAAACTTTATCCAGGTGGTACTGGTTTGGATTGCTTCTACACTTTCTATCATATTCTCAACTAGAGTTGTTTACTCCAACTCTGACACTTAGAAATACCATTAAAAGAAGAACGTAAGATCAGGTTACTCGACAGTTTAACAATATCTATAACAACTAAGTCTAGAAATAGGGATAGGCAAATTTACAAGATAGATGGATAGATGGATAGATAGATAGATAGATAGATAGATAGATAGATAGATAGATAGATAGATAGATAGATAGATAGATGGATAGATAGATAGATAAATAGATAGATAGATAGATAGATAGATAGATAGATAGATAGATAGATAGATAGATAGATAGATAGATAGGAAGAGAGAAAGAAAGAAAGAAAGAAAGAAAGAAAGAAAGAAAGAAAGAAAGAAAGAAAGAAAGAAAGAAAGAAAGAAAGAAAGAAAGAAAGAAAGAAAGAAAGAAAGAAAGAAGAAAAACAAACAAACAAACAAAAGAGGAACAAAGAAACAAAGAAAGAATGAAATAAGTCTTGTTAATTCTGAATATGTCATTCTTTATTTTCACACATACATCATAATTAATACTATTAATGGTTGCAAACATTTCAGGTATTTCTTCCACCTATGTTGCTGTTACTGATACTTCGGATTATGTATCAATTGCCCAGCATGGAGAACATTGCTACCTCGCTAACCTTAAGGACTGGACAACCTATTATGAAGCAAAACGAATGTGCAGGTATTGCAAATTGTAGTACTTGTAAACTGTAACTGAACAGGAAATGATAATCACCAGTTTATAGTATTTCATGTAGAAATAGTGCATGGTGGGTCTTATGTTTTGTGTATGGACACAATACAATTATTTTGCGAGGAAAAACTATTTTTGTTATATTCATATACATTCACTTTGGCAGACTGGCTGGCATGGAAGTCTTAAGTCTTCACTCAAGAGAAGAACAGACGTTTGTTCTAAACCTGACGAAGAAAGCTGTCGGCAAATTTCGCAGTGTGTGGCTCGCTCTCCGACGAACTCCATCAGGTGATAGACATGGCTTCTTTCCCATTTCTAACTGTGAAATAGTATTTCAGAGTCAACTTGAAAATCAATTTGAAAAACAAATTGCATTTCCTTTTTTTCTTCGGCATTTCCTTTCAGAAACTCTATTGTAAATGAATTTAATATGTAACAACTTTTAGCATTTCGCTTATTTCTTTGATGTTTGTACAGTCTCATTGAAAAATAAAACTGGTAAATTATTGTTTTTCATAATCACTTGTTTATATCTAACTATAAATTTATCTATCTATAATATATATCCCTTAGTTTTGTCGACCATTGGGGCACAACTAATGACCTGACAACCAGCGTCCTCGATTTCATTCTGTTATCTGCTAAACTTACCGTACTGCTCAGTTTCTGTCCTGTCCACTCTGAGATGTTATCCTCCCATCTTTACCTCTCCTTCGCCCTCCTTGCACATTACCTTGCATGATTGTCTTGACAAGCCCTGTTGATCGTATTATATGACCATACCATTTTATTTTTGCGTTTTTTCACAACGGCCAATTTCTCTTCATAGGCCCCAATGCTTGCTTAATTCTGTTTCTCATTTCATCATTCGTGGCATGATCTCTATACGAAATGCCAAACATCCTTCGAAAGCATCTCATTTTAGTTGCTTGTATCCTCCTTTCGAGATCCGCTGTGAAGGTCCATGACTCACAGGCATATAAAAACACAAATGCAACCAAGGAGCGCATCAGTTTCATCTTTCAGTTGAATGAAATGTTTCTGTCTTTCCAAACTGTCTTCACTTGGTTGGTACTTTTATATGAATTAATACCGAGGTATATATTTCGAAGGATCTATTTTAAAATATTTTATGTCAAGACACCGTCATTGTGTTCCTTGATGTGGTTTAATAGTGTTATATGGTTTCTAATATATAATTGCTTTAAATTAAATATTAAAAAATAATTCATTTTGTAAATACTCATAAATGCTCGATTTAGCAATACTTGCCCATTTAAGATTACTTTGAAGCCTCTATGCCTCATAATAAAAATAATTAATTATTTTCTATGACTCCTCCACATATGCAACAGGTAAATGGCTATGGTGTCCTTTAACTAGGTCAGTATTTGGGGGCCCGGAAGTCTAACTGCCTTGGCGCCCATCTGTTTACGCCCATGAATTTAATCTTTAATTTGCATTACTGATGTTTCCATTTATTGGTACATCTTTCAAAAATTAACGCACTTAATGCGAAATGATTAAACGTTGTAATTACACTTTACAACAAATACGTTAAATATTTTGTTAGGAGTATACAAATGTAATATTTTTCAACACAGAGATAGGACTTTTATTAATATTACTAGAGAGGCTAAATATATTATACACATATTGTGACAGCACAACACACTTACGATATTACAACAATTAAATTGTTGTTTGTACTAAAAATTAAACCAAGAAAAGAAAACATAATTAGTCTGTGCAATGTGGTCCATGCTTCGTTATGGAGGCAAAAACCACCCCCTTTCCACAATGTTAAGGACGATGGTAGAAGATACACAAACAAAAACAAAAGATTTGGATGATCAATAATAGTGTGTGAGCCCAAATGATTTACCAAACCGACAATGAACAAAGACTACATAGATAATACAAGAATGTGTGCGGAGATGAGATGACGAGAATTTAATGAGATGTATAAACAAATTAACAAACAACTTACATTAAAGCTTAAAATAAGATTAATGATTTTCTAAAAATATGGATGCAGCAAAATTAAAACAGTAAATGATAAATGAGATTAAAATAGCATGATACCATCAACTCTAAATATACCAGAAAATGAAAATTCTTATAATCTAGTAATACAAGGGTTTGATCTAGATTATGAAAATGAACGTGAGATCACATCGCTGATCTATACTGTCAAGATCTGCAGTGAGGACATTAACATGACATTCGGCCTTGAGAAATGTGGAAGGATAATCATCCTGTAAGGCAAGATCAAAACAACAAAGTGTTTGCTATTAGATATAAAAAAAACAACGATGTTTTAATGGAAAAGGATATAAATGCCAGGGAAACTACAAAGTGCAGAATGAAGTAAAGCCCAAAGTTAAGAGAAAGTATGTAAAACCGGTTAGACAAGTTCTGAAGTAACAAAATACAAGCCCGTAATGCATACACAATACCTATAGTAAGCTTTACTGGAGGTATCGTAGATCGGACAACAAATGAAATGAACGAACTGGATAGAAAAATAATAAAATTACTTACAGTACATAAAGCATTACACCCAAAAGGAGATGTAGACAGGCTCTATGTATCTCGAAAAATAGGAGACAGTTGTTTCAAGAAAATCAAACATGTTTTTGAAGGGAAAGTCATTGGTATTATGAAATACATCTATAATAACAACAAAGATGAGCCACTGATAGAAGCAGTAAAAATAGGTGGACTATGCAAAACTCCACAGACAAAGAAACATAGAAGAAAACGTAGCAATCATTAGCATATGCCTGGAGCCAAACTCCTCTGCATGGCCAGTATGAATGTCAAGCAGATTAAATATCAACAAAGCAATCAGCGTACACATGTTTGAAAGAGTCAGGATTGAAAGCAGAAACAGAAGCACTCATATATAACAGCAGCGCAAGATCATGCACTCAATACGAAATCTCACAAAGTCATGAAAATCTCTAAGGATTCGAAATGCTGTCTCGATAAATCCATGGATGAAAAGCAGTGCATATACTATATGGATGTCAGGTTCTGGCTGGAACAGAATACACAACGAAGTGGCAAAATACATACATAGAAATATATGTGTGAACTATGGCATAACAATTCTAATAAGATAATTAATTGATGCTCCAACCAGAAGAAGACGAAAAATGTGGTTCTTTGAGATACGAATAGCCCGAATTATTCCTGCATGAAACACCAGACACTGTAGTTCTCAATACGTCCAACAGAACAGCAACAATCATCGGTGTAGGCCACGTCTTTCATTTAAATTAACTGAACGACGGTCTGAATCAATTGAATTCACATCACTAGCTTAAAGAAAACCTCATGAACCCATGTATCCTTCCATAATGGCGAATTAATAACATAAAATTTTGTATTAACCTGTAAACATTTTTTTAATTCAAAATTCAATTGCGTAAGACGTAATTTTCCACTAGTAAGCATATGTTTGATATTATCGTATGTTACCTATGCTCGTCTAAAGAGGATTGTAAGGAGGTTAAGGTTTATAAGTCAGTTAGTTTGCATTGTCTTTCTCCAAATCACTATAGCAGTTACAATGCAATCCAGTCCTGGGAAAGTGGCCTCTGACTATCTTTATAGATGATAAGGTAGGATAGGGAAGATTTTATATGAATGATGAAGAACCAATACTTATTGTGGACATCACCCCACCCCGCCCCATCACCGCATGATTGTTACGTTTCCAGTATTTATTTAGAGACCCTGTTTAGGAAATTATAGAACTTTAATTTACTATTTAAATTAATTCCCTCTCGTTTAACCTAAACAGACTGGTTGCTCAAATCATCATTCGACTAAATTAAAAATGCATCTTTGTAGTCTAGATCACAGATTTACGAACTGATAATTTGCGTACATTAGCTAGATTGGAAATCGTTAAAAACTCTCTTAGATTCATATGCATTCATTACGTCATTCGCTTAGCTCAAACAGCCCCCATCCAATCCACATCCTTTGGTCTATATGCATACAAATTACTACAAAAAGAGGTTCTTAACAAGATGAAATAAGATTTAATAACTTTAACAATTAACAAATTACTCAAGATACGAGCGCGAAAGTCTGATTCTAAGAGCTCGATAAGCAACGTGCTAATGGTTACGAGAATAGTGCCGTGTATGAGTTCTAATGATTTTTGTCACCCTCAAAGGTAACTTATCTTGCAAAGGTTGCCACGTGTAGGTTCAATGACCCAGTCCAGACCGGTTTCCACCTCACTTCTTGCCGTCAGTAGAATGCGCACACCGCATAACAATGGAACTCTTTCAAGTCAACCCACTGTACGGACTTGTAAGTGTAGGAGTTAGACATGCAGACCTGCTCGTCTACGATGCCCCACGGTGGTAGGACTATCGACTCAATCTCCAAGAGTTGGAACCTGGCAATGCGTGGATCCCAAGATAGGACTCACAGACATAGGTATAGGCGTGAACCTGGGTGCCGACCTGGAACAAGAGCATCTCCATAATCGTCCTCTGTTTAAATTCGCCTAACCTAAGCACGATTAGCCTTTAAATGCTTCCAGTTTAGAATCTCGACTGGCGTCGTTTACAACAAGCATGACGTATGAATTGCTAAACATTTACAACGTTAAACTTTTAGAGTTCATACAAAGGACAATTGAATTAAGCAAAGCGCTTTACAATTTACATTAAAATTACAAGCAATAATTCGAATTACAAAAGAAATTCATGTCGAGCACAGCGCTCCTGGCTCTAGTGAATTATAGTTATATAGATTAAAGTTACAATGAGAAAAGTTACAATGAATTTATATACAATAACTTATAGGTTTTAGTCATTTAACAACGAACCGTGCTTAGGCTACAATAGCAATGCATAGCACAAAATCACATCCATATTCAACAATGCAAAATACAATTAAATAAATTCAATACCTTAGTGAGAAATCGAGGTGTTATCTCAATTGATCGCGTCGGCTTCCTATGTGACTCAACGAATAGCGACAGCACGAAAACATCAGTACTACGGCTGGCTTCTGGTTTTTTCGGAGTGAGTAAAATAGGGTGCGCTCACATATTTATTAAAAATCATAAGGTGCATCACGTGACTGGTCACGTAGCATGTGGTTGGTTCGAGAATCTAGACAATGGCCTAAGAGTTACATAATGTCCCTGATCTCTTTCTGGAAGCTTCTCGATAGGAGAGAACTTACACAAAGGGTTTTCAAATTTCAATATTTGAAGTAAACAAGTGGGTCGGAAAGTCATGACATTTTTATCAGACTGTGACAATGATGCCGTAGTTTTTATTTTGTATTTAATATATTATTTTAAAGGCGGAACTTTAACTAGGCACTATATTTGTTTTAACAGGTAGAGTCAGAGTTTTCAACGTGTGATTAAGTATTTATGAACGCTGTTAGAACCAAACTTTGTCTGAATGTTTATTGGAATTAGCCTTTGAGGTGAATATATCCTAGCAGTGGGAAAGTAATGAAGGATTAAACAAAAGCACAAAGAGACTGGACTATTGGCCTATTAAGAAAACAACGGTGTGAGAGTGGAAAGGCCAGAAATTTTATTTGCCTGAGATTGTGTAAAACTGGTTACGAGAGATATTTATTCTTTTTTTTCCTTGTCACACTCATTCAATGGAATAAACGTCTTGTGACAATAGAGTACCATTGGAAGTTAATATTCAAAGTTAAGATGCATAATTGTAGAGAACAATAATTTTCTTAAATTAATGTTTAAACTCATTTATAATGTGTTTGTAATTTTAATAATCAGTCTATTTCATAGTACTGTAATTTGAGAATCCGCTAAATGCATTAGTATTTCAAAAGGTTGTAATACCATTTTATTGTTTGCAGTATCTAGTTAGTAAATGTGTCCTTCAGGAGAATAAATGACCTACGTCAATACATTTATAGTTATATAGCTAGATAATACACTCACATACATTTTATAAGCTTATTTATGTACATATGTACAAATAAATTATTGGATATAATAATGGGGAACTGCCCAACCGAAGTTCGAATTAATTGTCATTTCTTAATTCCTAATTATTATCTTATAAGGATTGTCTTGTAGTTTATCTAACGTAAATACTAGCTGCATTTCTAAATTGTGCTTTAGTTTTAACTATTGTGTTTTATTTATAGGCACATTTCAGTGGGAGAACGACTTTATTATGGATTTTAGTGCATGGTTGAATTCACAACCAGACAATTGGGAAAATAAGGAGGCTTGTGTTGAGTCATTCCTAGAAGATGCAGGGTGGAACGATATTTCATGTAATGTTATTAACGAGGGTAGAATTGGATATGTGTGCAAAACACGAAAAGGTGAGTACACTCAATAGTTTAAATTCAGTGAAGACACACACAGAAAATGTAAGTAGATAGTAAACTGATATAGAATTTATATGGACAGACACATAGACAGACATATGACTAATTAGATAGATATAGAGATAGCTTGATAGATAGATAGACAGACAAACAGGCCTATTTATAAACTTAATTATTATCTAATATGTTAAAGGTCAACGTGACATGACCTTGGAGTACTGTGAAGAACAGTTAAAATAATGACTCAGACAGAGAGTATACTAGAACTTGCTGAAGCAATCCAAACCAATTCCAAGCAGATTAGAAGTTTCTTGAATAATAGTTTCCTGCTTGCTCATAGCAATTTCATGCAATGGGGATAGACATAAAGTTAAATTGTTGAAGAATGTTCTATATTCTAATCACTTTGAATTTGACATAACCCAGGTACAGTCATAAATTCGATCCTTAGCTTATTGTAAGTTAATTGGATGATAAAGTAAGAATGCATTATAAATATTTCATACACCTCTACTATTGATCTATGATTTGAATTGGAGAATGTTTATGTAATGGAACCATTATTTCTATGTTCATTAATTTCATTACTTTGTGCATTATACGTATCAATTTTGATCAATGTTAAATGTCTTATTGTTGCAGAGTATATGTGTAAGAGAGAATTTATTTTAGACATGAAATATGCCTGAAACTTAGGGTTGCCCTTAATTTGAATTTTCAGAGAGCAGTTTGCCTCTTGGCATGCTGGCATTTTGAACCTTTTCAGTTTTTGGATTTTGTAACTTCATATCCCTTCAGACAGCAGTGACCACTGTACCCCACCTGATCACAATGTATCCAGCATTGTTTGTAACGTATCAGTGAATGTGTTGCTGTAAGTTGTGTGGCAGAGTAAATTTGCCTATCCTTATTTCTAAACTTGATTGTAATATAAATTATGAAATTATCGAAGTGATCCGACCTTGGGCACTCCTTATGATGATATATATGTAAGTGTCAAGAGCTGGAGTAAACACTCGAGTTGAAAATATGCTATAAATTACTGATGAAATGCAAACCAGTTCCAACTGGATTAGTGGTTTTATTATCCAATGGTTAAGCTTTATGTAAACGAGAACAGCCAATGGGCCGAGATAAAAATACACATACTGCAGAGCGTTGCATTGTCTAATCACTTGAATTTGGTGTGACAAGAAGTCTGGTCTTGAAGGTCGGATATTTGCTTAATGGTTAGTTAACTGACAGATTTAGAGAAAATAGATTTTGTGCTTTTTTGCTATTGATATGTTATACTTGCATTTCAGGTAGAGATGCATTGTGTGAGAAGAATATTATTTCTACAAATTGTGAACTATGATGCTTATGTGTAGTATGCTAAACACGTGACATTGATTCTAGTGAACCCACTCATAAAACTATTATGATGTATTTCTTATTCTGCCTCTTGTATCATACTAATTAGTACAGTTGCAGGAAACTTTAATGTGAGGCTTTAATGTAAGAAAGAATGGAATTAAAAATGAATAAACTGGATACAGGTCGTTGTTTCCTTATTATATTTTTACAGGTAAAAGCAGCAAATCCTTGTTTCGTTTGAATCTTCTGGTCTACTGATTAAAATTATAAACCACTATGACCGTGGTAGACGTGAAATATATCTACCACAGTGTGTAAGTGTAAGTAATACACTGCACTCCAATGATGCATATTGGCAAGGTAATGCTGACTACATCGAGCTAATACGGCGATGGAGCACCCATTTTAGCCTCGAGAGAATAGCAGTGAATCAGTATTCAACAATGTTAGGAGGGAATCAAGTGTAATTGACAGTAATTACTGAACAATAATCTTGTGGCTTTGTTGCAAAATCACGTGGAAATCTATTGAGACAGTGCCTAAATCAGGTTATGTGCAAACTATTATCACTTATCTTTAATAACTCCATTTCTGTTCTCTGATTTTTCTCTGATTATTCTATTCTAAACTATTCTATGATTTTTTTTAATGACAATAATCTTTTGAATGGTGTGTTAGGATATACGACTGTATAGATATTACAATTTTCAAAACAATGTTTCGCGTAAATGTTGATATCAAGTAATCTCTTTTCATTTTATTTGTTATATGTATATTTGATTGTTTATTTAATACATTTATTGACCTTCTTACACATATTGAAAATCGTATATGAAGGTGGGTGGATGGACACTCGCTAAATATAGATTAAAGATAGATTTGTCTTCTACATTAGTAAGACATTTCCTCCTACACAAATATTGTGTATGATTATTATTTTAATCACCCATAATTAATTACAAGTGATGGGAATATTAATTTATATTATTAATAATTATCCAGCAGACAAAACTCGTCTCTATCACTTGGTGGATATGTGAGCGCTGTAAATGTTTACTCCCTTCCACAACATTACGGACAAAAATTTACCAACATAACTAGTAACTATGTGGCGCTGGCATCAAGTTGATTCAAGTGAATTCCGTCCTAGAGCCAATATGATGGTATTTGTAGTTTAGGTTTGGTCTCAAGAATTCTCAACAGTTCTTGAATATTCAATGTGATGCGCTTGTGTAGAGCACACACGAAGATTTATTAATATTCGTCGTGTTGTGCTTTGTGCTTGCAGAGAGGGTTGTAGAACAGTTATGCAATGAGCCTAGACATGGTATGTTGGCTCGTCATCTAATAAGAAAGAAAATATCTTGTGATTGCGAACATGCGCTAGTGTCAGGCACATCAAGGAAAAGGTTAGGTACAATGATTATAAATATCTCTGAAACTCACTCTCATTTCTATTATAATGAAATCATATCACATGAAATTGATATATATATATATAGCATGGTCTACCTAATGCTTGTTAGATTTATTAACCTTCTTGAGGTTATATTACAGCCATAAGTTGGAGTAATGGTGTATGGATTGGGGCTGGTTAAATATAAATTAAGGATGGATTTTATTACTTTACTAAGAACTATCCACCTGCTGATACATTATGTGACAATAAACCGTTATTATAGTATAAAGAGTAGAATATTATGACACCTTTATAATTAGCCAAGTGAGAGACATATTAGACTTGTGTGTTACATGTTAAGGAAAGTAAGATTCTCGATCACTTGAAATTAGTCACGAGTTATTAACTAATATATAACAACCCTAGTGAGGGAAGGGTGTCCAGAGGTGTCACGGATAGATGAATGGATGGATGGATAGATAGATAGACAGACAGGCAGATAGATAGACAGATAGATAGATAGATAGATAGATAGATAGATAGATAGATAGATAGATAGATAGATAGATAGATAGATAGATAGATAGATAGATAGATAGATAGATAGATAGATAGATGGATGGATAGATAGATAGATAATTTCATATATTCGTTTCTTGAAAACTCTTTACTCTATAATATTGTACATAATTGTATACCACTGATTAATGGTTCAGATTCAAACATTTGATCTATAGAATACGAATTTGAAACATTTGAATCATTCTATGAAAATATTCCCTTCAGTTACACCTCGTCAAATAAACATCCACAATGTGTGTCCTATTATTGAAATCAAAACATTTTACATTCATAAAATATGAATAATAATTAAAATATTTACTGTACAAATGCCTATATTGGTTATAAAATGTTTATTAATTTATTTATATCATATTCCATTCGATTCGATAAGCACCTGATTCGCGTGACCCTTATGATTACATGACATGTGCAGAGTTGCGTCTTGACATGTAATACTAAAAATAAATATATTAGATTGACTTGGAGTGCATTTCTACATACTTTATTCAAATCATCGATACATACATTTGCAAATATAACCACATAATTCTTTCCTAGGACATTCTTAATAATATTGTTCCCTGGAATCGGGTTTAGATCAAACATGTGTGATTCTTTACATTGCCATTGACATCCATAGAGAAAATTTATTCGAGGTCATAGCGAATTGAAAATTATAGGAGTAGTCTGACACTTCTCCACATTGCACTCTGAAGAATATAAAGATCTCTGAAAGAAATTACCGAATGGCTATTTCAGCAAGGATATACATTCATAATCAGTTGTCATAGTGTTAAAAATTAATTAAATTTAGTCTACGTGCGTTTGTTCTTTTCATTCGTGCAATACAAAGAACGTCCATTTAAACTACTATTTTAAACTCTTTAGAGTCTAACATAATTCACGAGACAAGTGGTAAGTCTGTATTAAAACAGTACACATGACATAATAATGAAATATACTATTTATGTTCTACAGATTGCAGAGACATTAACATTAGATGTCATAATGGATTCTGCATTGACTACGGCTCCGACTACACTGGAAACACTACCAGAAATCTTGTGTCATGTGGTATGCCACAATTTATTTATAGCATTACACTGCGTCACACACACACACACACACAGATGAAAGTTGTTTAAGATTTCTGCTTAGAACACTTTTGCACTGCTAGATTTGAAAATTACACCCGTTTTTTTTTTTTTTTTAATGAGGTCCGTTTTTTTTTTTTTTTTTTTTTATCTAATTCGATTATTTTTAAAATCAGATCTTATAGCTAAATCGATTACATTTTTGTAACATTACTAGACAAAATTTGTTAATATATATCTTCAAAAATAGGTTTTCAAATTAATAAAAATAAATTTTAAAAAAAACGTTTTCTAACCCAATTCACAAAAGTTGATTAGTGTACATTGAATAGCAGACATTGATAGCGGTAAATACAAATAACTTAATATTAGGTCATCATTTTTCAAAATTCGGCATGAACTTCCGTCTCTTTGTATCTCTAAAATGTTGAGCAGTAGGGATGTCTCTCTTTAGAGTCCAACAGTAATCAGCCATCATGACTGCATCCCAGCGTCCCTGATACCTGATTTCCATCTCTTTCACATCCTGAAGAAATATCTTCCCTTGCTCGTCGCTCATTGATTCCAGATTTTCAGGAAACCGATCCATATGTGAGAATATGTTATGCATTTTGATGCTTGTTTTGCATCAAAGATTTCTGAAAGCAGACAACATATTGGCAACAAGAACTGCATAGTTCCTGGCGTTATTCTTGCGGAGAACGTTTTCACGACCAAAACAAAAGCCTTCCACAGTTCCAGTTCAACTTCATTCATTGAGTATTCCAATTTTGGATTTCTGATTAGCTTACGGAGTTCTGGACCATCAAAAATGCCAGCTTTCAACTTCTCAATGGTCAACCTTGGAAAAGCATGGCACAAGTAAGCATAACAACCACCATCTTTGTCCAGAGTTTTGTCTACCTGTTTGATTAAGCCAAGCGTAATGTGCAGCGGTGGGGAAACGTATCTTGTCTCTGTCAACCAAAGTGTTGTTTATGAGGTTCTTTGCATTGCAAGGTACCAATTTCTCCCGTAAAAGCCAGTCCTGCTTCGAGTAATGCTGTGACTTGTCCCTACTATCCCACATGCACAGAAAGCACGGGTATTTGGTGAATCCAGACTGTTGTCCCAACAAAAGGTTTACCATCTTCAGGTCAACACAAAGTAACCATCCATACTGATGATAACGAATTTCCTTCAGCACGTACTTCACCGCTTCATACTTCTCCTTCAGTGTAGTCGAGTGAGCTAGAGGTACAGAGGCAATCTGGTTACCATTGTGTAACAAAAGACATTTCAGTGATCGCTTGCTGCTGTCAGTAAACAATCTCCAAACTTCAGGTTTATACTGCGGCACTCCAAGCTTGTGCAGAAGCTGTGCAATATATGTACAGTACACCAGGTCCTTCTCTGTAGAGAAAGAACTAAGACACTCTTGATGTCTGTAGCGGTAGAAGGTGAGGCAAACACTGTCAGAAAGGATTTTTTCCCTCAATCTGAATGTCATCAGTTCAGCAGATGCCGAACTAGAGCATTTAGCTCCTTTTGCGAAAAAGGTTTTGGAACATCATATTCAAGAACCACTAATTCTTCTTCTTCATATTCTTCAACACTATAGAAAACTTATTCACTAATGTGGGTAAGTTCTCCATGGACAGGTACTGGAATTTCATCACAACGAGCTACTGGACGACGTGCTGTTTCAAGATCAGGATACTTAAGGCTGCTCCTGTTTTTTCTGTTAATGCCAGTCTCATCAATAGCGCAGAAGTAGCAGTCAGTGACATGGTTTGTCGGTTCCCTCCCAACCATAGGAATTCCAAAACTTCAGACACCGCTTCTTAACCTTGGTCCAACGACGCTGATTTTCGGTGCATGTCTTGCATACCATGTGTGGCGCCCAAACTTTATCTTGATCACCAAGTTTTATACCAAAATAAGAATGGTATGCACGCTTTATAAAACCTGTTGATGTATTCCTGTTAGGAACAATTGAATATTCGCAGCAGCTATAGGAAAATACATCGGGTTTATTTCTGCAATGTCTTCTGGCCGATTCCATTTCATTACCTTAAGAAAATAAATATAATTTATATAGCTCATGTAACATCTTCATAATTATGTAAAACAAATTATAACAAATTATAATTTGTTTAGGTAAAAAAATAAAATAAGAATTTTACATCATATAAATATAAAATGCCCTTATATTTAAAAAAAAAACCCAACAAAATTAATGTCGCAATAGATCAAAACGTTGATCAAAAATAGTGCCAAATGTTGACCTGATTGAACAAAACCGATATCATTTTTGGTTCCCACATAATAGAACTGTCATGAATCCGTTAAAATATCTTAGCAAATATGTTGTTGCACAGTGTTATCATTCTTACGCTGATTTAGTCTATTTACACTTGTCATCTGGTTAATTTTTATTTTATTTTTTAAAATTGAAGGAGTAATATATTTGATGTGGGTTTCGTTTAGTTCTTGCCTCAGTATCATGCTAGTTGTGACATTTTCTAATGAAAATATTAAGTCTAATACTGAACACGTTAAAAATGGTACTCAGCGCGGGTACATGATTAACAACACACAGACGCACGCACACAGAGCTGTGTGTAATTAAAACTTACACCAACACGCTGTTATTGGTTTGAAAGCGCGCGAACGTGTGCATGTATGAGTAGACATACCTAGAACAAAAAACGTTCGAATGCTTGAAAAGATCAGAAAGGTACCCATTCTCGGAGCTAAAGGTATCCAAGAAATTGTTAAGCATCTCATTCTGCTTGCCAAACTGAGCGATTTACCTGCAAGAATCTATTTATGAGTTTTCTAAATTCGAAACCAGTGACGGGTGAACGAAATGTCATTAGATTTAAAAAAATAATAACATACATTTTATTAGGATATGTTAAAATTTAATGAACAACTCATATTGGCAAGCATTTACTGACCGTCACCCTACATACTCTCATTTCCTGCATGTAGAGATGGGTCGTTAGTATTTTATTATTCCAGGAGAGTTCATCACAAAGACATCATATAATCGGCAATACGCATTTCTTTTGAGCAAGTGTCACGATGCCTAATTACGTTCGATTGGTATTTGTTTTTTGTTGCACACACACACACACACACACACACACACACACACACACACACACATTCACATTTACATTTATCTTAGCATGCAAGTATATGATATATGCTTTGCAAATAGAACATATGTGTACTACTAAAATTGGCGCTTTGAACATGGATTTACCTATCCGTAATTGTTCAATTTAATTTTCTTTGTATTCAAATAGCTAAAATGTGTTTTCTGTTTAAATAATTATTGATGCCATATTAATTTTCTAAATTATCAATACAACGGAAGGTAAAAAAATATTTTCAAAACAAAAATGAAAATAATAAATGACACACTATATGAAATGCATTCTCACACATTTAAATTTTAAAATACATTTAAGACCTAATTGACACGGTCAATCAAACGATCTGTATAGTGACGTCAGTTCTTGAATCTTTGGACATTTCATATATCACTCTGTTGATCCTTAAACAAATCGTATTAATTAGTATTGCAATAAACATTTTATGCAAATAATTTAGCAATTTCAAATTGTTTACGCAATATATGTATATATATTGTTCTTTGTACAGAGAGACCGAGGAACGACAAAGAATTCCTGTGTAACAATGAGTGCATTGACAGAACTGCTGGGTGGAGATGTGATGGACAAATTAACTGTATGAATGGCACAGACGAGGAGAAATGTGGTAGGCAGAATAGTTGTGAAATTTTTAGAAAACAATTTTTTTAATATTATAAAGTTTCATAACATATTATATACTACTTAATCACTTGTACCTATTCATCTTTAAATTGATGTTGATAATATATACAAGTGTTCACACTATGATATGTGTTCAGTTAAACTATAAAATTGGGAGGAAACTGAGGAACCATTTATCATATGGGTCAAAATACTTTAATTCTAAATTCATTACTCTTCATTTAATTTAATTTTCAGCATAAATTTGATATTCTATATTCAAAATACTTTCAATAAAGCTAGTTCATTTTTTCATGTCATTGTTAGAAGATATGACTCATGATCTATCTTTCAAATAAAACCAAATTACTCTATCTCCTTTTTATTTACCTATTTTGAAAGGAAGAAACGCCACTTATTAAAAAGAAAAAAAATGTGTTAAAACATTATAATAATAAAAAGAATGGTTTTAAAATTATTTCTTTTCAGTGGCTATTACCTGCCATCTTAAAACAGGATGTACCAACTTTTAATATATTTCAAATTGCATACTTTTTAAAAAATATTAAATGATGTTGCTTCCAGAAACATTAATTCACCATATATGTTATTTCTAGGAAATACAGTAAAACCTACAACTTGTTATATTTTCGTTTGCGACAATATTCGATGCCTCATGAGAAACGACCTTTGTGATGGTTACAAAGACTGCAATGATTATTCCGACGAAATTCAATGTGGTATGTTGTTAAGTGTATTCACTAGTAAGGAGACCTATACTAACATAGCATATTCCTGGGAAGTCTGAATGAAATTATGCGATGAACTAACTATATAATTTAATTTCATAAATTATTAGCTTAGTGGTTTCTTATTATGTTCAATACGAAATTGGGCAAGAGTAGAAGGTGGCAAACTGAATCGATTACTCCATACTCAGTCAAGACCATGCGCACATATAAATGTATATATGTAAGCAAATGTGATCTCTGAAATAGATAACATATATGCAGTAGCAAAGTCTTTCATTTCGAGGCTATATCTTTTGCTCCGAGGACATCAGGGTCAGTGATCAGACAAAGATAGATAGATAGATTGATAGCTAGATAGATAGATAGATAGATAGATAGATAGATAGATAGATAGATAGATAGATAGATAGATAGATAGATGAGGCGTGTATGTGCGCACATTACGTATTTCTTGCATTTATTTATGTATACATATGTTCTCATGAATATACATGAGAATAGGAAATTAAATGAATGAAAATGAACACCTTCATAAACGGTACTGTTTATTTGAAATTTATTTTTTCTTTATGAAAAGGCCCACCTGTCAATTCAAAAGGAATAGGAAAGCTGCGAGACATATATGGAGCGTATATCAATATGCAAGTGAATATAGCTTTTCAGGTATGATTTAATTATTTATTTAATTAAACACACACACACACACACACACACACACACACACACACACACACACACACACACACACACACACACACACACACGCACACACACACTCAAACGCACAATCATATTCATAGACGTATGTACACATATCCAGTGTCACATGTCCGGTTTTTATTTTTCAACACTGCCCTAATTTAGGCACTAATTATCGATATTAGTTTATTAGATAAATCCCTAACACAGGGATAGCTGGACTTGCCTAAATTATCTCCCCTTTTGTGCCACAATCTCAGCCTGATTGTTCACGACACTTAGTCGGACAAGTTAGTTGACTTCTTTGCCAAAAATGTTATTTCCCTTTTATTATAGATTGATAGATATTAATCTTTATTCATTTATCTCTGGCTTAGCCCCAAGCTGGCAAATCATGGTCGATTACATTCACTTATGTAATAAATAGCGAGATAACAATTAAGAGAATTAACAATAAAATTTAATAATAATAAATTTAATTTGAAAACAATAAAATGAACAATTCAATTTCCGCAAATACAAAGTGATATTGTGTGGCCCGGTAAGTAAAATTTACTGTCCACACAATAAGAGTCTATTCCGATTATTTTGGGACTTACCTTTTGATATTGTCCATAGAACACAGTTTGTTGTCGTTCATTCTGATGCATGCTGACAGCACGTGGTGACCTTGGCGACCCCTCACGTTTCAAGCAGGGCTATAGTAAGGATTCAGCATGACATTCGTTCACTCAGTGACTTGTTATGGGCTTTGCGTTTGACGAAGGAATTCCCACATCAAATACAGCAGTTTGGCAGTGTAGTTTAGAGTTGAGAGTAAAACTCAGGACCAGCTGAAAATACATGATTATTTATTTTACAGCTTCGTGTGTGTGATAATGACTTTATGGGCTTTATGGGAGCAGCGATAATCACTCTTTACAATTTCACTAATTCATAGTTTACATTATATGGAAATTTGAGTATGTAAAATCTTTACAACATATATTTCTTTCATGACTCTCTAGTTGCTCATAATACAATTTAGCTAGTGACCATGCAGTGCGTGTTAACTCTCCCGTGATAACAATTAATCAACGGTAACACAATTACATACTCATAGTGATTCTCTCCACTATTACAATGCAATATCGCTATTGCCACTTAGCTTCTGTAAGAAAATGTATTAACATCAGGAGCATTAAATTCACAAGAATATTCTACACATTTATAATAAAAAATACATATTATCAATTCAACAAGAAAGAATTTTGATTAGAGAAATCAAGGCATTACCACTATGTGTTTTCTTAGGCATGGTCATCAGTGGACGCAGCTTATCACCCCTGGCGCGTGGGCACTATCTCTTGATCAGCACGTCTGACACAAGCTAACTCATTCAGGCAATTTTGTCAATGAAATGAATGTCAACTAACATCTTAGTGCTATGTCATTGCCCGATATGCAAATGACCATACATGGATAGTTAGTATCCGGTTTTTGGCATGACCTTCACATGTGATCTACCTTGATATTTTCTGGCCTATGCTTTAATCCTTTATGGAAGTTTCTCAATGGGTACACATGGTTGCGGAAAAAATGTATATGAAAGAAACAGTCAATAATATGAAAGTAAAAAGGTTATCAGAAATACATAATTTGTTTTAATATATCTTCACATACAGGTACATGCAGGCTTGTACAGGATAAACAGATTAATTTTATTGATAGTTTACTGAAAATAATGTAATGAAATGTTTGGAGTTAGAATTGCAGAAATGTTATATTGCAAAACCTACTTTGTTTCCTATTTACTTTTCAATGCTGTATATGTACTTTTTCAACTTATTGTATTATGTGTGGCTAATACTGAGATGAAACATATTCATACAGTTATGTCCGAAAATCTAGTGAAATTTTAATATAATTTATAAATATATATCTTTGTCAGGTGGAAGGTTCTCTGAATGCGCAGATTACCAGTGTAGTTGCGATAGATGAAGATAGAAAAAAAACTTATCTTCAGATAAACCGACACTGGATACAGACCAACTTAAAATCAACATACTCTTTCGAGCATTCTACATATATAACAGACCTAACACTAAACATACTTAATGTCACGGCTGACATCATAGACTGCGAGTACCTGCTGAATGTCAGCAATGCGAATGGAACAACAACTTTGCCATTTCTGCTCATAAGGATAGGTCAGTAATGTTTGCATCATAATTGTGTTAACCTTTAAAAGTAGGCTCTATTTTCTCAATATCATTCTTAAATTAGTTTCTAGAATTGAAATATGGATGGATAGTCGGATTGACTGAATAGAAATATATGCAGAGAGAGAGAGAGAGAGATGAGATTACCTGAATTTCTGAACCACAAACACGTTTTTAAGTACATTTCCATTATTTTTAATGCAGCATTACAACGTTTAATATATAAACACATCATATTAATTGTCTTCCGATGACGACAATTCTATAGCACTAATATTAAATTATCTCTTGCAGATGACTCACGTGATGAAGAAGGCAAAGTGAAATATGTATATTTCGATGCACTGAAAAATTCCACGATTGCTCTAAACATAACGGTACTATATTACAATACCCTTCCTTTTTTTCTTGTCCTTCCACTTCATAGAAGTTTAGATAGCCTATGTAGTACTTCATTGGAAGCAGAGAGTTGTGCGTATGTGTATGTGTGTGTATGTGAGTGAATTATATAGTGTTTGGGGTTCTCTTGATGTGCAACTGTGTCTCTGCCAGGCAAACCATCTGAACTTGTCGACCATAACGTTTACTTCGACCAATGGTCTAACCTTTTTCCGATATAGTGTGTATTATCGACGTGACTACATATTGCTCTCAAAATTGCGCAATTTCTTTGTATACCTTTACTGCGAAAGTGTTGTATGGTGCTCAGAAAACTTTCAAAAACAGTGAAATGCATTAGCAAAGACATTTTATTCTATAACATTTACATACTTAAAAAAGCTTTCCTTTAAGGATAATAAAGAAATGACGTCACAATGATTCAAGATAATTGAAGAAAGCAATGCTTTATCAGAAGCAGACAAAATTTAAGATTAAAACGAAAATGTTTTCTTTCTGAGGGATACCTGAGAACTTGGCTATTATTTTCAGGAAAGAGAAAAGAAATGAAGCAATATCAAAGAACACAGTACGGCATGGGATACATCTTTGAAAGATTATTGTTTTACAACCTCTATGTTGTAATCGCATATATCAGTTATCATAGGAAAACATTTAGTCGGATTCACAAATGATCTTCTTTGAGTGAAACTAAAAAGCAATTTTTATCGATGAAGTGGAAACATTTGTATATGAATGAGTGTCACGTTTTATAAAATTTAATTATTATACATTTTGACTCATTTTAAAAGAAGCACATGAAAAATCTGTTGCAATTTATTAAAAGTTATTGCCTTGATATTTTGAAAGATTCACATTGGTTACATTTCCCTTTAGGGTGCTCATAATACTTTCCATTACACTAAATAGCAAAACCGAAACTGCACGTGCAACAGGTATGTTTATTATTATTAGGAGATGGTCTCTTTAAGTAACAAGAAAACTATCTTCTCCACACATTTCAATGGTTTGCACTGCAGTCCCTTCACCTGGAAATACAATTCTCATACACGAGTGCTCAAACTAGCCTCTCCTCGCATCATAATTCTTAACACTCATCAGAATTAATGTAATATTTAGAAATTTAAATCATTTTGCTCAATGCCTTGACCAAACAGTTTTACTTTTTTCATTTACATCTTTAACACACGTGATCTGTACTGTATGTTTTCCTTACTAATTGTGTACATATTAATACACATTAAACATGATATTTCTTTTTTTAATGAATATCTCCAAAACAATACGAAAATAGTTTCACAGATATTTATATTCACTTTATTAACTGCTACAAAGTTATGAACATGAGCTTACCAAGTTAATTAAAATTAGATTGACAAACATCAAACTTTATGGCATTTCTGCTACATAATATAACCATTAAAATATATCTAGAATTATCCAGCTGCATACAGAGTTAAAAGAGAAATTAAATATATCCTTACTTGGCTAAAAAGAAAAAAGAAAAATGGATACCTTGTCATTTAGCTGAAGAAGAACTTAAAATTTCAAATTAGGACTTGCATTTACTCATGATGGATTTATCCACAAACAATTGCCAAAGTAGGACATTTTTCAAAGATGTGCTCTGAACCAATGATTCGATACGAGTGGAGAACCAAGGTTTCTCTTCCTAAGGTATTCTCCCATAATCCCCTTTAGTAATAATTGTTTAAAATTGGTCAGTGTACGACCATTGGCTGAATCTAATAGGCTGACGTCTTGCACCATGCAAAAAGCTGTTTGTCCTCAACAAAATATGGGGTGATTCGTGCATTTTCAGGAATTCACACTATTTAATTCTTTTGAGATTGACGTCAAGGGTAATTCGAATTGAGTAGCATTCTGGGCATTGACTTCTAATACGTTTTAGAAGGATACAGTTGTTTTCTATATTGTGCATGTGTACATATTGTGCAGTGCATGATGCCTACTTTAAACACAACATTAAAATGTCGAAAATACCAGTACATTCTCCACAGCTTATCACAACAAAGAATTTCATAAATACAAATACAAATACGGGAACGAAATATGAAAACCAAGTAATAAATAGAAGTATGGGGTGGAAATATTTGTGACAGAGCATGAATATGTCAAGACGAAGTAAGTTTATTCATTGGCAATTATGCAAACAATGTTTACATGGAACATATGATCCCTTTAGAATAGCAAAACTAAATTGGTTCTCATTTTTTTCAAACAAGAGAACACCTACTCATAAATGTTAAAGCACATTTGTCATTTCCCAAGCATTGTTTATGAGATAAATTTGCCTCCCTTATTTTAAATTTAAATTGTTATATGACTGGCTAAATTGTCAGAGTGACCCGACCTTGGGCACTGCATATGCCAGTGCTTTAGAAAATGTCTGAGTATATGAGTCCGTGGAATATTGATGTGAAATAATCTATTTCATAGTAATTGTCATATGTATATTTGATTGTTCATTTAATAAATTTATTTTTAAATTTATTGACCTTCTTAACCATACTGAAAATCTTATGTTGGAAAAGAAAGTTGGGGCTCGATAAATATAGATTAAAGTCGGATTTGTCTTCTCCTTTAGTAAGACGTTTGCTACCTACGGAAAGATTATGTGATTTAAATGTTTTATATTGTGGAATAGAGAAAACCTTTACAGCATCTGCATATCCGCCATTCAGAGACGAATAATGCATATGGGAGGATCATTAATGCAATAAATTACGATTTTCATCAATTGTGATTAGTATGAAAGATTAATTTCTTCTTTTTTTTTTCTTCTTCTTCTTCTTCTTCTTATTATTATTATTATTATTATTCAGTCTCTTTCCACGACTTCTGTTTGACTGTCGGCTGTGATCCTAGGTCTCGGAATCTTACCAAGATTCTGGGAGATCCAAAGTTTTACGGAGGATGTGGGCACTTCCGAGGAGCGCTGCTTTGAGTAGTGGAGCGATTCTGTGGTTTCCAGGGAGTTTATTCAGGTAGCCTTCCAATTCTGATGTTATGTTCCCCAAGGCTCCTATCACTATTGGTATCACTTCTGCTTTTACATTCCACAGTCTCTGGATTTCTAATCTGAGGTCTTGGTATTTTTCTATTTTTTCTCTTTCTTTTGTTTTTATGTTTCTATCACTTGGAACAGCGACATCAATAATTGTTACTGTTCTGTTGGTCTTATTGAGAACTACAATGTCTGGTCGTCTTGCAGGAATCACCCGGTCTGTTCTTATCTCGAAGTCCCACAGTATTTTGACTTCTTCTGTTTCGATGACTGCTTCTGGTTGATGCATCCATGTTCTTTCTGGGGTTTTTATGCCATAGTTCTCACACAGATTTCTATGTATGTGTTTTGCCACTTCATTGTGTCGTTTGGTGTATTCTGTTCCAGCCAGAACCTGACATCCAGATAGTATGTGTTCTGTTGTCTCATCCATGGATTTGCAAAGTCTACATTTGGAATCATTTGAAATTTTCATGATTTTCGTTTTGTGTGCTTTGGTGTTGAGTGCTTGATCTTTATTATTATTATTATTATTATTATTATTATTATTATTATTATTATTATTATTATTATTATTATTATTCAGTCTCTTTCCACGACTTCTGTTTGACTGTCGGCTGTGATCCAAGGTCTCGGAATCTTACCAAGATTCTGGGAGATCCAAGGTTTTACGGAGGATGTGGGCACTTCCGAGGAGCGCTGCTTTGAGTAGTGGAGCGATTCTGTGTTTTCCAGGGAGTTTATTCAGGTAGCCTTCCAATTCTGATGTTATGTTCATATCTATCTATCTCATGTCAATCTATCTATCTATATGTCTGTCTGCCTATCTATCTATCCATCTATCTTTCTATTCACTTGTTTTTATGTTTACATGTGTACTTCCATTTCAATAATATTACGACATAATTTCATTCGTTAACGATATTTAATATTTTATTAATATTTGGTTCACTCCATTATGCAATGTAATAGGTCAAGGTTTATCCTGTGCCATCTATTTCTGAAGTTATGGGAATTGATGAAAAGGGAGACCTACATTTGTCTTTACCGGAATGGACACACAGTGTAGAAATAATGTATAAAAAGCCTTTCACCACAACATTCACGCTACAATGGCTGTATCATACAGGCGATATAGTGTATACACGGTACTTTGCAATTTTCAATAACTCGAATGGCAGAACCTCAATACAGTTCCAGCTCCGTTCTAAAGGTAGAAATAAATAGACTTACATATCTATCTATCTGTCTATCTGTCTATCTATCGATCGATCTATCTACCTACCTATCTATATATCTACCTACCTACCTATCTATCTATCTATCTATCTATCTATCTATCTACCTACCTACCTATCTATGTATCTATCTATCAATATATCTATCTACCTACCTATCTATCTATCTATCTATCTACCTACCTACCTACCTATCTATCTATCTATCTATCTATCTATCTATGTATCTATCTATATATCTATCTACCTACCTACCTATATATCTTATAGAGAGAGTTTGTAGGTGTATCTGGTCATCGATATTTTAATCTTTTACTAGATTTGCATTTAATTAAATTCCTTAATTGTTTTCCTAATATCACAGGTGATTCTAATCAAGACGCTGAAAGGAAACGAATTGCTATATCTGTTACATCAGTTCTTCTTCTTCTTGTTATTGTCGGTATTGGTATTGCAGGCCTACTTAAAAAGAAAGGTTAGTAAATTAGACTGTTTATGAACAAGGAATACTGGATTCTGATTCATTAGAACACAAATAGTGACTTATTTATTGAACGTTAAAAGAAATAAAAGAAAGTTTATTTTTCATTATGTAAATTCCAGTTGTTATTTTCCCTAATTGTGTACTATATGTTTTAGCACATTAATACTGTAAGAGAAAAATAAATAATTTAATGACATAACGTGTTGTATCTGTGGAATCGATGTTAAGTACAATGACTAAGCATACATATATTAATTTAAAATGTGCAAGGTTATAAAATAAGTTAAAATTGGATTCTTTCAGGATCATTTGTTACGATTTTGCCAGTATGTCATTTTCTTTGATTTTCCTTCACCTTCTGGATGATGCCATTTTTATGACAAAATAGTCCATAGTGAAGCTTTATTAGAACTGGATAAATAAATAATAAGATTGTTAGGTGCCTGTTTTTCAGTACGTATTCACTCCGAGAGCAGTACACGTTTTGCAAATCTCTTGTATGGGCTGTTAGCTCGTTGACTCGCAGTTTTGAAAGAAGTATTTTATTGATTAATTAACCTTATAAGTTGAAATCAGCAATAATGAACAAACGTCATACGTCAGATTGCAGATATATCTCAATATTTCAGTAAGACAGACAGACAACCTACACATGCTGTCATAAGCAACAAACCGTCTTGTAGATGTTAATGTATTTGGGAATAAAAATGTTTAGCTTAATGGCAATGTGACTGAAAATGCTCATATCATCTAGGATTTTAACCTGAGTGAGAGTATGTTAAACATAATTCCAATGATATATTCATAAAAGAAACTGTGTTTGTATGTTGCGGGGTGATGCTGGTTGTTGCTGGCCTCTCTTTCCTCCTTGATGGGGGAGGGGGGCAGATCAGCTGCTGCGATGCCAAGATTACACCAAATGGCAAGATGTACAAAAAATAACCACTCTCACATGCAGACATCACGATATTTTTGTGGGGGGAAATATAAAAGTACTTTATTCTGTAAATGTGAGGTAAAGTGTAAACATCAGCTGTGAGTGTGAGTAGGCCTATGAATGTAGTGTGAATGACGAACAGGAAGAACAAACAAACAACTGCACCAACACACTTTCTCAACAATGAAAGGAAGCCCAGCTCTTGAAAAAAGAGTCAAAATTATTCTAAAATGGGGCTACTCTCACACAGCATTAGACGTTCATTCAGGAGCATCCACACACAACATCCATGGGCTGGAGAACAAGAGCAATGAAAATTATTAAATAAAATAAAAATAATAAAGATTACAAAATCAACAATATGACTAGCAGTGATGACTGCACAAGCAAACACTAAACAAAATAAATAGGCATGATTAAATGTGTGAAAACCCAACACAAATAGATGTAAATTGCAAGAGTGGTGATAACAGCAAAGATATCCAACACTAATGAAAATTAGTGCTACGAATCTGTGGGTGAAGACCCAACATAGATAATAAATTATAAACCACAATAGCAGTGATAACTGTGAATACGAAACACTACTGAAATCAGTGCTGTAAATATGTGGGTGAAAACCCAATGCCAACAAATGATGAATGTTAGTTACAGTTATAGTGGTGGTGATGACCGCACGACTATCACAGCAGAATAGTTTACTAAAGATAATATTATGTAAACAGTTCGGAGTGAAAACCCAAAACGGATAACAAACGTTAATTATAAATACAAATTAATCAAAGTTAAATGTTCAAGGAAATGTTCAGGGTGAAAACCCAATGCAAATAATAATAATTGATTAATCAAAGTCAAATGTTTATGAAGAATATGTTCAAGGTGAGATGTATGTAGAGTGTTGCTTCTGTATACCAAATTTAATTGTCACCAACTCTTGATAAAGACTTTGGTGCCTTACAATTTGTGTTTAGTTGAAGACATTCCTTGGATAAATTCACAATTATGGAAAGTCAGGAATAAATCTGAGCATGACCACAACATGTAAAAAAAAAACCAACAATGTAGTTCCCACACATCTTGTGGACAGGCAGCACTCTCATACACTCACACAAAAATAGCTCCAGACAGTCTTTTTATGTAAACCATGTTCTTACTTCTTTTTAGAAAACTCTCACAGGCATTTCTACTTTCTAACCTAATGAAGGTGCATCCACTTCTAAAAATATAGTTCCTACTTAAATTTGTTATAAGGAACATTAAAAAATAAAGAAATTTTCCACATATTGCTAACATAATTATCCTACATCTAACATAAATACTTAATCAAATAAATTTTATTAAAATGCTGAAAGTACAAAATAAGTGAACTCACTGACAGTGCATGTAATGACATGTCATTTACTCGCAGACAACACTTACAAACATCTGGTACATCACATGATAGACAAGTGGAGATACTATTTTTTTAAAATAATTTTTCCTGATTACCCCCTTTTACCATGACAGTGTATTGGGCTAATACATACTGTAGCAGGAAACTGCAAGTTAAGACTGGAATGCAAGAAAGAATGGAGGTACAGAGGTACACAGTGATAAACTAAAATGTAGCAATGCTCCCTGAATATATTTTTTAGGGTAAACAGCCTTTTCTTTATTTTATATATGATTTGAACAGCCTTTGTTTACTGGTTATAAATCTATATGGCCATGATATATGCATGGAGCCTTTAATGTGGAGTGTAAGAGTAAGAATAAACTTCATTCCTTTGATGTGTGGTGGCAAGATATTCTGACTATTTGAGGAATTTCTGACACAGTAAATTTCTTAGAAATAGCTACAATTATTGTTCTGCCTGAAGGAACTGTCATTTTAAAGAGGGTGTTGACATTGACTTTGAGAGAATACCAAGGCACTAGTGTTTTAATGTGTGTGGAGAGAGACTTGTGTGGATAATAACTTGGAACATTATTACAAAAGTACACAAAACACTATTGAGATAACATTTAATTCAGGTTATGTAAAATATTATTATCACATATCTCTAATAACTCCATTTCATTTCTCTGATATATTTTAAGAATATAGACTGTATAAACATAAAGTTACCTAAACATGGGTTCGTGAAAATATAGATGTCAAGTAATCTATATCATTGTATTTGTCATATGCATATTTGATAGTTGATTTAATAAATTTATTGACCTTCTTACACATATTGATAACATTATGTTGGAGAAGAAATGGGTTGATGTAGACTCGCTAAATATAGATTAAAGACGGATTTATCTTCTCCTTTCATCGATGGAATATTGCATGACAGTACATGCTTGTCTTTTATGTTGTAGAAGAGAGAAAGAATGCTTATGTTGCCTGCTTATCTGCCAAGTGAGTGAGACAAGTGGTGTCTTTTGTAGAATTATTAATAACATATCGTAATATTCTCATTACTTTTCATTAGTTAGGGACGATTAATTAATAATACTTTTTACCATTAGCTAAGTAGCGTTGACGTCACATAAAATTGTATTAACAAATTCATGTTGAATGAAGAAGAAACGCATGTTTCAGTAATCATATCCAACTCAGACAAGAATACTTCATGAGTTGCACATAACAGAGAGTAGAGTGATGTCAAGTGTAATTTATTTCTTATTTGCAGGAATAATTAAATCCTTTAGCCTTCAGCGAGGATGTTTCGTCACGGGTCCGATAAACACAATGTTCAGTGCAGAGGTTTTATATACAGCCAATAAAAGTGATAATGCTTCTGACATTTATGAAGAAATATTTGATGCAATAGAAGGTAATATAATAGCCATTCTATGCAAATGAGAAACATTATTGTACATTTTAGAGAGAGAGAGAGAGAGAGAGAGAGAGAGAGAGAGAGAGAGAGAGATAAATAGATAGATGCATGCGATTGGTTACTATGCATATCTCAATCAATGGGATACAATCATCAACAGTGTATTCTTTAATAATTATAATTTTGAAATACTAATATATTTAGACTAATCATAATACAGCGGACGTCTGCAAACTTCCTGTGTTAATTCGTTTAGAGTATGGTTCATTTAACAGAGTGAATTTTGCATCCTGGTTCTATAAGAAACTGGAATTACAAAAACTTAATTAGGTGTTCATTGAAATGTATTATTATTTTTTTAATTAAAGGAACAATTAAGATCCTTCATTCATTTCTGACATCCACCAAAATAATAATATTCAATCTGATGTATATACTACCTATCTATACCTATAAAACATAAGTTTTTTCCCCGCTTTAAAACCAGAGAATTCTCACATTAAACCACTATATGATATATGAATAGATTCGTCCTGGTGACAGTAAGCTTTCAGACGTGTGTTCAAAACCTAAATTGAGATTCCCAACCCCCACATAACAAATTATCATTCAAAAAGGACCATTCAAGAAGAATGCATTTCATGTAGTAGTATTCACCCTCACCCCATATGGTCTGGTGATACACAGTATACAAAATAGGCGATTGTCATACATGTTTCTTGTGGACTGTTTGTAAATGACACTTCACCGTATAGCCTGGGTGGTTGTACAATGACAAAGAGCTATGGCCACAGAATAACATATGTATGGAGGTGAAAGGGAGAACTGTGGGATTTCCGGACATTTCACAAGTAAATTTTCATAACTGACATTTCATTCATAATTTGAGTAAGATACAGATTTACGGAGCACATCTACGATCGTCTGCCATGTGCGCTTCGGACTGTAAACAAGAAATATTTACTCAATATGTCATCTGTGTGTAAGTCAACTAAATGGTTAGTGTTGTAGGCTGCATTTAGCGCACACATACTGCACATGAATAAATTTGCTTCAATGACGGATTTTCAATGGATTAAAATATTTATAGATCTAATTAAACAAGTCAGATTTCTTTTTCAATTGACAAAAGCTTTTAAAATTAATTTATGTTTTTACTCTGGCATCAGCGGATATATATGCTATTATGAAATTAAAATTACTCACACTAAACATTTCTCTTTTGTTATGTGCTTTAGTTTTTCTTGTAATGTAAATATAATTCTCTGTATTCATATCTTTATGATATTTCCTGTCATCAGAACATTAGCCATTAACAGCAAGCTGAGCAGCACTTGGTTGTTGTTTTTTAACCATCGACCACCAAACAACTTGAGTCTGCCTTCGCCTAAAGAGTATAACAGTATTGGCTATGCTCTGAATTATCGTAGGTTGATTTTGAAACCATCACTGGAGATGCTACATGTCTATTCTGCTAATTCTCTTTTGCTAACTGCAGGTTTCTAGGCCACCTGCAACATTATAAACTGATGTAATGAATTCGTACCGAGAAAACAAAAATAACAAATAGACGACTGACAAGTGTAAACACACCATTAAGTTTGCAATCTCCCTGTTCTAAGAAAATCAAGCTTATGTTTTATGCATGGTGTATGTAACGTTAGCCCGAATGCATAAGGAGTGTAGTATTAGTATCATAATCTTGAGCCGATGCATTGTATGTGAACTTTTTCGCAGTTCGACTATTTTGTTGGCAAATTATATAGTGTTGTGTACCGTTTCAGTTGCGTTAAGGTTATCATTACAATAGTCACACTCGCGAAATATGCCCAATAAATATGTCCCAATAATGTGTAATTCCTTCATTTTTAAATGTTATTTCCATTAACAATATGCACATTTATTTATGCTTCCAACAGAATTAGATCTTCCACCAGAGCATCACAACGAACAGTCGAACGCAGAACAAATGAGATCTACGCCTCAATGTCACGATGACGTGATGTCTTTAGGCACGGAGTCTTCTTCTAGTAATGAGTCTATTTTTAGCTTTCTCATTCAGTTACACAGAGCTCATAACGCGTCACCTGGTGTAGAATCTGCAATATCCGTTTCTCAGTCAGATCCAAATTCCAATCCACAACGTGGTAGTATTCCATTAGATAATGTCAGTGTAGGGTCAAGAAAGTCTGACTATCTAGAACCTGTTTATGACTCCAATGAGGGGTCAAGAAAGTCTGACTATCTAGAACCTGTTTATGACTCCAATGATGGATCAAGAAAGTCTGGCTATCTAGAGCCTGTTTATGTCTCCAATGAGGGATCAAGAAAGTCTGACTATCTAGAACCTGTTTATGACTCCAATGAGGGATCAAGAAAGTCTGAATATCTAGAACCTTTTTATTTCTCCAGCACACATGTTGAACCTAAATCAGTTCTCCCTGATATGGATTCGGACTACGAAAAGCCAGACCCTGATGTGGATTCGGATTACGAAAAGCCAGATGAAAAAGAACGGATTTTTGTTTTCAGACGGTCATCACTTAATGATAGAGAATGCAATGATGACCAGATTTGACGCTACTTTGACATTTTTCTTTCTTTCTCATTTTAAGTAATTTTGATTCAGCACATTAAATAAGATTTTCGCACTAAGGTCTCTTATGATATATGAGAAATTATACAATAAGTCAAGCAATTATTCGCTTCAGCAAGTTTGTTTGTAAGACGGCTCAGTACGGTAACGACCATGTATACATTAGCCGTGTATTTCTCTCAAATTATAATGATTCGAGACTTAAGTAAAATCTTACAAATACTACACCGAAGGAATTAATTTTGCATATTATATGAATGTTTTAGGCAATGTCAATAAATTATCAATATTATTTTATACTTGTCATTATAGTGTATGCAGATGTACAGTACACACACACGCGCATATTTATTGACAAATGACATGCATCTCCTTACCATTTTCTTCAATTTGTATTTAATACATTTATTACAATGGACGCTGTATGAGTTTCCGATGTCCTTCATTTTGCAAATAATACAATTATTTTATAATTCTCGGAAATTTGCTGTCGATACTTTGCAAAAGCGTACCATGACACATATACGTCCACAATATTTTAAACCCTCACTTTCAATTTGGTGTCATACATTGAAAGAAATCACATTTCTACACCTATAAATAAATGCACTTATCTTTAATATTGTATTGTCCTCTATATTATGCTCTATAGTGTTACACTATAATTTATTAAAAATGTCATTTCATGTGTACGAACTTTTAAATTCCAATTGTATACAAAATTGCATTTTTCTTGGTTCCTTTTCTTTGTTTCTTTTCCTTTACTACTTTTTCAAATCTGTTTTGACAGAAATTATTATCCATTTTTTCTGATCTCTTTAACAATGATATTCTGAATGAAGCCAGATGACATTTAAGTTCAAATTTATTTTTGCATTTGTCAGTTCATAAAATTGTCATTTCTAATTAGATGTTTCATAATCGCATAATTATAATTTAAGTCATTCTAAAATATTTTTGAAATTATAAGCGCTTAGAACTGGTAAAATACACTCATTATCCTCCACCACCCATTCAAAACTTAACACTCACACACACACACACACACACACACACACACACACACACATGCACACACACATTTCATATATACTGTGAAAATATAAAATAAAAATTGTAAGGGGAACTATTTTACAGCTATAGCAAAATAAATATAGAAATATAATGAGTACTCAATTGAAATATGCAATACTAAAATATAACTAGTACTCAATTGAAATATGCAATACTAAAATATAACTAGTACTCAATTGAAATATGCAATACTAAAATATAACTAGTACTCAATTGAAATATGCATTATTAAAATATAACCAGCACTCATTTGAAATATGCATTATTAAAGAACGTAATTGTTCCCCTTTACATTTACCATTAAATTTATTATATTGCAGTGCACAGCCTTGAGCCACAATGTATGCCTTATAATTTGCAATGAAACTAAATTTAATTTTACTTTGTGATAACGAGCATAAGCTTCTCACAAATTTAAAATATGCTTTAATCTTTGACTTTATACAATTTTCGAATTTAATTTTCTTATTATTTTGTTACTACACGATCAACACCCATGTCTGCAACAATAAAAAATGTCAATACAATTAAATATTTTGAAAAATACACACAATATATGTTCATATGTTTTGCAATTAGTGTCGGTTCTTTGTAACGACTGTTCATATTTTAAGCATTTTTGTTTTAATTATTTATTCTGTCACAATTAAACAAATAATATTTTGTTTTAAATATGCCTTGTAATCATTTTATGTTATTTTTATGCACATTTTGAACATTTATACACAAAGCATTAATTGAACTGCAAATAAATGTCATTTGTCGGAATTTTACCAGGATTATTTTGCTTTTGAATTCCTTGATGTGATATCAAATTGAAAAGACAATATATTTTCAAATGCACGCCTTCATTTCTTAATTTTCATTCACAGAAAATATTACATATGGTTCCCAGTGTGCGAGGTTAAACAAAACATTACAAGTTGTTCTCAGTGTGCGAAGTTAATATTACAAGTAGTTTCTAGTGTGCGAGGTTAAACAACTTATTGAGATCCGGGTATAGATACGAAATGGATCATCTCACAGAGCTAAATTACACACGTCATACTGTTGAATTTCAATATTTAAGTGTTGATTGCAATAGTGCGCATCTCGATACTATTAAAGACTCCGTGCAGTTATTCAGTCAATAGACCAAATATGTCCTCCCTTTCAAGCAACAGTATAAAAATATTAGTAAAATGTTATAGAATGCCTTTAACTGAATTGTACAGTGAAGTATTATTACCTTTTTCATTGCAATCTTCAAAAAATGTGATTATTGTTAAAAATAACTCACAGACCTCCACACACATATATGGAGTAAATAGATGTAAATCTACATTTAAGGATATTTGATGACTATGAATGCACATAGCATGTACTTAAAAGTGATATTTAGCCCAAAGTTCTCTAATGTATATAGGGCATAGTAAATTTTCCTATCCATATTTCTAAACTTAATAATTATATATTATTGCCAACGTTAACCTGACCCGAACTTGAGCAATCCATATGGTGATTTTTTTTGTAAGTGCCAGAGTTGGAGTAAACAACTCAGGTGGAGATTACGCTAGAACTTGCTGGTACAAAATCCAAAACATTTCAAAGCAGGTGAGTAGTTTTTTTCAGAGAAAGTAGGCTAAATCAGAGGTGAAGGTCACATCAAAAATTGGATACTAACTATCCATGCATGGTCACTTGTTTTCCATCAAATGACGTAATGCTAAGTTGTGAACTGACCCCTATGCCATTGATAAAAACATATGAATGGGCGGGCCACGTGATACGCCATGCTGCATCATGCCTGACTTACACGGGTAAAATTAGAGCGTCCATCATCACTATGACAGGACCTATCAGAAAACAACCTAGTGGTAATATCCGTGAATTCTCTGTACTGAGTTGAATTAATTCTATATATTTTGTATTGTGAATGTATGTAGAATTTTCTTGTGCATTTTATTGCTGCTTGATAATATATTTTCTACAAAGCTAAGTGGCACAGCGATATTACATTTGTAGTAGTGGTGAGGCCACCACATGTAGGTAATTGAACTACCGTTGATTAATTGTTATCACGGGAGAGTCAAAACCCGCCATGTATTCATTAGCTAAATTGTATTACTAGTAACTTTGGATTAATGGAGAAATATATTGTAAAGATTTTAGATATTTGAATTTTCACTTAATGTATATTGTGAATTAATGGAAATTGTAAAGAATGATTAATGCTGCTGTTATAAGGCCCATATAAATCATTATTGTCACACAAGGCTGAAACGTAATTAACTATGCATTTGCAGCTGGTCCTGAGTTCACCTCATAATTCAGATCTCAACTGCTAGCAGTTCCTTGGTGGAAGTCCAACCTTGCTAAAGCGTGGAGTCAAGGACAAGCGAGCATCTACATGAGCTGAATAATATTGACATTCTGGGCTGTGCATTACATTCTGTTTGTGGAAACCAATTGTTCATTTTTTGTTTCAAATTTAATTTTATTGTTAAATTTCTTAACTGTTATCTCTCTATACTGTATTATTACATAAATGTATGTACGACCAAAGGGAACTGCTACTGTGGGCCAAGCTATAAATAAAGGAATAAATAAACATCTTTATTAATCTATAAATAAAGGGGGGATAACATTGTAGCAGAGAAGTCAACTAATTTATCCAACTAGGTGTCGTGAACAATCTAGTTAAGATTGTGGCATTGGAAAGGGAGATAAATTAGGCAAGTCAGGCCATCGCTAAGGTTAGGGGTTATCCTATAAAATAATAGTGATAATCAGTGCCTAAATTAGGACGGGGTCATAAAATGAAAACTGGACATGTGACAGTATTGAAAAGTCTGCTACTTGTTTGATTTTCACTTTTTTCCTCACGTTCCTCTTTGATTTTATTTTTATTTCAAGACATCTTTACAAAACTATTAGGCCACTGACTACACACACCATATCATCTGATTTGGAATTCTCCCACTTACTTTTATGTACATTTTCAGATTTTGATCTATAATTCTTAAATGAGATGCTATTTGTTATTTGTAGGATTTAAATATGTTACACAAAGTTTATGTTTGGAAATGAAGTCCACAATGGACAAGGGAGAAATGAATGTGTTGATTGAATAGTAACTGTTGGGTAAGGATGTTGTTATTCTCTGGTAGAATACTGGAACTCTGGCATCTAAGCAATAACACATTGGCTTAAACATTACATCTGGAATCTTGGTTTTGGCCTCAGTTTGGTGTTATGCAATTCTTATGCTGACGTAATCAAAAATTTGGTTTGGGATAGGTCACATGTGTGCTGACAGAATGAGGGTTGGAAGGTGCAAGAAATTCAAGGATTTGAATTTGATTGGATTAGGAGCGAGTATGGATAGAGATGGGTGTGATTTTAAGAGTAATAAAACCATGTTGGAAATTTTATTTCTCACTCTTTGCAAAATAACACTTTGGGAGAGTGCTGATACTGAGTCCCTCCCTAGCATGTATTTTATATGGAACAGGAGTCCCTTGGCTATATAAGTTTTTCTTTTTTATTATTCTTTTCGTGATTAATTTTCTATCTTATTCTGAAATCTACAACGAGCGTTTTGCGTGCCTCATTCTCTTATATTTGTGTCACGTCCAATGGAGCAAGTATCAGTGTGACATACCAAATGCCAGCAAATTGAAGCTGAAGACTTTTAATCCGAAAATCACCTATGACAAGAAACTAGGGTATAATACATTCTACCTGATACTTTGATTATGAACACAAGCAAATGACGTGGCGGCGAAATTATACGCAATCAGCAAATGTCGTACCTGTGTGGATACCTTAACAGTGAGTCATGCAATTCACAATGTACGTCATGAGGATCAGAAAGAACTAAATAACAACATTTTTTTCCTAATACACCAGAGATACTTAACCCCCTCCTTCACATAAATATGTGAGAAGGCTAAATAAGCTGGTAATTGCACACCCCTGCACAAAAGACCCGATATAAAACATTATTAGGAAAAGATAGGGAATCTGTGACAAAGTAAATTTGCCCCTTGCTATTTGTAATTTTAATTAAGTTGCATAAATTGTCAGTGACCCGAACTTGGGCACTCTTTATGGAATTATTTTGAAAGTGTCTGAGTTTGAAGTAAACAGTCTAAGGGAAGAATATTCTAGATTTGCTGACCTAGTGGAGACTGAGTGAGGAGTGTTTTATTTTTATTATTATGATTATGATTTATGAGAACGAGCCTAGGCAATTGACTTATTTTATTGCATTTACTTACAGTAGATAATTTTGCTGTCTATTCATTTTTTTTAATTTGAAGACAAAGAGAGAAGTCCGGCTCTGAATGCAGTCGTTAGCTTGAGTTGTGAGTTTAAACTGACTGATTGAGAGAGAGTGGACTTGGAAACATTTCATACTTTTTCTATTGATATGTTATACTTATCTTATGTAAACATGTACTATGTAAGTTTATTTACTACAAATATTTGAACTAAGCTGCGCCCATGTGGTGTCTTAATATGTGACATTGTTTGATGCATGGGGATAATGAATACCGTTGTAGGAATTGTAGAAAGTTTGAGAATGGAGTGTCAGATAGAATGGAGTTATATTGTAATGAAAAAGAAACTTAGGCTTGCTTCTTGATTGTATGCTGCAGTCATCAAGCAGCCTTCTTCTTATTCTGATTTCTTCTGATTCCTTCTTTTTGGTTGTGGTTGTTTCTCACTCTGTAAGTATGAGTTTGACCCTGAGCTGTGAGTCTCAAGTGGAGCCTCATTTTCAAATTTCAAGTTCCTAGCTACACTTCATTGTTCACTAGTCATGATTGAGTGACCAGGAAAGCGCAGGAAACTAGCAAAGTGTGTTGCCTAGTGTGTAAGCATAAGGGAATATGCTACACCTCTACTTTTGATGTACCAAAGCAAGGATGTTAAGTACATCAGTGCAGTGAAGATAACACAATCATTGTGATTGTGTTCTGCTCAAGAAACTGATAGCAAGCGAGCTCCAGGTTGGTTGAAAGTATCAATGCGTCAGAGTTTGCTTCCACACGCGATGGGAACACGTGCTGAGTGCGGGCATTTTGACATTATAACATATTGACACTGTCACGTGATTGTAAAGGCGATGAAAAGACTGTGAAAGCTGTACCTAATCCATAATCCAAGTTATGTGAAGTTTGTAATAAACTATTCTAATAACTCAATTTCTATTCTCTGATAGGACTAACCCTCAAATTGTATCGACTATCATATTGAACTCTATTAGAGAGAGAGAGAGAGAGAGAGAGAGAGAGAGAGAGAGAGAGAGACTGTAAACTGTAATTACCTGAACGTGGGTTCATGAAATATTGTTGTCAGATTATCTGTATAGTTGATTTTTCTTTTAATAAATTTATTGTTAAATTTATTGGCCTTCTTGCGCAAATTGATATTGATAATTAATCTTATGTCGGAGAAGAAAGTGGGTGGATTGGGGCTCGCTAAATATAGCTTAAAGTCCGATTTGTCTTCTCTTTAGAAAGTAGTTTTTCACTTGCAGAAAATACTTATCTGACTGTAAATGTTGTTTGTTGTGAAACTGATTAAACGTTTACTACGCCAAAATATTTACCAAGTGCGAGAAGAGTGGTGTCTGCTAGAGGAACATTATTAATAATAAAATTGATATTCTCATCACTTGAAATTCGTTACGAAAGATTAATTAATTAATTAATTAATTAATGTCACACCCAGTTAAACTAATCTGTTAGAATCCACTTATTACAATTTAATTATTATTATTAATTTTAAAAAAGCACTATAAAATCAATATAAAATAAAATAGAATAAGATTTTAAAAAGATAAAGGAAAAATTATTATTCGACGAAATGTCAACAGTATTAATAACAGTAATCGTTATTTTTGCAAACGCTTTTAACAGTAAAGGTAGTTTGGACAAAATTAAATAATAATATAAAAGAAAGTAAACTAAACAATATAACATCACCTCACCCAGAAATAAAATAATTAAATCAATAAATAAAAAATCGAGCAAAACCATTACCGGGTACAACGCACGGCTAGTCCCTAACTCTTGCTCTACCCATCACACAGCACCCCACCCGACCACAACCTACCGCGTCTCAAGCCGGAAGCGTCCCCATTTAAGATGAAGAATGATTACTGAAGCCATTCGCTACATTCTTCAAGTGCGGTTATTTGTTTTTAAATCTACATTATTGAATTAATATTTAATTCTTCCCAGGATTTATATGGCAACTGACACCGATTACAGTGTTAAAGACGTGGCCATTTGATTGATTTGGTTTGGATTTATTTATATTACTAGTTTGCGAGAATGTCTTGATTTTGTATCTAAACAACATATTTTAGTGTGAAATATTACTTATATGGCTTGTACCGTCTATAGTTTAGTGGAGTAATTTTTTCTGAGATACTTGATGGCAGCGGGTGGGAGGAGGGTCACACTCTATAATAATTTATTATTAGTCATGAAATGCGTCAATGTACAACTAATGCAAAGATTATATTTAGGAATATATTACAAATTTGCTTAAGTCATGAAGTAAAATTTTTCAGTAACCTGAAATTTTACATTTTACATTACATTTACATTACAAAGCGCACACACATAAACACACACATACGCACACACAATTCATTTCTATTTAAAATGCAATGAAAAAGTTACTTTGATAAATACATTAAATACATTACTTAAAATCTACAATATCATTTGATATGTTTTGCATCCTGGCGAGGGAAATCACGTCATATTATTTAATATTACAGCGAGCGATTATACGTGAATGTTTGCTTTCTGCAGCTAAAGTGGGAAAGATTACATGATTTCTAATGCAAAGCGTTCTTATCTATGGAATGCACCCCGGTACGTGTGTACATTGCTAGACTGCACCATGCTTAGTAAAGAACAATAGAGAAAGAAATATTTATCCGAAAGACGTACGCCATAAAGGTTGCAGTCTTGACGTGCTATGTGTAAAAAGCATGTGTGTTAAAACATTAATAAACAGTAATATTAATGCATATTAAAATGTTTTCTTCAGAAATGTTTATCGTTTTTTTTAATCCTAGATTAATATACTTTATATCCATTAGTGCTTTTTGTGACAACTAATGTATAGTACGAAGAAAGGAAAAATATATTAAAATATAGACGCACACTTCTTAGGGGAGTAATAGAACAATAAAGCAATGCAAGACGTACTTGGGGATGTAATAGCAAAATAAAGAAATACTTGATGTACGTTTCTTGAAATAATAATAGGAAAATAAAGGAATACTTGATGTACGTTTCTTGAAATAATAATAGCAAATAAAGAAATACTTGATGTACGTTTCTTGAAATAATAATAGGAAAATAAAGGAATACTTGATGTACGTTTCTTGAAATAATAATAGGAAAATAAAGGAATACTTGATGTACGTTTCTTGAAATAATAATAGGAAAATAAAGGAATACTTGATGTACATTTCTTGAAATAATAACAGGAAAATAAAGAAATACTTGATGTACGTTTCTTGAAATAATAATAGGAAAATAAAGCAATACATGATGTATTCTTCTTGTGGAAATAATAGCAAAATCAATTCCTGTCGTTCATCGGAAAATAATAGCAAATTAAACTATTACATTACGTATGCAGGTAAATAATTAAATAAATCGATAAAAAAACGCACTCTTCTTGGTGAAATAATAGCAAAACAAAGCAATAAATAACATACGTGGGGAAAGAATAGCAAAATAAAGCAGTACTTGACGGATGCTTCTTTGGAAATATAGTAAAATAAAGCAATACATGACATTAATGTGAAAATAATATCAAAATAAAGCAGTACATGACCTAATAGGGGAATAATTGCAAAATAAAGCAATGCATGACATACTCTCCTTCGGAAACAATAGCAAAATATAAGAATATTCTAGTCACAATTTTTGGTAAATAATTCAAAATAAAGGAATACATGAGTAACGGTTCTTGATAAATAATAGCAAAATAAACAAATGCCTTATGTACTTGGGGAAATACGAGCAAAATAAAACAATACAAGACGTACCCTTCCTGGTGAAATAATAGCAAAATAAACTGATATATAACGCACTTGGTGAAATATTAGCAACATAAAACAATATATTGCGTACTTGAGATAATAATAGGAAAATAAAGCAATATATGCGAAACAAACTATGAAAACAGACATAATTCAACATAATTTATTAAATAATATTTCGTGATATGCTACATGACATTAATTCAAGTAAATTGTTTCAGGGTCATAAATAAAGCATTTCAAAAATAATAAATACTGTGTTGATAAATTAAAAATACTTTATTTATAAACAATCGATTTTACTATTATAACTGTTATCGCCTTTCTGCTAGTTCTTCAAATGAATGTGGAGACTTTATTCAATTTGGTGTCCACGAATGATTTTGGATATCATCAACACACATATTTACAAATAGACTAAAACTTGTTTGACATTATGCATTCTTCACTCACACATAATGTGCAATTTGTGCAGATGTGGTGATTTAATGGGGGTCATAACGGTCTATTCTGGGCTGATATCCTTTTGGCACAAGGAGCCAGAGTGGACAGAATAATATTTCTCTTTTTATACATTGCTTACAATCGTAGGTTTACGTGACGCCATGTGCACTCATTCAGACAATTTCATGAAGGAGAGAAAAGTTGGACACATGTTTTCATACGCTCTCACTCAGAAATCTAACTAACCTTTTTGATCACAGAAATATAACAATAAGTGCGTTGCTAAGTAAGAAAAGTTTAGTTTTAATAATTAGCCAGAGAAACCAAGATATTGGCCTTTCTCTGGCAATTACTGAATTATGAATCCAGATTTTTACAAGTCAACAAACGTATAATTCTGATTAGTCAAGGAAATATTTCCTACATGTTTCTGTCTGTAGGAGACACTGACTGTGGGTCCCAATGGCACTTTCATTTTGGTTTCTCTGACTTACACTATTTAAAGCTATTTGACATATGTTGCCCAGAATTCCCTTACCTGGGTGACACTCTTCATATCCGGTCCGAGCTTAGTCAGCCTTAGGCCGACGTTCCTCTCTTGCGGACAATAATACTTTAGGTCCACTTGCAGACCGAACCTGCCACAAGTCAGATCGGAGATTACATAACCGAGGAAGTTGAAAAACTCGAGTTTGCTTTTAATTAAGTTAGAATTATATAAGTTGATATTGCTACCTTTAAAATGATTTAAAGAAAATGTTTGAACTAGTAACATTATACAGATTGTTATTATTAAATTTTAGAGTATTATTACAAATGAAGTTATCTATATCTTTAATAAACGTAATAAAGGAAATCAATAAGTGTAAGTAAGGAAATGGTGTATCACCATGACACATATATTGGTATGAGCAACAGTGCCGAACTGATGTGAGTAGCAGTGCAGGACATTGGTGTAACAGAGCAGGACACTGGCGTAACAGTTCAGTACATTGGTGTAACAGTTCATTACATTGGTGTGGGCAGCAGGGCAGTGCATTGGTGTGGATAACAGTGTAGTAAATTCGTGTAATAGTTCAGCACATTGATGTGGGTAACAGTGCATGGCATTGGTGTAACAGTTCAGTACTTTGGTGTGGGTAGCAGTGCAGGATATTGGTGTAACAGTTTACTACATTGGTGTGGGCAGCAGGGCAGTGCATTGGTGTAGGTAACAGTGCAGAACTTTAGTGTAACGGTTCAGTACATTGGTTTGAGTAACAGTACAGTTCATTGGTGTGAATAAATGTGCAGTACATTGATGTGAGGATCACTATAGCTCATTGGTGTGAGGATCACTATAGCTCATTGGTGTGAGTAACAGAACAGTTAATTGGTATGTGTAACATTATGGTACATTGGCGTGAAACTGTTAAGACGGAACAAAGTGTTTTGTGTCCGAATGAAACAGTACATTTACATATGTCTTCAGGAATAAATTCGTTAATGAGATAGGCAATGGAATTACCTTTCAAATAATTAAAACAAATTACAACAAAACTACTTGGAAACGGCGATGAGATGAAAGGTAGTCTCCTGCATATAGCGACAATTCAGGAACGACTGAGATCCTTTAAAAGATATGGACTACTCTTAAGACACGTTCAGAATACTATTTCTTTAATATTCTTGAGCAATATAATTCATACTCTCCGGCCACAATAGCTGTTTACTCACGTGATATTAAATGTCATAAAACTCTCAATATTCAAAGCACCGAAAAATATAACGGTCTTGGAAAGCTTGGAAAGTCTTTTATTTTGTGACCTTGAAACACAACATTTTGTTTGGGATTTTCTTAGTTTGCCCTTGGAACACAACATTTTGTTTGGGATTTTCTTAGTTTGTCCCTGGAACACAAGACTTTTTCTTAGTTTTTATATTTGTGACCTTGGAACACAACTCAATGCATTTTCTTTGTTGGTGCATTTGCTCCTAGAACACAACTCAAGGCATTTTCTAAGTTTTTGTTTTATATTTTTGACCTTGGAACACAACTCAAGGCATTTTCTTAGTTTGTGTATTTGCCCTTGGAACACAACTTAAAGCATTTTCTAAGTTTTTGTTTTATATTTTTGACCTAGGAACACAACTCAAGGCATTTTCTTTGTTTGTGCATTTGTCCTTGGAATTAATACATGAAAAAACTTTATGTCATGAATGGACGCGCACACACAGCAGGTGAATATTTCGGTTCTATTTTTTAAAACAACTCTAAGTCGAATCCTGTCTAAGATGAGATAGTATTGTATGTTACTTACGTCATTTTCTCATCTTCTTAAAATTTAGACATAGTGTTAAAATTATCTTTCTGGACTTTTCAGATTCTCTCTGAAAATAGAGTTTAGCCGAAAATGTGATATCTAAATATTTCTTTTTCACTGGATATTATCGAAAAGGACATGAGCCATATTGTAATTTAACTTCCATATTGCGTCCGTTTCTCAGACACAATGACGATATTCATGTGTGTCCTCTCAGTCAAGACACTTAAATAAAAGCTAACACATTCTATTAAATTGCTAATTAATATTTTGTTCTTCCAGGACAATACCTCATTATGTGTGAAGTTGTTATATAAGTAAAGCGCATTTTACAAGTAACACTTCTAACAGTGACTAATGAACTACCAGCCATCTATCTTGGATGCAATTCCTATGAAATACCCTAAAGTGTGCAGATGTGTGCCTGTGTGTGTGGTCGTGCGTGTAAGTTAGACGGTCATGATGACATGTAATAAAACAACTGCTTCAGTCGGCCACTGGTGCTAATCGTCATCTTGTGTCTATGAAAATAATATGCGTGCATCATCAGGCAATGATATTACTTCCTGGCAAGGGAAATCGGATTATGTTTAGGAATAAAATGTTAATAACACACAGTCTCTGAAGGACCGTTGTTAGAATAATAAATCACACCAGTATTTTTTAAAAAATAAACGTGCTTGTGTGCAATACGATAATGAAAGAATAATTATATTCCTCTGCTTTGTACAATGTCATGATCAGACCGCACACTTTTCAACGCGTGCATGCCACGAAATAAAATGTATAGCAAGAGGGTATAGGTCATGACCCGTACAATTAATATTAAGTAAATGAACACTTTTATAGCTCAACAGAGAAATCACAAACACCATATTGTATTTTTTTACTCACACTGAAGATCGTTGTTTCAGTCTTTCGTCTAATGTAGCTACTTATATAAGGGGACATAAATAAATGGATAATTTATAAATAATAACAATATAAAAAAGACCATCTACTCGAAATAATGTGTGCGCGTTTGTGTGTGTGTGTGTGTGTGTGTGTGTGTGTGTGTGTGTGTGTGTGTGTGTGTGTGTGTGTGTTTCAGTCAGAGTGACAGTCTAGTTGAATACAATTGTTTCATTTATTAATCATCAAGCAGATTTTCGTGAATGAAAGATTGGAAAGAAACATTAAACTAAAATTATAATCAAGACGAACTGATTGGAGTCCGTGGTAAGAAGAATTAAAATTACATTACAGGAACATGTGGAAGATTGGTAGCCAAGCTAAGGCAGCGAACTGTCATTTCACAGACACACAGACACACAGACACACACACACACACAAACACACACACACACACACACACACACACACACACACACAACACAACACAACGCACACAAATATGTATATATTGACTCGATGAAAATTTTCAAATATAATGTACAACATGATCAAATTAATAAACATATAAATAAAGGTTCAATTACATAAGCATTCTCTAATTCAAATCGTAGATCAATAGCAAACATGCACGACACATTCGAAGTCCATGATTTCTTTATCAATCAGTTAAATTACCATAAGCTAAGGTCACCTTTATGACCGGCTGGAAGTGAATTAAATTAAAAGAGGTTAAAATATAGTACTTCTTCAACAAATAGACTTTGGATGATTTTGTTATGAACAAGTGTGAGACTAATAGCCAGAACAAACTATTCATGCAACTGGTTTGGATTGCATCAGCAATTTTCTAGCATATTCTCATAGCGATTTGTTTACTCCAACTCTGACACTTGCAAAAATACCATCATAAGTTCAGGTCACTCTGACAATTTAACAATTTATATAAGAATTAAGTCTAGAAATAGTGAAAGGCAAATTTACTCCACAACACAGTTAAACATAGAAACCAAACTAATATGGATTCCAGCAATTATGGGAATACCAGGCAAAGGAAAGACAGATGTGAGAACGGAAATCAGACTTACTGAAAATATCATCCAAGTTAACATTATATCAGTGAGCAAAGAGCACTTAGGACATTCAAGATGCACATGTTTACATCTGATTAAACATGATACTAGAATGAAGCAAAATGTAGATAAATAAATTATGAAAGATTCCCACGCGCCACACCAAAAAATATTAAATAGCACTAGAAGATTTCAGTCTTTAAGAACTAATAGCATTTTTTCTATAAAAAAAGATACGACCTTGCATACAGCAGCTATATTGGCATTAAGCATAACTTCGAGTTCAAAAGCCAAGGTCATTTACACTAAAATAGTTAGACAACTGTGCCAACTTCTCCTGATACTGATAACGTTTGCACAGAGGTCACATTGAAAGTTGTTGGTGATGACATCTGGAGATAAAATGTATAATTCTGTCAGAGAGAGACATTTGCATTTCTGAAAAGAGGTAACGAAATCACTAAAAGATATCTACTAGGTCTGATCATTTTAATTACCATTTCCTATTATTCGCCTTCGTCATTGATCTTTACCCACCAGCTTCGTGCACATGTTTTGTTCTAAATGGTAAATGAACCGTCAGCAAATTATTTGTAAGTTATCGACACGGAAGATCCTCGACCAACCTTACTAGAGTGACATTGTTTTGTTCATGACCTCTGCATTAAATTGCTTTCTTTGCTCCCATGTACCCTTTCCAAAATCGTGTACAGGTTGTGATATCTCTAAATTATCATGCACTAGTTCCAAAACATAATATAACTTGTGGTAACTCTAAAGTATAATTTCTTTAAATTTTACGAGTTGTCTAAATGAACCATTCATAAATTCATCAATTTTTAATATTTGTACTTTACAAAAACCGACAACATAATTACTTTGTATTTAATTGATGGGTATGTGCACATCTTTACCATCCTCTCTAATCTTAGTATATATTCTGAACAAAGTCCACAGTTTAAGTCTTTCCTTCATCCATTGCTTATAGGCATCTCATGATTGTGTAAAATACGTAACACAAACACTACTTACCGTGATTTAAATAATTTTACTTGATTTTACTTAATTTTAGTTGCACAATTAGGTTGCATATTAACGCTACTCTTTATTTGTATTTTGTTAGTATCTAGCTATGCTAAGTTTAATACTTCACTGGCTGTTTTGGCGAAGCGACGGTTTCATTTGTGTCATAAAATTAATTAAGGCAACATTTACCGGATACGCCAGTTACTATAAATCACTGGGATACTGGCGCTGCTATACATATCACTTGCAAACAGTTTTCATAACGCTTATGATAATAGGGAAATGTTATTTTTACTTTATGTAGAAAACACTCTGTAGAAGAAAATGATTTTGTATGACGGATTCTTATATTGGATCACTTTTACATGTAGTCATGGTAAGTGATTAATTATCTTTAAAATGTTTGTTGTTATTGAACTAAATGCGGTAGTGCACTCTGCAAATATACGTGTTTTGAACATTAAAATTCGAAAAGATAACTGTATTTTTTTTACAAGTACAACTTACACATCGCCTAAAATACAAAGAAATAGATAGATAGATAGATAGATAGATAGATAGATAGATAGATAGATAGATAGATAGACAGACAGATAGACGGATAGACAGGCAGACAGACAGATAGATATAGAGATAGATAGAAAGATAGATAGATAGATAGATAGATAGATAGATAGATAGATAGATAGACAGACAGATAGACAGGCAGACAGACAGATAGATATAGAGATAGAAAGAGAGAGAGAGAGATTGATAGATAGAGAGAGAGAGATGGATAGATAGATAGGTAGGTAGGTTGGTAGGTAGGTAGATAGATAGAAAGACAGATAGATAGATAGATAGATAGATAGATAGATAGATAGATAGATAGATAGATAGATAGATAGATAGATAGATAGATAGATAGATAGATAGATAGATAGATAGATATTTCAATATAATAATTTTAATCAACGTAGTGTGTATCACTTAATAAACACTTCGTTTTTCATGACAAGTTCTTTTAGCAACAATTTCTGTTGCTGGCACCAACTCATCAGGACCAGAATCAACCGTTGCAACTAATATGAACGCTTCTTCGCTGTTATCGATGAATTCTACTTTAACAACAACAAATGAATCAATGATGACTTCGCAAAGCTGGTTGACTAACTCATCCTTGGAAATACCAGAATACTCAGACCCAGAATCAGTCTCACTTCGGCCTGCATCTCCATCTATAAATACAAACAGTTCTTTAAGTTCAATTTCAACTGTGAAAGGTAGGTTTGCCTTTAAATTTCAACATCACCAATATACCTTGATTCAATGTCTGAGAATAATTTTACACCACATTGGGATATTATGTAACTAAAGGTAACCAGTGCTCAAAAATTATCTTTCCATTACCAATTTATTTTAGCACATAAAATCATCAATTAAAATTTGTTGTAGATAATTTGAAAATCATTTTCTTTACCTGTATTGTTACTGTTGCAAAGTTTGTAAACTTGGTTACACTTATTTCGACATCAACCCGAAAACAAATTTAATATTAACCCAGACACGTCTTTAGTAATAAAATAAATTATAACCGCAGTCCACCATGTACTCAGCTCATGAGATATCAAGAAGTAAGCAAAGCTCAACTATCAAGACTAATGTCAACTTTCGTGATTATTTTAATAAAGCCAGTGAATCAAACTTAATTCTACTTCATGATCCCTGATTCTACCAAATAACAACATTTCCAGTGATATATAAGACGGGTGGTCAACATATAGAGTTGAGGGGTGGCGCATTGGGCAAGGTTGTTTTTTTTTTAATATCTGCGGCATTGTTTTCAAACACGCAAAGAGGGATAGGTAAAATATTTTAATTTTAAAACTATTTTCAAAGAAACATCATGACTTTTTCTTTAAACGAAACATTGAATAATGCTTCATAATGCCACTGCCACTACAGCCCAAATGTCATTTTTACCAAGCTGACCTTATAATTTCCATTTAAGCCAAAATGTCATTTTTACCAAGCTGACCTTATAATTTCCATTTAAGCCAAAATGTCATTTTTACCAAGCTGACATACACATACTCCTTAGAATTTCCATGAGAGCGCAAAACTAGCCTTTTAACAAAAGCAACTGAATCCGTCGCGGACAGTCACACATCGTCACCTTTTAAGCCAACATAAATATTATACAACAGTTTGCAAAGTTTTGTATAGATCTGTTTGAAAGATGAATGCTAATGTGTGCAATGTAATATATTAAATTATGGAGGAGAAATTATTGCATACAATATATAATGCATAACAAATATAAACCTAATCACATGACACTGTTTTCTTTACTGATGCAGTTCGTCTTGTAGGCGGTCTTGTACCTTACCAGGGTCGGGTGGAGATTAATTTCAATGAAACCTGGGGAACAATCTGCGATGACGAATTTGATAACAATGCTGCCACCGTGGTTTGCAGGATGCTTGGATATTTACGGTAGTATCAGTAGTATCACACCATAAAATACAATAAACACAACATTATCGGATACGACAATAAGATAGAAAAGTATGCCTGGATTTTAGCATTGATGTGATTAGTGTTTCTTATTTTTTTTCTTATATGTGTGACTGTTAGTGGACCTGCGCATTTACACTATCTTTAAAAGTTCATCATTTCTAAAAGGGAGATAAGAAATGGAATCATTCTAACTTTAGAGACCTTGCTTCTATCTAATAGTAATATGACCCTAAGATTTACAGAATGTATGTGTTTAATTATTAAATTTTACTTGTTTTTGTAACTATTTGAAGACATTATAAACACTTTCTAAAAATAGCTTAATTAAAAAAGGATAAGATATGGATTGTCAAAAACAGAATCTTTGGTTGAATAATATTCATTTGCTTTGTGACGATGTGTGACAAATTCTGTGTCATGACCTCGTGACCCAATTGCTCGTTCCAAAACTTAAAATTTTGAACGGACCTTTGTTGAAATTCACCCGTGATACATCAGTATCTAGAAGCTTCTAGCAAGGTCGGATTGTTGCATAACTTTAGGCCAGTGTCCAGCACCTTCGAGATCAACAACATACCACGTGAGCGGTCACGTGATGCGTTCAATGCAGTTTCATAAAATATGATCATAGGCGCGAAATCCGTCACTCACTCCCAGACCGGCAGACGCACAAGACAGCTATAATATTAAGCTCCGTCCCGCCGCGTACCAGAGTCATATGAGAGAAGATGAACCCGCGCTAGAGCAGTAAAATCTACTTTTAAGAGGTAACAATAACACGTCTACTTCTTACAGTATCTATTGCATTTGTTGATTGTATTTTGTAATTGAATTGATGTATGTATTTTGTGCAGCTTATTGCTATTTTAGCCAAAGCACGTGTTTCAATGTAAAGGGACAAATCTAAAAGTTATTGTATATAAATTATTGTAACTTTTTCTTATCTTTAATTTATATAAATCTTAAATTCCATAGTGCCGCCAGAATGTCTGTGCACGTGGCGAATTCTTCTTTGTAATTCAAATTGCTCTTGCATATAATTTTTCGTGTAAAATTTTAAAGCATTCATGCTTCATTTTGAATTAATCCTTTGTGTGAATTCTAATTTTTAATGCTGTAAATATTTGGGAATTCATACGTTCGTGTAACGTTATATGTAACACACACATGAACCACAATGTATATTTAAATATAACCATATTTGAATTGTAAACGACACGATAGTCAAAGATTCTAAATTCAGAACCTTTAGACAAAGAAACATGTGCTTGGGTTTTGCGAATATAGACGCAAATAGTTACAGAGCCCAAATCCTTTGTTTCAGCCGGGTTCTTATGTTATTCCTCTCTACCTTCGTACTTCTTGAGTCGTACGCCGACTCGGGTGTCTTCATGACCCATACGTGAACTATGCAGAAGTACCTCGTGTTAACTACGGTTAACGATTCGTCGCAAGTACATTAGCGATGCAGTAATTGAGTGGACATTGACTGTTATGCTATGCAGTACTGACGATGAGCCAAAGTGATGTGGACAAGTTCTAACCAGTTGAACCCCACATGCGACCAAGAGTGTAGTTAAGTATATCTACTAGGGTCCAGGATCAAGTGACTATTTGGCAAGATAATTCTCGTTAAAACTATTAACAAAGACGGTAGAATAAGAGAGAATCTCTGTGTTGAATCATAGACGTCGTGCTCGTGATTGATCGTTGCTGTTAATTGTTAAACTTATTAAATCTTATTTCATTTTGTTAAGAACCTCTTTTTGTAGTAAATTGTATGCATATAGACCAAAAGACGTGGATTGGATGGGGGCTGTTTGAGCTAAACGAATGACGTAATGAATGCATATGAATCTAAGAGAGTTTTTAACGATTTCCAATCTAGCTAAAGTACGCAAATTATCAGTTTCGTAAATCTGTGATCTAGACTACAAAGATGCATTTTTAATTTAGTCGAATGATGATTTGAGTGTTACGTTTCCAGTATTTATTTAAAGACCCTGCTTAGAATAATTAAAAGACTTTAAATATAATTAACTCTTTCTCTCATATCCTATGCAGACTGGTTGCTCAATTTACTATTTGACTAATTAAAAGTGTGTCCTGTAGTTCAGACGACAAATTTACAAACTAATAAACTGCGAACTTTTAGCTAGATTTGAAAACAGTTAAATCCCTCTAAATTAATATGCACTCGTTATCAATCTTTCTGCTCATCCGCCCCCATTCAAATCTAAGAAATAATCTAATTGGTCTATTGTGCATAGAAATCAACTACTAAGAGGTATTAACAAGAAAATAAGATTTAATAAAGTTTAACAAGTTAACAATAATCGAATGCGAAAACGCGAGTAGTCTAATTCTCTTGTCTTTACGCGCACATGCCCGGTTATTGTCAATCTAAATTGCCAGAAAAAGTGTTCCCTTGAGATCTGTACACTTAGTTGCACTTAGCTATATTCTTGTATCAGCTTGGTCTCAACACTCAGTCATGCCGGTCCGTTCCCACAGTCCCCCTCTAGCGACGCACGTGGTGCATGAGGAATGGTGTCCCTCTTTTAGTAGCTAGGAACTGGAATTTTAGCGGCGTGACCCTCAGAGTGGAATTCTTCCATAGAATTCAGCCAGCGTATACAAATAAGCTTAAGTAGGTGAGGCATGGGTGAAAACACGAACCGACCTGTGGATGCAACGTGCTTGGATATAATTCTCAACCTAACACGTCCTACTAGGCATGGCTCAGTTAAATGTGCTGAATAAAGAGTTTTCGACCTCGCGTCGCTTACAATTAGATTTAGAAAAAATATAATCGTCTCACATGTGTTCCATTTAACAATCATGACGTATGAAGCAATAAAATAGATACAACGTTAAATTAATGTTCATACAAAAAGGGTAATTCAAACCAACAGAGCGCTTCACAATTTACAATTAAAATTACACGCAATAATTGAATTACATGAAGAATTCATATCGAGCGCAGCATTCTGGCTCTTAGTGAATTAAAATAATATAAATTAAAGTACAAAATGGAAAAAGGGTTACAATAAATTTATATTCCATAACTTATAGGTTTTTCAGCTATTTCTCTGAACCATGCTCAAGCATATATGGAGATCATATAATACATAGCACAAATACATACTTAAACAATACATAGGCAAAAATACTATTAGATAAATGATACCTTTTATGAGAAGTCGAAGGGTACCTTGATCCTCTATGGCTGTCGGCTGCCTCTCACGACCCGAGTAGCTGATGGAATTAGCTAAAGTGTGCTCGAAGTGAGGGAGCGGAAGCGTGTAGGTACATATATAGAAAGGTATATTGCGTATCACGTGACTGTTCGCGAAGCATGTAGTTGGTTCGAGAACTGGACAATGGTCCTAAAGTTACATAACATCTTGACCTGTTCTAGAAGCACCTAGAAAAAGGAAGCTTTGAACAAAGGAGTCAAGGGTTTCAAATATTCGAATTTGAAGTAAACAAGGCTAAGTGGGTCATCAGGTCGGACATTTTTATCAGACTTGTGACACCCCCTTGCTTTTGAGGCGTTTATCTTGCCAAAGATAAAATGCCTCCTACAAATTATGTATGATAAAATGTAGAAGTCCACAATGAAGAAAATTTTACACAAAAAAAAATTTCAACATTCCTAGAAATAAAGTGTGCAACTATATTTCATATTTACAGGAAGGAATCCGTAGAGTTCAGTTAATTGGTTAAACGACATTCTATCAGTACCGGCACTTGATGGCATCAAGCACGACTCATGTAATCTGCGCCAACATTCAAAGAACCTTTGATGTAATGAATATTTGCGTCATACTGTGTCAGAAACAAAGACCAACGCATTAAACGGCTGTTCGTAAATTGCGCCTGTCCGAGAAAGGCCAACGGCTGGTGATCGCACTCAATGACAAAGGTTTTTCCGTACAAATAGTTTTCGAACTTTTTTATGGCCCAAACTATTGCAAGACATTCCTTTTCACTGGTGGAATATTTCTGTTCAGTAGTTGTGAGTTTACGGCTTGCATATGCAACTGGGTGTTTGGTGTCATTGTGTTCTTGTAATAACACTGCTCCTAATCCTGTGTTGCTAGCATCAGTCCTTAACAAGAATGGTTTTGTCAAATCTGGCAGTTTAACAACTAAATCTGAAGTCAGTCTAGATTTCAGTGTGTCAAAAGCGTTTTGGCATGCATCAGTCCACACTACTTTTGTAGGCATATTCTTACGTGTCAAGTCAGTCAGAGGACATGCAATGGCACTAAAATCTGGTACGAATTTTCTGTAGTAATTAGCAAGACCAAGAAAACTTCTAACTTGTGTTTTTGTTAGCGGTTGTGAAGTGTCCTTAAGTTGTGCTATCTTAGCTTCACTTGGCGACATAGTTCCATGACTCAACTTGTGTCCCAAGAAGTCTAAGGAGAATTGTGCTATTTCACACTTCGTAGGGCGGGCAGTGAGGTTGGCTTGCTTTAATCTGGCTAGCACGTCTCGTAAGAGTGTCAAGTGCTCCTCCCATGTCTGGGTGCCTAGAATTAAATCATCCATGAAGTTCTCAACTCCACGTCCGTACAGTGGTTCTAACAATGACCGCATCATTTTAGAAAAAATGCTTGGAGCGTTTGAAACTCCGAAAGGCATAACTTTCCACGTGTAGTTTCCTACTGGTGTAGTGAAAGCTAGTATGTGTCGATCAGTGTCCTTGACCTTGATTTGCCAAAAACTGCGTGACAAATCTATTTTGGTATAGTAATGAGCGTTAGCTAGCTTAGTGAAGATGAGATCCGGATCAGGGAGAGGTTCGGCACAAAACTCTGTCACTTGATTGAGTTTGCGATAGTCTACGCAAAAACGGAATGAATTATCACGTTTTTTAATCAACACGATGGGTGATCCGTAGGCACTGTCAGTCTTCTCTATGACCCCTAGATCTAGCATAGTCTTAATCTCACGTCTAACGTCATCTATCTTAGCGTGTGGCAACGGATACGGCTTCAAACGTATCGGTTTGTTGTCAGTCAGCTTCAGTGAAAATTCTATTAAGTCTGTCAACCCTGGTTTGTCTGTCAGAGTAGATGAGAACTCATTGAGCAATTTATTCACTTCTTTTTTCTGTCCTTCCGTCAAGGCGTCATTCACCCTAACGTCTTTAACAGTCTCCTCTGTCTGTAAAGGACAGTTTGGTAAGGTACCAGTGACGCAATCAATATCCCCCTCGTCTTCTGTAACTATCGTCGCTACGACAAAATCAGCTTGAGTGGTTTGATCCTCACGGCTTATGTACTTTTTGAGTAGGTTAACATGAAAGATTTTCTCTCTCTTTCCTGTCTGTACCTTATAGTTCAGTCCCCCTAGCTTGGCGGTAACTACAAAGGGCCCCTTCCATTTCATCTGAAGTTTGTTATGTGCTTCAGGAAGCAACAGTAACACTTTGTCGTTAACTTCAAATTCTCTAGGTTTGGTGTGCTTATTGTAATATTCTGCCTGTCTAGACTGAGCTATCGTCAGGTTTTCCCGTGCTATCTTGCCTATAGTTTCAAGACGGTTTCTTAAGTCAGTGACGTATGTGTAAGTTGTTTTAACTTCGTCATCTGTCTTTTCATCAGTCCAAAGTGCCTTCAAAATCATCATCGGTCCGCGTACAGTACGTCCGTAAAGTAGCTCAAATGGTGAAAATCCAGTGGAAGATTGTGGCACTTCCCTATATGCAAATAGTAGGGCAGGGATGTATCTGTCCCAGTCTTTCGGTTTATCAGTGGCGAGCTTTTTAAGTGCTGTTTTTAATGTCCCGTTATATTTTTCAATCAGACCATTTACCTGGGGGTGGTAGGGTGTGCAAGTAAGATGCTTGATGGAAAGTAAGCGATTTACTTCCTTCATTACGTTGCCTACGAATTGACTCCCCTGATCTGTCAAAATTTCGGTGGGTATTCCAACACGACTCCATAATCCGAAAAGGGCTTCGGCGACGGATTCAGTATCTATGTTTTTCAATGGCACTGCGTCGGCGAATCTTGTTGCGTAATCAATAGTGGTCAGCACGTATCGATTACCTCTCGTTGATGTGGGTATTATAGGCCCAATCAAATCCATTGCTACGCGTTTGTAGGGCTCACTGATCAGTTCAGGCTCTCCTAACGGTGCGGGTCTGATTGAATTTTTAGACTGTGTTCTCTGGCATGTGTCGCAACTTAACACGAATCTACGGATATCGGCAATGATGTCCGGCCAATAAAACTCACTTGTAATACGACTAGTTGTTTTTTGTACACCCATGTGTGCACCAAAAAGACTCTCATGACCTAATCGTAATACGTCATTTCGTTTGGTTTGTGGAACGACTAATTGTTTCCGAAATTCGTCTCCCACTTTCGAATAGCGGTACAATAAACCCTTTTTCAGAATAATGCACGCTCTCTTATTCAAATCGTCAGTGTTGACGTCACTAACAGGTACAGCTTGCTTGCGTAACTTGTCTAGTGTTTCGTCTTCAGCTTGTAATAATTTAATCTCACTAACTGTTGCTTCATCTACGGCTGGTGCGGCAGACATCGGTGCAGTTACAGATTTGTCTTTACTACTCGCTGCTCTGGTTACAGCGTTAACCAGTGGTGGTTCAGTTGAAGTTTGTTTTTTGCACGGCAAAACATACTTGCAACCAAGGATCACGTCATGCGGTGAGTTTTCCATAACTGCCGCTTTGACTGTTCCTTCTACAAAGTCTGAAACAATCGAGACTTCAGCTACTGGTAAAATGTCTTGTTCGCCGTTCGCAAAGGTGACCGAGATTGTCTCCCCTGTGTAATCGGTACGGTTAACTAACGATGCATTTACTATAGCGTCTAGCTCACACCCTGTATCAAGCAAAGCGATTGTATCGTGACCGTTTGCCTGTACTGGTGTTCGATTCGACTTTTCTGTTTTAGGTGTATGACTTTCTACTGCGTAAACCTTAGCCGTTTTCTTTTCAGGACATGTTCGTGAAAAATGGCCACTATCACCACAAGTGTAACATGCAAGATTCTTTTTATCTTTCTGTTTGTCGGACTTGTTTTTAGTGTCGGGTTTAGATGTTTTATCATCACGCTCGCTATGTGCCTTCCCGTCATTTTTCTTATCCTTTCGAGTCTGCGGTTCGTTCGGTCGAGACTTGTTGTTCGCGTGTGTGTTCGAGAATTGAGAATGTGCGTCATCAAAGCGATCGGCGGCGTTGCCTATCTCCTCTAGCGTAGATTTTTCCCTTATTGCTAAGTGAATCAGTAGATCTGATTTGTATGACCCGAGAATGTGGTCCTTTATCATTTCATCCCTAAGACCTGCGTACGTCTGTGGAGTTTCAGCTAGATCTATCCATCTTTGGAACAAATCCGTGACGCGGCGTATGTACTGTGTGTGCGTCTCTGAACTGGCTTTCGTGGCCTGTTTAAACTTACGTCGGTATGTATCGGCTGTGAGTTTGTAACGTTTCAATAATGCGGCCTTGACTGTGTCGTAATTATCTGACTCAGAATCGCTAAGCTTATTGAATTCGTTTTTCGCACTGCCCTGCAATAATCCCGATAAATTTATCGCCCAATGTTCCGCTGGAATGCTTGTTGCTCTGGCTAATTTTTCAAACGTTTTTAAATACGCGTCTATTTGATCTTTGTTCTCATCAAATGGGACCATATTTATCTTTGGAATGATGTTTTCAATTCTACTGTGATTATTTCCATCGCTAGAACGCGAATCACCACTGCTTCTGCGATCACGGTTTGGATTAGTAAGTTCTAACTTTTTCACTTCTAATTCTAACCGTTTCGTTTCGGCCTCAATGCGCTTTGCTTCCGTGTCAGCTTCTATGCGTTTAGCCTCAGTTTCAGCTGCTTTTTCAGCTTCTAACTTCTTCAGTTCGCGATTAGCTATACGTTCTTCCCTTTCTCTTTCTTTCTCTTTTTCCGCTTTTTCCGCTTTCTCTTTTTCCGCTTTCTCCGCTTTCTCTAGCTCAGTTTTAATGTAGCTAGTCAGTTCGTCACCCTGATATCCAATCATGATACCGGTTTCTTTCAGGTTTTCGATAACCTGTTTGCGATCCATTTTACTGTCTTAGCGCGCTGGCTACAATAAGAATGTATCTCGTGAATTGTGTGTTTTAACCGTCGGCGATAACTCCGCTTATCCCGAAAATAACTTTTAGGCTACGACCTTACAAAAATTATTTAATTTACTCAGAACACCTTCCGAAATAAATTACGCGTTAACTCTTTACACGTTTCACCTGCTTGTCACAGTGTCCGCTGTTCCAAGACTTTCGTAATGTCACGGCTCCTACCATACAACATTACACATTATATCTAGCACCCTAAATATAATAGTCCGAAGTCTGTTACTACCGATAACTCTCCTAGCTGGCGGTATAACCTTCGACTCCTCACAATGAAGTACTCAGTAACACAATACTAAATAAATCATTCCATAATCAATATTAAACATTTAACTCCGCTTAAACATATTAACATTGATTAAACATGCACGCTACTCTGCAAAAGAATACATGCACATGTCACAACAAAAGCAAAGAAAATCAGTGATACAAAAATCAAAAGAACAATTGGCAATTTCTTTTCGTTCGTTCGTTTCTAGGTTATGATACGCCCTATGTATAAAAATGTTACAAGTTACAATTTAATACATATCAATCCCGCGACGACCCACACTTGTTACGTTTCCAGTATTTATTTAAAGACCCTGCTTAGAATAATTAAAAGACTTTAAATATAATTAACTCTTTCTCTCATATCCTATGCAGACTGGTTGCTCAATTTACTATTTGACTAATTAAAAGTGTGTCCTGTAGTTCAGACGACAAATTTACAAACTAATAAACTGCGAACTTTTAGCTAGATTTGAAAACAGTTAAATCCCTCTAAATTAATATGCACTCGTTATCAATCTTTCTGCTCATCCGCCCCCATTCAAATCTAAGAAATAATCTAATTGGTCTATTGTGCATAGAAATCAACTACTAAGAGGTATTAACAAGAAAATAAGATTTAATAAAGTTTAACAAGTTAACAATAATCGAATGCGAAAACGCGAGTAGTCTAATTCTCTTGTCTTTACGCGCACATGCCCGGTTATTGTCAATCTAAATTGCCAGAAAAAGTGTTCCCTTGAGATCTGTACACTTAGTTGCACTTAGCTATATTCTTGTATCAGCTTGGTCTCAACACTCAGTCATGCCGGTCCGTTCCCACAGTCCCCCTCTAGCGACGCACGTGGTGCATGAGGAATGGTGTCCCTCTTTTAGTAGCTAGGAACTGGAATTTTAGCGGCGTGACCCTCAGAGTGGAATTCTTCCATAGAATTCAGCCAGCGTATACAAATAAGCTTAAGTAGGTGAGGCATGGGTGAAAACACGAACCGACCTGTGGATGCAACGTGCTTGGATATAATTCTCAACCTAACACGTCCTACTAGGCATGGCTCAGTTAAATGTGCTGAATAAAGAGTTTTCGACCTCGCGTCGCTTACAATTAGATTTAGAAAAAATATAATCGTCTCACATGTGTTCCATTTAACAATCATGACGTATGAAGCAATAAAATAGATACAACGTTAAATTAATGTTCATACAAAAAGGGTAATTCAAACCAACAGAGCGCTTCACAATTTACAATTAAAATTACACGCAATAATTGAATTACATGAAGAATTCATATCGAGCGCAGCATTCTGGCTCTTAGTGAATTAAAATAATATAAATTAAAGTACAAAATGGAAAAAGGGTTACAATAAATTTATATTCCATAACTTATAGGTTTTTCAGCTATTTCTCTGAACCATGCTCAAGCATATATGGAGATCATATAATACATAGCACAAATACATACTTAAACAATACATAGGCAAAAATACTATTAGATAAATGATACCTTTTATGAGAAGTCGAAGGGTACCTTGATCCTCTATGGCTGTCGGCTGCCTCTCACGACCCGAGTAGCTGATGGAATTAGCTAAAGTGTGCTCGAAGTGAGGGAGCGGAAGCGTGTAGGTACATATATAGAAAGGTATATTGCGTATCACGTGACTGTTCGCGAAGCATGTAGTTGGTTCGAGAACTGGACAATGGTCCTAAAGTTACATAACATCTTGACCTGTTCTAGAAGCACCTAGAAAAAGGAAGCTTTGAACAAAGGAGTCAAGGGTTTCAAATATTCGAATTTGAAGTAAACAAGGCTAAGTGGGTCATCAGGTCGGACATTTTTATCAGACTTGTGACATTGAGCAACCAGTCTGTTTAGGTTAAACGAGAGGGAATTAATTAAATAGTAAATTAAAGTTCTATAATTTCCTAAGCAGGGTCTCTAAATAAATACTGGAAACGTAACAAGCTTCTTAATCAAATTAAAACTTTGCCAATTATTTGTAATTAAGTTAAAAGCAGTCAATGAATTATCCTTTACTCATTTATAAATCAGTTTTATTACTTATAAATGAACATGCTATGGAGTAATTTGAAAGATCATGTTTAAATTTACACATTTCTTGCCTGTAAAATTATATGAAATCAAATTTGAGTACTGAAAAAAAAAAAAATAATAATTCTGTCAAATATGTTTTCCACAATAAATAAATTATATTTTGTTTTGTGTGTGTGTTCAACAAGCGTTACATCAATATTAGGGTGTAGAGTAAACCAATTAATGGGAAAAAAACTGCCGTGATTTAAATAGATTACCAATTGTGATCCCTTAAATGTAAAAAGAAATTGTAAGAAGAAAATTGTGAAGTCTGACAATACAGGTTCTTGGCCCTGAAATGTTTTACTCAAAGGTATGCATAGTGAGGTCATTACTATCTTCAAAAGCGAGACATTCTCGTGGTCACTGTCATTATCACTATTCTGACACCAGACGTGTTAAGAATTTCCTACAAATTAAGATACATTGATTTATCTCATGATAAAGAAATGACTATAAATTATGAATATTGTGAAAACTCCCTACTGAGTGTGCAAGCGACACCAACTTCTCACTCGATCTCTTTATCTTTTTCTTCTTCTTCTTCTTCTTCTTCTTCTCTCTCTCTCTCTCTCTCTCTCTCTCTCTCTCTCTCTCTCTCTCTCTCTCTCTCTCTCTCTCTCTCTCACACACACACACACACACACATTCTCTCAAACCCTCTGTCTACATCTAATAATAATCATATCCACTATGCCTTCACAGCCACAAAACAAACCCAGAGGTTAATTCAGCGTCTTACATTTTACAGTCCCAATAGAACACCAGAAGTTAAACCAGAGGCTTACTACGGTGAGGGATCGGATCCAATTCTTTTAGACGATTTTTTTTGCTCTGGAATTGAATCAGATATTCTTCACTGTGAGCAACTAGAAATTGGTACACACGACTGCGGGCACAATGAAGACGTCGGAGTGGACTGCTCTGGAGGTAGTTATCTATCTATCTATCTATCTATCTATCTATCTATCTATCTATCTATCTATCTATCTATCTATCTATCTATCTATCTATCTATCTATCTATCTGTGTGCGTGATTGTGTTTCAATACTTTTTTCTCTATGACTATATTAAAGTGCTATAACGTCAAATAGTAATTGGTATACAAACATAATTTAAGACTAAGAATGTTTGAAAAATGTAATGTGTGAAATGCATGCGTGAAATATGTGTGTGTGAAAATGTGTAATGTTAAATTTAACTACGTTTGCAGCATTTTCTACATAACCGAATAACTTAAAATCTGTAGTTTGTTTTTAGCTATTTTCCTTTCTATTGCCACCATACGTACTAATGAAAATGCATTCTTTAATTAATCATCACATTTTTATTTTACATTTAAACTATTGAAAAAATAAAAATATGTGTTAAAAAATTAAAATCAAGATTAAACAGTGAATGCTACGTTGTTTGCCTCAAATCCTCATCTTCACTATATTAACTTAAGGCAACTTTATGAGGATTTGAAAGATGTGCACATTCGACAAGATGACGCGTCTTGAATGTTTCCGTGTTTAATACCAATTTGTTGGTATTTGTTACGTTTCCAGTATTTATTTATAGACCCTGCCTAGGATTTTAAGGTCTTTAGAATATAATAGATTAAATTAATTCCTTCTCTTTATCCTAAACAGACTGGCTGCCCAAATTATCATTTGACTAACTTTAAAAATGTGTCTTGTAGTGCAGACAACAGATTTACAAACTGACAATTTGCGTACAAAGCTGGCTTTGGAGTCGTTAAATTCCTCTAAATTAATATGCATACGTTATGTCATTCAGCTCATTCGCCCCCATCCAAAACCAAGAAATCTATAGGTCTATCATGCATAAAAATGTACTACAAAGAGGATTAACAATTAAAAATGAGATTTAATAATTTTAACAATTTAACAAATAGTTAATATACGAACGCGAAGTCTAATTCTAAGCCTTAGCAATTAACGTGCTTAAATTGTCAACGAGAGAATTGCCATGAGAACAAAGTTCAAAGTTCCTTTTGATTTCGGTACACCAAGTTATGACTTAACTTGTGAATGTCGGCCACGTGTTCGAATCCAGTCCAGACCAGTCTATCTCACTTGTCTTCCCTCAGCAAAGATGCATACAGCATAACAATGGAATTGTCTTTCAATATCGCTGAATGGGATGGTGAATATAGACAGACGTGCAGACCTGCGTGCCGGCACTGTCCGTTAATGGCAATAGGACAACAGTGGATTCAGCTCACTCGTAGAGCATGAACAACTTCAGTGGAACAAGGATAAAAGGAGTAGGAACCAGAAACCGACCTTAGTGAGAAATCGAGGTGTTATCTCAACAAACGCGTCGACTGTTCCTATGTGACTCAACGAATAAGCGGCGTCTGGCTTCTTGTATCTCGGAGTGAATAATACAGGCGCGCTCACCGTATTTATTAAAAATCATAAGGTGCATCACGTGACTGGTCACGTAGTATGTGGTTGGTTCGAGAACTCAGACAATGGTCCAAAGTTACATAATGTCTCTGACCTCTTTGTTGGAAGCTTCTCGATACTGAAGTATCATGGGAGAGCTCCAAACAAAGGAATTTCAAATTTTGATGTTTGAAAAACAAACAAGTGGGTCAAGGAGTCATGACATTTTTATCAGACTGTGACAGTATTCTGAGTGCTTTGGCTATGATATGAGTTAAATACCAGTTTGTCGTTATTCTGAGTGCTTTGGTTATGCTATGTGTTAAATACCAGTTTGTTGGCATTCTGAATCCTTGGCTATGATATGAATTAAATACTAGTTTGTTTTTATTCTGAGTGCTTTGGTGATGATATGAGTTAAATACCAGTTTGTTGGCATTCTGACTAATTTGGCTCTTCTAGGGGCTTAATACTGTATCTTATCAAACTGAGTGCTAGGTGTGTTCAATGTTAAACTAAAAGAGTTGTAGTTCAACGGAGTTCAGTCTGCTCGGTGAATATTTTAATTAGATGCATCAATTAATTTGGTTTCTTTGATTTTAAACGTTCAAATGAAAGAATATCTCTAATTCAAACCTTGTAAATATCAGGTGTAGCGGAAAGGTTTTGCTTCTGTACGATTTCTAAGTTTGAAAGGCAGAGCGGTCGTGGTACCAGGAGAACTATTGGAACAGAGTAATAACATGATTTAATAATCTCCACTTGAATCTCTTCAAAGGTATTGTGTGGACTTCAATGAGCACATTAGAGGAAATAATGAAGACAATACAAATTATTGATAAGATGCACATCATATATAGACGGCATAAAGCTTTAAGTGAAATTAGAAAATGGTAAAAACCAATGCTCCACATCACTCCATTTAAATAACGGAAGGCTATGCGCTTCAATTTAAAAGATTAGGCAGAATTTACCAATGAGGCGAGGTGCATACTATAACCATAATCAGATCCCCTCATATAGGAATGAACGTCTATAATTATAATCAGTTCACAAACACCCCCTTGAGTTCTTTGATATACACACAATATTCCTTTGTACGTAATACTAGACGGATATTTAACCACACCTGAGCAATATAACTCTCAGCAACCTAATCACCATTGACACAAACCAGGAGACATGTCGCATTGACCCAATAAGCCATTTTAAGATGCTTTAATGGAGGTTCGAATGATGAAGATTATGGTAAAAACCCGTTTTAAAATCAGGCCTTTATATCATGTATTAAAGAATAAACATGAGAGGAATGTTGTTTTGAGAAAACAGAGTTTAAAAGTTATGAAAATTCAGAACCAATTTTACCATAGCAAGCAAATATATTTTCTCATAACATTTAGACAAAATATCAATAAGACTATGTCACTTACAGTACAACAATACTATTATTAAAACTGTCTATATACTGCGTATAAGAAACAACTGAAATATAGATACTAATTAATGATTCATGCATGCTGTTACCATATCGATATTTCTTTTGATAGGATGCTAACTCGAGCCTACACTGCCCTTATTTATATTAATAAAATAGGCAAAGCCTTACCAGTTTATACTAAAAGAGTACTTACTGAGCGAAAATAACTATATAGAGTATACTAAGGCAAACCTTGACTGTTTATACAGAGTACTTCAGAGCGAAAATTACTAAAAGAGGACTTACTGAGCGAAAATAACTATATAGAGTAAAAATCGTTCATTTATGAAAGTGAAGTCGGACTCTAAACCGGGGTTATTCAGCTTTACACCATTCACCAGAAATTTTATTTGACAACTTCGAGTACATTACATGTGCACATTTTCATATTATTTGTATTGATCAGTTGCTATAAATAATTTATAAGAAATGTTAATGTATGCAGTATAATGGATTAAATTATGGAGGGGGAACTATTGCATTCAATATATAATGCATAACAAATATAAACGTAATGACATGATAATATTTTCTTTACAGATGCAGTTCGTCTTGTAGGCGGTCTTGTACCGTTCCAGGGTCGGGTGGAGATTAATTTCAACGACGCCTGGGGAACAATCTGCGATGACGAATTTGATAGCAATGATGCCACCGTGGTTTGCAGGATGCTTGGATATTTACGGTAATATAAATAGTATAATACAAACAAATACAATATACACAACAGTATGAGACACGCTAATAAGACATAAATGTATACATGATTTCTAGCATTGATGTGATTAGTTTTGTCACTGATTTGCATTATCTTTAAAGTTCATCATTTCTAAAAGGGAGATAAAAATGGAATCATTCTAACTTTAGAGAGCATGCCTCTATCTGATAGGAATATGACCCTAAGATTTACATAATGTGTGTGTTTAATTATTAAATAATTATTAAATTGTACTTGTTTGTCCCTTACTAAATACTATTTCAATAATGTACCATATTTTCGTAACTATATGAAGACATTATAAAAAGTTTCTAAATATAGCTTCATTAACAGAGGATAAGATAGGTATTGTCAAAAACATAATCTTTGGTCGAATAATATTGATTTACTTCTTAATCGAAATCAAACTTTGCCAATTATTTGTTATTACATTAAAACCAGTCAATGAATTCTTCTTCTTTATTTAATATCAATGCCATTCTTATAAATGATCATGCTATGGAGTAATTAGCTGATCATGTTTAAATATATTTATTTCTTGCCTGAGAAATTATATGAAATCAAATTTTTATACTGAGAAAACAAATAATAATATATAATAAAATATGTTTTCCACAATAAATTGTATTTTGTTTATTGTGTTTATTCAACAATCTTTACATTAATATTAAGGTTAATAAAATTAATATTAATATTAAACAAACCAATTAATGGAAAAACTGACGTGATTTAAGTAGATTACCAATTGTGAACTCTTTTAAGTAAAAAAAAAAAATGGAAGAAGAAAATTGTGTAGCCTGATAATACAAGTTCTTGGCCCCGAAATGTTTTTTCTCAAGGGTGTACTTGGCGAGGTCATTACTATCTTAGAAAGCGAGACATTCTCGTGGTCACTTAGTCACTATCACTATTCCTGCCATCTGAAACCAGATAGGCCTACGTGTTAAGTATTTCCTACAAATTAAGATACATTTATTTATCTCAAGATGAAGAAATTACTATAAATTCCAAATATGGTGAGAACTCCATACTGAGAGTGTAAGCGACAGTAACTTCACTCTCTCTCTCTCTCTCTCTCTCTCTCTCTCTCTCTCTCTCTCTCTCTCTCTCTCTCTCTCTCTCTCTCTCTCTCTCTCTCTCTCTCTCTCTCTCTCTCTCTCTCTCTCTCTCTGTACATTTAATAATAATTCTATCCAATATGCTTTTACAGTCCCAATAGAATACCAGCTGTTAAACCAGGGGCTTACTACGGTCAAGGATCGGATCCAATTCTTTTAGACGATGTTTCTTGCTCTGGAACTGAATCAGATATTTTAGACTGTGAGCATCCAGGAATTGGTACACACAACTGCCTGCACAGTGAGGACGTCGGAGTGAACTGCAATGGAGGTGAGAAATATACATTGCTTGCATTAAAATATGTTTAGCCTTGGATGAAGTGTGTATGTATGCACGTATAATAATGATCCTGCAATAAATAATTTTCTCCAGATTATGAAGTTCGGCTTGCGGACGGTGATGACCCTTCAAATGGTCGAGTTGAGATTAAAATCAGGGGTGTCTGGGGGACTGTATGTGATGACGACTTTGATGTCACGGACGCTATTGTTGTTTGCAGAATGCTTGGATATACAGTGTAAGTAAATTATGTCTCTTTTAACGGCGTTAACGCGTATATGACATTCGAAGACGTGAATAGTAATAATGTTATCCATGTGTGTGTTTGTGTGCGTGTGGAAATGTAGCTACTTTTAAATTAACTTGTAATGTGAAGTGTGCGATCGGATAGTAGGAGAAAATATTAGTTACGGTAACGATTATGTGAGAGAATGTCTCCCAACTGTATGTTAATTGTCGCTATGATTCGTAAAATTGTGTTTAAAGAAATGCAATTCTGTATTTTGTGTATGATTTATAACATTCTCTAAAGATGTAAAATTATATTAAACGTATTTGCAGCAAAAGCGTATTTCGTATATAATTACATATTATACATACACAGTGTAAATCATTTCTTAATCGGAACCTGTGACTCCTAGTATATAAATCCAATAATCAAGAAAAATGTCGAATAGCATTACAATGTTGCATTTAAAGATAATCCCACATAATAGTATTCTGCAGTGAAATTGGAAAGATTTCATAAAATTATAAAATACATTTTATGTAAGCAAAAATGAAGAGAAAATATTTTTTCTGATATGTAGTATTACTTTCATTTGGGCGGGTTGTGTACCAAAATATGACACACCAAATGCACTTTTAATGATCATAAGATACATGTAATAATATATTATTACAGTGTTTTGAAACATTTCTTTCGATCTTTTTATTTGACTGAGGGCTTTCCTTTCAACCCCTTCAGATTCTCTCTCTCTCTCTCTCTCTCTCTCTCTCTCTCTCTCTCTCTCTCTCTTAATCTCTATTTCTCTGTTGTACAGTATGTTGTCTCCCTTTCCGTCATTTACGTGTGCCCCCTCTCTCCTTCAAAATCTCTCCTCCCTCTCCTTTACATAACACATTATGCTTCTCTGTTACTTCTTTATGTCTTTGCCTCTCTCAATCCCTCTCCCTGTCCCTCTCTGCTACAAAACTTGTTATTTATCTCCCTTATTACTTATATGTGCCCTCTCCCTCAATATCTCTCCCTCTCACTTTCTAGTATATTTAATGTTCTCTCCCCTACTGTCACTTGTTCGTCCCCCCTCTTTAGTATATAACACCTCTTCCTTTCTGTTACTTATGTCCTCTCTCTGTACATAACCATTTTTTGTTCACTACCCATGTCTGTCGCAGAATTAAGCCCAAAGTTACGAATGCTGCACTCCGTTCACAAGATACAAGTCCAATCTATTTAGACGATGTAAATTGTTTTGGAAATGAATCACATATAATCGACTGCCAACACACACCAATTGGTAAACACAACTGCGGACACTCGGAGGATGTAGGAGTTTATTGCTACGAAGGTGAGAAATGTGCATTCATTGAATTGAAAATTATTCAGATTTTAATATAAACCTTTAAAGTCAGAGAAATATGAAATGAAAACGGAATACAATGGAAGAGGGATAAATGAATCTGTAAATGAGAGGGAAGTAGGGAGATAGAGAGTAACATGTATGGAGACAGAGGGAGCGAGAGTGGGAAGTAGTTTCACTTTCAAAGCCTAGACACCAAACTGTAATTAACACATTAAAATAACACGGTATACGAAAACAACAACAATACAACTATTACTACTACCCCAAGAAGCAAAGAAACATGGAAGAAAACAGCAAAACATACAAACGCAAATAGATTAAGTTCAAAACATCTCCATGGTAATTATTTGCAACAGCCTCAAGAATACTCAGCAAAGCAATCAAAATACAAATAAAAAGAAGCAGGTTTGAAAGTAGAAACAGAAACACTAATAACAGTAGTACTAAACAAGAAATCACAAACAAGAAATGAAAATCATGAAAATCTCAAGTGACTCCAACTGCAGACTCTCCAAAATCACGGACAAATCAGCAGAACATATACAATATCTAGAAATCAGTTTCTGGCTGGAACAGAATATACCAAAAGACACAACAACGTGGTCAAAATACTAAGTAGTAACATACGTGAAAAGTTTGGAATAAAAATCGTGGAAATAGTATGGATGCACCAACCGGAAACAGTCACCGAAAGAAAAAAGAGGTCAAAGTACTGTGGAATTTCGAAAAGGGCAGATCGAGGGATTCCTGCACAAAGACCGGACAGAGTAGTTATCAATAAGTCAACACAGCAGCAATAATCATCCATGTTAGGGTTCCAAGTGAATGAAACATACAAACAAAAGAAAGAGAAAAAATATAAAAATACCAGGATATTAGATTAGAAATCCAAAAACTGAGGAATATTAAAGCAGAAGTAATATTTGTAGTGATATAATTTTCAGGAAAGTAATTCCTTGTACAACACAAAATTGCCCACATATAAAACCATCTCTCTTCGGAAGGCTCACATCCTCCATAAAACGTCGGATCTCCTCAAATCTTGGAAAGGCCTGGGTTAATAACCGACAATCAAAGGAAATAATGAAAAATGGTTATTAATATTATTGTTTTTAGTAGCATTTGTAGTAGAAGTAGAAGATGTAGTTATATCATCATCATCATTATCATTATTATTATGCCTCTTTCCACGACTTCTGTTTGACTGTCGGTTGTGATCCAAGGTCTCGGAATCTTACCAAGATTCTGGGAGATCCAAGGTTTTACGGAGGATGGGGGCACTTTTTTATTATTATTTTATTATTATTATTATTATTATTCAGTCTCTTTCCACGACTTCTGTTTGACTGTCGGTTGTGATCCAAGGTCTCGGAATCTTACCAAGATTCTGGGAGATCCAAGGTTTTACGGAGGATGTGGGCACTTCCGAGGAGCGCTGCTTTGAGTAGTGGAGCGAGTCTGTGGTTTCCAGGGAGTTTATTCAGGTAGCCTTCCAATTCTGATGTTATGTTCCCCAAGGCTCCTATCACTATTGGTATCACTTCTGCTTTTACATTCCACAGTCTCTGGATTTCTAATCTGAGGTCTTGGTATTTTTCTATTTTTTCTCTTTCTTTTGTTTTTATGTTTCTATCACTTGGAACAGCGACATCAATAATTGTTACTGTTCTGTTGGACTTATTGAGAACTACAATGTCTGGTCGTCTTGCAGGAATCACCCGGTCTGTTCTTATCTCGAAGTCCCATAGTATTTTGACATCTTTTGACATCATGATGTCATATTTTGAAATGATGTCATATTTTGACATCATTTCGGTGACTGCTTCTGGTTGATGCATCCATGCTCTTTCTGGGGTCTGTATGCCATAGTTCTCACACAGATTTCTATGTATGTGTTTTGCCACTTCATTGTGTCGTTTGGTGTATTCTGTTCCAGCCAGAACCTGACATCCAGATAGTATGTGTTCTGTTGTCTCATCCATGGATTTGCAGAGTCTACATTTGGAATCATTTGAAATTTTCATGATTTTCGTTTTGTGTGCTTTGGTGTTGAGTGCTTGATCTTGTGCAGCTGTTATGAGTGCTTCTGTTTCTGCTTTCAATCCTGCCTCTTTCAACCATTTGTACCATTTTCAACCATTATTATTATTATTATTATTATTATTATTATTATTATTATTATTATTATGCCTCTTTCCAAGACTTCTGTTTGACTGTCGGTTGTGATCCAAGGTCTCGGAATCTTACCAAGATTCTGGGAGATTCAAGGTTTTACGGAGGATGTGGGAACTTCCGAGGAGCGCTGCTTTGATTAGTGGAGCGAGTCTGTGGTTTCCAAGGAGTTTATTCAGATAGCCTTCCAATTCAGATGTTATATTCCCCAAGGCTCCTATCACTATAGGTATCACTTCTGCTTTTACATTCCACAGTCTGAATTTCTAATCTGAGGTCTTGGTATTTTTCTATTTTTTCTCTTTGTTTTGTTTTTATGTTTCTAACACTTGGAACAGCGTCAACAATGATTGTTACTGTTCTGTTAGACTTATTGAGAACTACAATGTCTGGTCTTCTTGCAGGAATCAGTTCATTCCACCTATTTCTTTAGTGTGAAGCACAACAGTGAACACAATATTGTGATGTCTACTGCAGTTTTAGTGTATTAGTTTGTATCGCAAATGTATTATAATTCCTGCGTGGGGAAGTTGGGCTACAATTATTACATTATCAGTACAACGCCAAAATACTCTGTATCTACGTTAGCAGATATGGTAGTGTGCCTCGTCTAATGTAGTAACTAACAGTATGCATGCAAGCCAATCCCATGTATCAAAGGACTTGAAATACATGGAGGTAAACTGTACAATAAATTTGGCAACATTCACAATATGAATAGTGAATAGTAATAGCGTGCAGAACACCCACTATAATAAACTGTGGTCTTAACAATGAACGAAAATGCTTTACACGTCCTAATCTATGCAGATCAAATGAAAGGGTGTCACTGCCAAGTTGACTTTGAGGATTGTAACCAATATGCTGGCACTTGTAAGAGTGGTTGTGACGAAGGATGGACTGGAATGGATTGCAAAATACGTGAGAACTTCATATTTACTAATTAAAGTACCTGAAATACAGAGCAAAACTAAATCCACGAATAGCTAGCTATTAGTAACATAGCACGAACCGTATAATATTATGTTATTCTTACATTATTTTCATCACATACGAGATTAGTGATTTATTACCCATGCTAAACATTCATAACACTATATTTATATTCTTTTTTGTTAGAGATCTATAATAGCATTACATTTTTGCAGTTTCACTCTAGATATCCCACATAAAACACTTTCTCATAATTATTTTGTTACTTTTATTTCTAAATATTGTATTTTCTTAAACACTTAATTGTGTATCATTATTGCTAATTATATTTTGTGTTGTTTCAGACTTCACGAAAGACGTGTTTTGACCATGATAAACATATATGTACATTTTATGCTCTGCTATCATGATAATAATATGGGAGAAAAATAGCATTTAATGAAAATATAAACCATAAATTTTATTACCGTTTACACATTTATTTTCATTTTACTAACATTTTATTTAGTTTATCTGTCTTCGTCTATCCAAAGTTTCAAAATTATTTCTGTCCATTGTATTGTCCGATTGTCTATCTATCGCTATTAAAATTTTCAAAATCTTTTAAATTTAATACTTATACAACTCTAATGAAAACGTGAGATATATCTCGTTATCAAATTATCATTAATTACTAATACGTAATGCACTCCCACGAGGTACAAAATAATATAGATTGCATATATGTTGAGCAACATTTCTTGTAATATATTTACTTAAATTTGATAAACGGTGTATAGTTCTACCCGGGTATAGTTGTATACATGCTGGTCACGTATGTTCCTGTACATGGAGATCACGTATGTTCATGTACATGCTGATCACGTTTGTTCTGTACATGGGGACTTACATACTTTCTAGTTATCTAAATAAGGAAACCAATTGACATTAACTGAAACATGCCATTGGAATGTCTTCTGACATTCCCTAGTTATGTTACTCTTTTAAATTGGTGCAGAAAAGCACTGGATGGTAATCTCACTTTCCTTACGCCTGACCTTTAAAACAGTAATACCAATTTTAGAATCATACCCTATTATAGTCGACATTATACTTCGACATGTCTTTCCTTTTATCATATGTAAATTTTATTCATCTTTGGATTGTGGTATGTGTGCATAAAATGCAGGAGAGAAAGACGAGAAAAGAGCAAAATCTTAATTTTAATTAATTCTTCCTATGCTTGTTGGCAAACTTAATTCGATCTTCCGGTGACATGCACCCAATTTCAGTAAACAGATACAAGAGACGCACAATAAAATGTCGCGTCACAAACGCCCAGTTAAACATGTAATAGTTAGTCAAGTACCAAAATCCTCTTTGTGAATGATGTATATGACATATATGGACTTGACGTGACGAGGAAAAACGAAGTCAATAACCATCTTAACTTGGGACTTATTAGACAAACATTAGATAAAAATTAAATGGAAATAAAATGTCCAGATTGATTAAATAATATATAACTCTTTGTAATCGTTTACAGAGAAGGGTTTTAGTACACATGATTAAGTAGGTAGAGAGTGAGTAATATTTTTTTCTTCAAAGCCGATCTGGAGGTTGAAACGAGACTTGTCCACATGTTAGTTGTTATTTGGTCCAGTTAAAAAGGAGGCGCGGCATGACGTCCTCTTGCTGGCCAAGCAGATATAGCTCTTCAATGAAGGGTCGCAACAGGTTACTAGGGTCTACTCGCATAAATTGCCAGTCTTAGCTAGCAATTACTGAATTATAAAATTCAGATTTCCCACAAGTCCCACAACGTTATAATTTTATACGGTCTGGGAAACATTACTGGCTACTTCATAAGAGAGTCGTAGTTATATCTGACTTCTGTTGTGTCTGTTTTTCGTTGTAAATGCTGTATCACCTCCCATTCGGAGATGGCTGATAGTGAATTGTTTTCGGGTGGAAAACCCGTTGGAGCACTGGTGCTTCTTGCGCTACTCGGATTTGCCCACCAAGGAAGTCCCTCCAGCTAGCCACACCAAATCCACAGCTTTTCGAAGGCAGCTCAAGTACCCCACCTTGGGTACCTTAACCTCCCTTATCCCGAACATATTCTGGTGGAACGGAGTTAGGGGTTTTGGTTTTCGGAATTTTCAGCCCTACTCGCTCCAGTGTCAGCAGATGGTCAGACCTTGTGGTCCCATTTCTTCTCACCCTTTGCCGCCACCTTCCGGTACCGGTGGGCACCCGGCTGTGATAATTTCACATCTGCAATGCAGGAGGTCTCGATCAAGGCCAGACCGGACGACGTAGCATCAGCATCCCCGTTCGTGAAAGAACGAAGCCCTGGTGTTGGTGAGTGTTGGGGTAACGAACTCCAATACGCTGGGCCAAGAGGCCAGGTATTGGGTCTAAACCACGCAAGATGCCTTACCGTCTATCGGTCCAGGGTGGAGGAGCCTTGACACCCGAGCACACACAGCAGGGAACGGACGTCCCATCTCAACGGCCATCACGGGAAATGGTGCTTGAACGCCTTCTCCCCCCCCCCCGGTTTATGGGCCTGGGGGTGGTAACCATGTGACCTCTCACCACGTCTTCACTCTTGCTTAGTAAACCGAACACCTACTAACAAACTTTACCAGTAGGCAAAGGTTCGGTCCTGGAACTGCGCAAACTAGGACTGCTAGATGGAGAGAGACATGCGCTTATGCCTAAAGGAAGGGGGGTCCCATGGGAGTTTAACACTGCCAGTGCAGCCATCTGCATCTTTCCTACTCCCACCACCACGGTCAGACAAGCCTTTCTGATCCTCCGTCCTTTGCGATGTCCAGAACCGACTCACCTTATATCAGGGGTGCACAAACTGTGTGCCGCATGCGGAACGAGAAGGACTCTATGCGGTCCCCGGAGGACTTTTGGATGTTATCATTATTACGATTGTAAAGCACAGTATTTCATTATTTGTGTTGTTTTTTTCTACTAAGCCATCCATATGGCGGCCCTCCAAGCACTATCAATTGGAAATTTGGCCCTCTGGCCTAAAACGTTTGTGCACCCCTGCCTCATATCGTTGTAGGATACGCAAGCGTTGGTCCAATGCAGTTTAATTTTTGTTTCCCTAACTTATGTTGTTTAAGCATTCTGTATATTTTATCCAGATTTCCTCAGCCCGACGTGGCACTCTTCACATCCTGTCCTAGGTTTCGTCGCTCAAGGGCTATTATACTTTAGGTCCACTTGCAGCAGCCGCAGTGGGCTCAAGTTAGACAGAGATTATATAACCTAGGGAAATGGAAAACATGAAGTTAAGTTTAATTAATTAGAATGACAGTAGTTAGAAAAATTACAAGTTTATTATTATTTTATGATTTTTATTTTTATTTTGCCTTTAGCCTTGAATACGTCACTGTATTTATCCCCGAGTATCAAAAGGAAAAGTGTTATTTTATCTTCATTTGAAAACTATTGCTACTACGACAGCCATCCAGTGACATCATCATTTTACTTGGCGGAAAGAAAATGCAGGTAATTAAACAGTTCACATTAATGATGATGACAATGACGACGACGATAATGAAAAACTGATGTAGATGATAATAGTGTTTTGACAGTTTATTTATTTTATATTACTGATGCATACATTAAGAGATCCCTGTGAGATTTTAAGGAATGCAGTCGATTCCTAGATGACCGATGGGATTCGAGGGAAGAAAATCAGGCTCCTTGAAAATTCTTTGTCCCGATCATATTATTTTAAGCTATACACAGCTCATTGCTTAGTCATCACAATCAGGATACTCTAGTAGAAAGTGGGCAACTCGAAAGCAAATAAATTGTGTCAATACTGACCTCGCTAGAAGATTTCCATCAATAAGAATTATGTATAACAGAGCTGGCCATCAGTCACAAGATTCAGAATTTGAAAACTAACTGGCTCACGAATTAATTCAGGATTTACCATCAGTGAGTAATGTCCCCTGGACAAGAAGGCATCCATTGTGCAATGCACCGTAGTAACATCCATCATTATCAAAGAATGAACTAAAAGCAAATGCTCTTTTACAGACACCCATGTCAGCCTCTTTCCACGACTTCTGTTTGACTGTCGGTTGTGATCCAAGGTCTCGGAATCTTACCAAGATTCTGGGATATCCAAGGTTTTACGGAGGATGTGGACGACGACGACGACGACGACGATGATGATGATGATGATGACGACGACGACGACGACGACGACGATGATGATGATGATGATGATGATGATGATGATGATGATGATGATGATGATGATGATGATGATGATGATGATGATGATGTTACCAACCGTAGTAGTCACAAACAGAAGAAGTCATAATAGTGTAAGACATCAAGACAAGAACATTTCAGAAGAATTCTAACAGCAATATTAAATCTGTAACTTTCTTCGTAACCGCTGTTCCATGTGATAGACACATAAACTAACAAAAACAACATCATAAAGATTCCTAAGATTAGAATTCCAGAGAGAGTGTGGAATGTAAATGCTGAAGATATACCTTTACTCTTAGTATTGGGAGTCTAGTATCTGAGTTAGGAGGCTACCTGGATACAACACACTTGCCCCAATGCTAAACCCAGCGTTCCTCGGAAGCGCTCACACCCTTCATACACTTTTAAATAGTCATTATACTATTATAATGTTTAGCAACATATTTACTTTATTTAATTTATTTGTTTCAAATATAATCTATTATAATTATCTTACTTCTAAGTTGATTTGAAATTAGTGGATTTGTAGTTTTCCGATTGATTTCTTATTGAATTTATACACGATTAAAGTAGAATTCGCTAATATTTTTTATGTATACTTATAATATTCACATATGTAATACACAAAATTATTCTATTATCAGGCTCATGGGTATGGAACTTGTAAGCATACACTCACAAGGAGAGCAGACATTCATTCAAAACCTCGCCCAGCAAAGCTCTGGGTACACAAATATCTGGCTTGGACTTCAGCGAAATGCAAAAGGTTGACTTTTAAATGAGACTATTTTTTGTTTTATTTAAATTTAAGATTTCTTTGTAAAATAACACAACATGAGTTAAATATACATTGAGTAGATCATTAGAAAGTGTCATAAATTCGCCACGACAAATGAATATTTTCTCCATCAAAACAAGTACTATATTTCTGCTTCACGAATAGACAACCGTGTAGAAACAACTATTCCGAAGTTCTAACTAAATACCTGCTTTGTCATTCTTTGGGTGGGTGATTGGTAGATAATGATTTACAATATAGATCAATGACAATTTTACTGATAGTGTACACAACCTGGAACCGGGGAGCAGTACCATTGTTAATTTCACGACATGATTCATATGGTATGTAATTTACATTATCTTGCTGCGCGCACAAACCCTTCGAGAATTAAGACAGTTGGAGTCATAGGGGAGAACGTGTTGGCTTACTGCTTAGCAGTGATTTTTCTTGCCACTGTGTAAGTACGTTTGTGTTTATGCTCGCGTGTGTTTGTTTGCGTTCGTGTATGTGTGCAGACGACTGAATGTGTTATTAGCAAGGTGTGCAATGTTAAAGACAACCAAAATAGTAATTCATTGTGAAATCCTTAAGGAAATACCATTCAGTTTTCGTCAATTCATAGTAAATTATTTTTTTTATCGACAGAGAAATCTTTCTTTACAGATCGGGCAGTTTACGTGTAAACGCATAACGCTGCCAAAAAATGTGCTTGGGGAATTAAACATTTCCCCGATGTCGTAGAATGTTCAAGAACTGGAAATCATATTCCAAACCTTCCAATATTTTTTTTCAAAAACGGATAGTTTTAACTACAGTTTTAGTAAATGACACAGAACCTAAATGCTCTCATCTAACACATTTTGTCTATATCGTTAAATGATTTTCTCGTCTCTGAAAATCAGTTAAATATGATAGTTGTAGCAAAGAATAGCCTTATTTCTAATGTCACCTTTAAGTCATCTTTCAAATTCTACAATATATATTTGTACTTCAGGTTTGTTTCAGTGGGAAAATAGAACTCCATTCAACTTTTCAAACTGGGCAGATAAGGAGCCAAATGACTGGAATGAAGACGAGTCTTGTGCAGAGATTCTGATCAGTACGGGTGAATGGAATGACATTTCAGGTTTAAATGATCGTGCATATATCTGTAAAACTGCAAAAGGTGAGTATCAAACTTTTTTTTAACACAGTGTTACCTTTAGCTCTGACTGCACAATGAACGTTGTATGCAACACTGATATTTGGTCGTCCATTCTTGTCACTTTGTATTCAGCTTGACCGTCCAGTCAAATTCGTTTACTGCCTTTTGTTTCCTCTTTCCTCTTTCGATACATGTACGGCATTTTCTGAGTTTTGTCTCCCTTTCATACTATGATTATTTGAAATTTAAATTGGTCAACATGCATCTCTCTGAAGATAACCAGAATAAAGCTATGCATGTGTACGTATCTGTCCAATTCAGTATTCCGGTCAAGGCTGTGATTTCTGTTTTTCATTTTAATTTTGTTCCTCCATTTATAAACACAATTAAGTAAACCATTGTTCATTTAAACATACAGAGACATAAATAGACAATACAAAACTCGTTAATTGCCATTGCCTTATATTCGTCAGTTGCCCATTTTGCTAGTAACTCTTTCTACCACCAAAATATATTTCGGCATTGTAATCAACATTCTCTATAGACAAGATGTATTAAGCAATCTAGATACATTTTCATTCCTTAGTTTAAATTATACTGCAGAAGACACGTAAATCAGAAACTTTATTCAATAAAACAATAACATTTCTTTCTGGACCATAATTTTAGTAAATGACAAACTACGTAAATGCTGCCATCCAACACCTCTATTGTTAAATTATTTTATTGAGTGTGTTATAGAGTCAATGGCAAATTATGACTGGCTCCTAGCTAAAGTTTATTTTTCATTGAAATATTAGCTCTTTGATGTTTCATCTTTTGTATCATACATTCCATTTCACTGGTGGTCACAGCCAAGTTATGTAATTGCATGCATTGCACAATAGCAGATTATGGGCAATTAGAGGGTCCTGTGTGTGTTATAGGCAGTTCGGTCACTATAGACAGATTAAGTGCTATGCTCGAATGATTGTAGTGGACGGGGGGTGTTTTTCAAACCTGATGCCGATAAACCTGCATTGACAAAATTTCCTGCCTATAATTCATAGATGTGCATAAATAGCATAAGACCAGATTGGGAAATTATTCATAAGGGAGACTTTGTCTAGACTTACAGAGGCTGCAATAATTACATGAATCAAACATAAGCCCGCTAAATATTCAGACAAGGTAACACAATGATTTCTTATTATTTGTTACCTATATTTTATTAAGTATGTTGTAGCTTGATTCTGTGTTTTCTATTGTGTTTGAAATGAATTTGTAGCTATTTTCATCTGATGTGTGGCCAGAGAACAGAGTGAAAAAAATTAACACGTTCCATAATTTTAATAATTTATTGAAATGTATAATGATATTGTGGAATGTTATTTTCTCTCCACTAAGGTAAATATTGATTTGACAACTGCAAAATGCTATGCACATACAACATATCTTTTTAAATAATAATTTTAATCCACCTGTGTGTGGCATATTTTATTCCAATTATATAACATGCATGTGCATGGTTTAAACTAATTTTTATCTTCTTTGTAAACATATGAATTGAGGTCATTTGTAATAGGACACCTATTGTCTGTTGCCACTCTGTATGGATCAGAGAACTATAGATTTATTGCTCATAGAAATAATCACAATTGTTTCAGAGCGGGTTTGTGCTTTTTCTGGATTTTGGTTCCATTTTGGTTGGAATTCAGTTTGGAATTCCAGGTTGGCATTTCCATTGATGCCAAGTTAATTTGAGCTAAAGACCTAATGCCTAGGTGCATTAATCAGGTGTGATGAGTTATGTGGACCAGTCATCTAGGACATTCAATAATGGACTGTTGATGTGTGAATTGCGAGAGAGGATTTCTCCAATAAATACTGATGAAAGATAAGTGGGCATCTGATACGCTCTGTGATCATAATTTGTATTATGATTGTTACGTTTCCAGTATTTCTTTATAGACCTTGCCTAGGATTTTTAAGGACTTTAAAAATGATAAATTAAATTAATTCCTTCTCTCTATCCTACACAGACTGGTTGCCCAAATTATCATTTGACTAACTTGAAAATGCGTCTTGTAGTGCAGACAACAGATTTACAAACTGACAATTTGCGTACAAAAGCTGGCTTGGAGTCGTTAAATTCCTCTAAATTAATATGCATTCGTTACGTCATTCAGCTCAATTGCCCCCATCCAAACCATGAGTTAACATTAGGTCTATCATGCATAAGAAAATACTACAAAGAGGATTAACAATTAAAATAAGATTTAATAAGTTTTAACAATTTAACAATAATAAATATACGAGCACGAAATCTAATTCTAAGTACTCGGCAAGTAAGGTGCCTATTGTTTACGAGAATATGCCATGAGAAATGTTCCTTATGATTTTTGTTCACCAAAGCTACAACTTAGCTTTTGAAGGTTGCCACGTGGGTTCTTGATCCAGTCCAAACCGGTCTACCTCACTTGTCGTTCGTCAGCAAAGAATGCACACAGCATAACAATGGAAACTGTCTCTCAGTTAATACGCTGAACGGAACTGTAAGTGTAGACAAGACATGCAGACCTGCTCGTCGGCGCTGCCTCAATAATGGTAGTAGGACTATGATGGAATCAAACTCAGCTCATAGAGTTCAGAACCGGGCTTTGCGAGGAACCAAAGGACCGACCTGAAAACAAGAACGTTTTCGTAGTCGTTTTGCGTTTAATGTTCGCCAACCTAAGCACGATTAGATTTTAAATGCTCGAGCTAGAATTTCGACTGGCGTCGTTTACAATTTAGATTAGAGAATATAATCTCATGCATGTTGCATTTAACAAGCATGATGTATGAATTACCAAATATTTACAACGTTAAAATTTAGAGTTCATACAAAGGACAATTCAAATCAAGCAAAGCGCTTTACAATTTACATTAAAATTACATGCAATAATTTGAATTACATAGGAAAATTCAGGTCGGGCACAGGCACCCCTGGCTCTAGTGAATTTAAAGTTATATAAATTAAAGTTACAATGAAAAAGAGTTACAATGATTTATATACAATAACTTATAGGTTTTAGTCATTTAACCACGAACCGTGCTTAAGCTACAATAGCAATGCATAGCACAAATTACATACATGGTCAAAATGCAAAATACAATTAAATAAATGCAGTACCTTTGCTAGAAGTCGAAGTGTTATCTCAGCAATCGCGTCGGTTGTTCCTCTATCGACTCAACGAATATGCGGCTGTACAGGTACATGAGACGACTTTTGCCAGATTGGATTTCGGAGTGACAAAAAACGGGCGTGTCACTGTATTTATCAAAATGCATAAAGCGCATCACGTGACGGGTCACGTGGTATGTAGTTGGTTCGAGAATTTAGACAATGGCCTAAAGTTACATAACGTTCCTGACCTCTTTGCTAGAAGCTTCTCGATACTGATGTATCATGGGAGAACTTTAACAAAGGAATTTCAAATCTTGATATTTGAAAACAGCAAGTGGGTCAAGAAGTCATGACATTTTTATCAGACTGTGACAATGATCCATATAAACATTTACAGATATAATAGCTAGTCCTAACGACCTTCATAATGTATGCTTTGATTTATGGATTCATGCTTTATTTTATGGATTCACTCTTTTCTCAAATTAACTATTATTTATTTTTTATGTTTTTGTTATTATAATAATGAAGTTGACTAATTATTGGTGGGAGGAAGAACAAAAACAATTACGCTGGGGGCAGTCAAATGTGAATGTTTGTATGCATAATTAGTTGTTATTAGGATAACGTGCCCAATTGACACAATATTACACAGATTCATATCACTATAACTAATATCTAAACGGAGAGTTAACTTAGGAGAATGAAGAGTGGGCCTGGCAACCAATCTGTCATCATCATTGGTGGAACATTTAAAACAACAATCTTTAATCATCATGCTGAGATAGTGTCTCTAAACAAACACAAGTATGTAATAGGCTCTAAAATTTAGTTAGATATTACCATTGTAGCAGAGACTAGACACATTTTAAATCTCAACTTTGAGTCATCTTTCATGTTCTACAACTTCACTTTCAATTCATCCAATTTTCCAATTTCAAATCAGAAAAGAACAGATTGTTTTTAAAGTAACATCATCCCAGGAAATCTGACTCCAAATTTGTAGGATTTTTATAACTCAGAAACAGAAATTCTATTATAAATAGTGACGACCCTTTTGATTTAGACTGGCCTACAAGTTAACAAAAGAAGGCAGCGTAGACTTATGTTTGGTTTTCAACGTTGAATAATATGTTTGTTTACCCCATCTCCCCAAATGTGGTTATATTTACAGCGGGATTATGCATGAAAGTAATCTCATTATTATTATTTTTATATTATTTTATCGGTCATAAACTTCTGATATATTTTTATCACATGTTAAATTGAGCAGTCTGTCTATAATCCACTATCTGTTTGTTTGTTTTTGTTTTTTTACACAGTATTAGTCAATTCAGTATAACTGAACAAAACAAGACCACTGCCTGTGTTCACTCCATACTAGGAATTCGCTAATGACATTTCTTTATAAACTGTTTGATAAATCCATCTATTAAAAGCTTGGTAAATCTGCTTTATATCAGTACTTAGATGAACCCATCAAAGCGTAAAATTATAATAAATATATTCTGATTTTTTTCTTTTATAAACAAGAAAATCAATATAGCACATGACACACATCCCTTCTCTGTCTCTGGCGAGAGTGAAAGTGGAAGATGACATCTGTCAGAATCAACGTTGGACTGTGTACATATTGTCACAATATCTACAATACAGAGACACCATGGATGTTTGTCTAGTTATTTAATTTTATTCTGTATGCAGTGAACGCATTGCTGACGTGTTTGTTTGCAGGAATGTGAATGGAAATGGTACTGTTTGATGTGTGGACAATACAAAACAAGAATTTACAGACAAAAATAATAGGATGGGACAAGACAAAACCAACTCGCACCATTTAAAAACAATAGCAATCCAGTTTTGAAAAAATGTATGGTTTAGCTTTATTAACCTATTGGCATTCTCTTTCATGCAGTGGTTAGATCAATCACACAAATCATTCATAACTCCCACTCATGGGAAGGTGATAAAGGATGAATCATGACAGTGTCAAAAAAAGATAAATGTAGATTTCAATTATGAGCTGCACTCCCACTAATAATAGCTACTCTGGCAATAAAATAACATCAACCAATAGCAACACCTGATTATCAGGTTCATGATTGAACTAACGAACATGTTCAGATGATTAAAATGTTCAATATGCATAAGTAAACAGTTCTTTCCAAAGTCAACTTCAATCTATTTAGATGAATATAAGTACTTTTAGCAATTTAAGTGTGCTGAGGTCTTAAAAGTTATTTCATAGTTTTTCTTTCTCAGTTTTACTTACATGTATTAGTCATGACTGCTCATTGACATAACTCTTCATGTCAGATCTTTGTAGCACTACTAGCACCTTCTCATATGATGATTCTTTCATTTTACTATGAATGCTAACCCTCATGTACATAGGCTGGGTCAAATGGTCTTTATGTCATTGCTCTTGTGACAACGATTGTTGCCTGTCATCACCCATCAGTGAATGGACATTGCAGTCATGAAGATTTACATTCCATCCAAACTCTGGCACCGGACCCTTCCACCCACCACAGTGTGTACTTCCTCTGAAGGACTTAGGTGTCTCTCTTGGTGTTACATTATTTTCTCCTTTTTATTCAGTACACAACGTTTTTTTTGTAAAATTCTGCTGAGTCAGTGTTACCCACACTCACATCACGTGTCGTTGCAAAATCCATGCACTACTCGCTTAGCACGAGAACCTCACTGTTAGACCTCAGGCTGGAGCTACTGTTCTTACTACAGTGCACTATCAAGTTCTATTATAATGTATATTATACTATTTAGGTTATTCTTATCACCAAATTGTATACACATTAATGAGTGCTATAAATATCAGCTTTATAATAAATCATCCTTAAATAAATTTCTCATACACAATAGGGAATAAACTGCACTCATACAATAAATAAATCAACTGCATTTACACGTTGCATAAACCTCTAACTTCACAAGATACACTTTACAGGGTATACTTATTAGTTTACATAGACACATATTTATCAGTCTTTGCACTAATGAAATAAAACAGGTGAATTTTTATAGTTCAATATTTTTTAAATGATTTTTAAAAATACCGGTATGAAACGTAAATAGCTATGGTCGGACGACCTTGATTCAATGAAATGCATTTTAAAAAGTAACTGACCTGGATTACCCCCCCCCCTTCTTCTATGACACACGTTTCCAATTATTATAATACAAAAAGAATGACTTAACACTTTGCAAAAATAATCTTGCATCAACTATCCTCTTAGATTTTCTCATGCAGTCATTAATAAGCGTCAGTGACATATTTGACAATACTATCTCGTTACTTGATCATGCCATGAATGCTTACATGGTGCTATATGACGTGTTCATTCAAATAAGATCTATTCACAAAGCAGCTCACTACAGTCTTACCAAAACTCTCGCTTCAGAAAACCGATTACTTTAAAGTAACAACATTCAGAACTCAACGTTAACATACTCTGATCTTACTCTAGCTGTCTATTCACAACAGAATCAAGCACAAACAAAAACCATACTTCAGTCCCAAGTGTATTCCAATTTGTTATATGTACTAATGATCAGAATTTGCACACTTTTTCTTACAATATCCTGGATAGACACTTCATGATAACCAGAACATATGGTCAATATTCTTGCATATGTCGATTCTATAATTAGGAAAAGAAGTCAATTTACATAACTCGGATTTATTATTTAAATGTACCATAACACCTTGTAATAAAACTTTTGTTAAAACTAGTATGCTATTTTTTAAATAATGCTTACCGCTCTTTGATTTTGTTGAATCTTTTGCTTTAAATATACTAGAGACGTGTGTTTCATTTCCATTATAATTATATTCAATTGAGATTGTATATACATCTTTTTATAAATTATGTGCTTGTATGTGTGTATGAATGCATGTATTTATAGATGTATGCATGCATGAATATATGTCTGTATGAATGCATGAATGTTTGCATAATTACATTTATACATGCGTGTATGAATGTGTATTTCGATATTATATGAACTTTAAATGAGTTTTAATTGTACGAATGAGATAACGTGTAACAGTGACCGGCCAGTACGGTCTATTTTGCTTTAAATCTTATAATATTCAGACTAAGTCGATATTGCTTGTTTTGTTTCAATCTTCTGTTGCCAATAGTTACAGACTGTACGGAATTAACTTTAAACTGCTATGACGATGTTTGTGTCAACGCCAACACACAGTCTTATAAAACCAAACTTTGCTCTGAAAGTAGTGAAATCAAATGTGGTAAGTCGTTATTTATTAAATTTTTAATATTTGTTTAAGTGGAATCATTATGAAATTATCAAATACGCAATTCCAAATGCATTTGTTTGTTTTATTTAGAGAAAATCCAAGTTAAAATCAGTGTCCTCATAATGCATATTTCTCAAGGAATCAAGCAATTTATTAGCAATACTAATATTTCAGCAAAATACACATATAACTTAAAGGATTGTTGAAAGTATTCCCTACAAAAGATATTTTCTTAAAATTCCAGATGTATTTTTCGCATCTTCCAAGCTTTCTTCCACAATGCGCTCAACGAAATCAATTATAATTTAAATAAAGACTTTCAAAGGTATTAAAGTTTCACTAGATATCCAGCTATATGAAATCAATTATAATTTAAATGAAGACTTTCTAAGGTATTACAGTTCCATCTATAGGTCTTATTTTAGCTAGTTCTTACCATATAATTTAAAAGATAACATACAATATAAATTAAATAAATATAGTCACGTGCCATGTAAAACCATTCCCATATGAGTAAAGCCTAAAATAATCACATAAATTAATATAACAATAATGTAACTAGCCTTTAAAATATATAAATACAAATTGCAACCCATTTTCTATCTAAATATCTAAATGTCCATGGTAATTAACAAATGCATAGAATAGGGAAGACCGATTGAAAGTGTACACACTAACACAACATTATACATTACTACAGGTAATGTTTATTCATATATTTTGCGTGATTTGAAACAAAAAGCGGTTGTGACCTAATTTGCTGCCAGCCATGGTCCTACTTGTAAAACACAAAACACGTACACACACATTCCACATTCAAGGCCACTCGAATTAAATCAGCGTCCTTGCTGATAAAAAAATAACGAACATCATCTAATAATCTGCCTCCATGCAACATTTAAAGACACATAATTACTTAACATCTCATGTGCATCCATCTCAGCAAATTCAATGTTTTTGTCCACAAACAACTACACTCATGGGTAAATGACTAAACGTGGTTCGCTCTACACATGTCTACCTATGCTTGAGAGTACAGCAGGGTCAGCACAGGCATCTAGCATATGGTCGTAATAAAATCCAACGTACTACCTCCTCGGCCACTAAACTCCTACCAGACTCTAAGATGATAGATGGCATCTCCACACACACACAAACAAACAAGTACACATACACATACACACACACACACACACACACACACACACACACACACACACACACACACACACACACACACACCGAAATCCACATATACCTTTTACTAACACTTAATGCTAGCAATACCACCCATTAAAGACTAACAAAATCAAATTAGTCTGATATGTTCAGAAATTGGATACCTTTATGTATGACCATTTCTAAGTCTATCAATGATTACTGATCTCAGAATTTAATATGCACCTCTCAATTGTATCAAAACCAGAACAATATACCCATTACCAAACAAAGCACGCTGAAGATTACAACAATAAAAGTAGGATTATCACTGCAAGTGGGTGATTAGTAGTGGTGGGTGTTGTTAATGGGAGGTGTTTCAGCCAAATATGGACACTTGAGTTCCGTCTATACCTATTAATGAGAGGGTTGGAGCATGTGGGTGATAGAAAAGTGCTTTTGCGCATTGACTTCTCAATAATCCTCGAATTGTATTATTAATAAGTATGCATGTGTTTTGGTGACCTTTGTAAGAAACTAATGCATATTTTATTTAGAGAGATATTGTGTGCAACTAACAGTAGTTCACTTTTATGGGTAGGATAACGAAAGTGTATTGAATTTGTGTCCCATTGCACCACGGTACGTTTTCCTTGTAGAACCATTTGAACTAAGTAGAATTAAATTATTGAGTGACGAAATTTTAAATATAAACTTTTGGTTATGAAATGTTGATTATTGGGATATATGTTGATAAATCGTAAATTGTAAATTGTGAACTTTATCGTCTGTTTATTATAGATATCTTTAACAATGGCGAATCTGTGGAATTTTAAGTTAGCATGTAGCATATATATATATATACATAGGGTGCATTAGTACATAAATTAATTATATACTACTAGTAGTGGTTTAGTACTGGCCATTAATCTTGCTTTTACGCACTGTAATATTATTGTTTCCTAGACAATGTTTGTGCTGAATCTGAATTTGTGTGTAACGGGGAATGTATTGACAACGGTGCAACTTGGCGATGTGATGGAAGGAATGACTGCTTAAATGGTACAGATGAAGAAGACTGTGGTAAGTGAAAGAATTTTGTTAGCATTACTACATTCCATTTCTCGAATAAATATAAACTTTGTCAAATATTATAGTGGAAATTGGATATCAATCGACATTGTTCACATGATGCTTACTGATTTACTGTGCAGTTTTCAAACTGGAACATTTTAAAAGTGTGTTCATTGTTCATTTATGTTTTGAAAATGTAAGTTTGTCTTCATTGGCCAGTGAAGTGTAGCCATGGTCGAGTGATTCACGTCAATAAAAAGTGTGATGAAGACCGTTCTTGCCGAGAAATGAAGGACAAACTGGATTGTTGTAAGTATATCAAGCGGTGTATGCTGCCAAGTTTTAATTACATACCTCGTTTTGTTTTTATCTACTGTAATTGTTATTTTACTGTAGTCAAGTATAACTGCAAACATGTTTTACTCAGAACGATTGTTGCATTACCTGAGTGCAAGTTATGAGGAATGAAAATTTAATAAATAAAACGATTAAATTAATGCTATTTTATTTTAAGTATATTTGTCACTATAGCACATAGATAAACACATGCACAAATACAGACGTCCTTCAAATCCGCACTAATGTAATAATCACTATAATGTAAATTAGTCACATTTTTCGAGAACAAAAAAAGGAATCAATCATACTGATAGCACTTGTTGTAAGCAAGAAAGGGTTTGGTGCAGATACAGTCCTGTCTTTATGCAGACAAATAACGAAGGCATTCGTACTGGTAAGGATGTCACTCATATACTATAAATTATCTAGTAGGAACGACAAACATATTTTCAACACAACAAACGCACACATGCAATATTACTGAGAATGTGTAACAATAATGGACAGATAAGCAACCAAGGTTTAAGTGCGTTTGATTTTTTTCAATAGTGTAATATAAGTCAAATACTACACAGTGAACATTGACAAAAATACAAATGCGGATAACAACCCTCAAACAAATGTAATATACAAATAGTCTGCCTGGTTTCTTAGTCATTCATTACTTCACCAATTAAACCTTCATCAAATAATCAACTCTTGTAGTAGTTTGATATTTCACATTGTACTGTCAAGCAGTGGCAATAGTTTAACTTTAACACCCATTATTCATTTGCATCTGTTCTCTCCCCCCTCCCCCTCCCCTTCCCCCCAAATAATTCCAAATAACATTGACATCACATTCGGCTCAACATATTGAATGTTAATCCCGATATCCATTAATTGTCACGTTTTTATTTGTTAAAAGGTGTGTGTAATTATGAATCCTTAACTTTAATCGTTCTATTCTTATTATCTTTCACCCTACCTAACTTTTAATGATCATAACTTAACGTTCCAATTTTCTTGCAATATTTTACTGCTTGTGTAAATTTATTTACTAGACTTAGGCCGTACTTGCGAATACCCTTAGCTCTTATTTCCACAAACAATCGTGAATCATTGCTTATATTGCAATATTTCCAATAACATACATGTAGATCTTGGGTTGGTTGACACTAATCCATTAAACATGGAATTGCTCTCACGCTGTTAAGGTATACTGCTGCATTAAATGACTCTTGAGCATCTCAGTTCTGAAGTCATACTTATGAACCTGAATGCCTGCTGGGTGAGAACTTGAGTAATCCAACTCCCATCTGTGACGTTTTGCTGGGATATAAGCAAGATGTTAGTTCTCCACCATTCCCGGGCTACCCAAAAACTTTGGTTAATCTCCGAAACACACCTGGCTGGCCACAAGAGTTAGAAAGATGAAAATGATAGATAACTTAATCTAGTAGAGTAATAGTTCTAAAAGACAGTTCAAGCCCCCTGATACATACTGCTAGAATAGTAAGTAAATACAGGTGACAGACTACAACATTTAAAATAAAAGTGAGCCATGATTTATAGCACATGACTTTTAACCTAAGGTCTCAGTAAATGTCATTAGCAAATATGCCATTGGTCCATTGAACTATTCTTTGGCCTTTTGGGTCATTCTGCTCTGATGTTGCTTGCAGCTAGGCTCTCGTCAAACCAATGACCAAGATAAAGTGCTGATCTGAGAGTAAGGTTCACATGAACTAAGAAATCATCCTCATGTGTTCGCTGAAAGAACACTCATTCTTACATGGTCATCATCTATTTAAATATCATAAGCAAAATATAGCAATATAAAATAAAGTTAATGTGAGGAGATAAACACGAATATAATATTAGTTAGGCAATCAAAACCGCATACCTTCGGCAATAATATATATGGAGGATTCATTCCTTCTGTCTTTATAGCCGTCAATAAGGTTAGTAGTAGGATTATACTTTGTTAACTCTGGGATCCAAAATACATATTGCCTCAACAGTCAACTTCATTCAATTTACTATTTACATGAGAGTTTCTAGTATATTCATTCACCAGGCTGAGCTGCACTTATATAGCTTAGTTTAGTGAGTTATCTGAAACATTCTGGTATGTATCCAGTCTGGGGATAAGGGTAAGCCTTTCAAGAAGATAAGTTATGTGTAGTCTACTTTTAGAGGAGGGTTGGATGTGGGCTACATAGCCATTATGTGGCAATACCCAAATTGCCTTTAGCATGACACATATTGATCCTTTTTTCTTATAGACCCCAAAGTAATATATCTCTTGTGGCAATTTGCTTTTCATTTTCATGTAATATTATAGTCATCCTTTCATCCATGTCTCTTGATAATATTATAGTCTCCTTTCAGCCATATCTGTCTCTTGATAATATTATAGTGTCCTTTCAGTCATATCTGTTTCTTGATAATATTATAGTTTCCTTTCAGCCATATCTGTCTCTTGATAATATTATGAAGTCCCTTCAGCTAGATCTGTCTCTTGATAATATTATAGTGTCTTTTCAGCTAGATCTTCTCTTGATAATATTATAGTCTCCTTTCAGCCATATCGTCTCTTGATAACATTATAGTCTCCTTTCAGCTATATCTGTCTCTTGATAATATTATAGTGTCCTTTCAGCCATATCTGTCTCTTGATAATATTATAGTCTCCTTTCAGCTGTATCTGTCTCTTGATAATATTATAGTGTCCTTTCAGCTAGATCTGTCTCTTGATAATACTATAGTGTCCTTTCAGCCATATCTGTCTCTTGATAATATTATAGTGTCCTTTCAGCTAGATCTGTCTCTTGGTAATATTATAGTGTCCTTTCAGCCATATCTGTCTCTTGATAATATTATAGTGTCCTTTCAGCTAGATCTGTCTCTTGGTAATTCAGAGTGTGTACAAGATCAATACCTCAAATGATGTTACTTTATCTTCATTCCAAACAATGAACTCTGCTAATTGAAAGGATTTTTAAAATTCTACTTGACTCTTTTGCAATCGTGTTTCATATCTGACAGCCCCATGTTGCTACACATAATATATTATATGCACTTACTTTGAAACTATATGTGTGATGTAGGAAAATAAATATTAAATTTAAAGAAATACTGATTTTCATTGAAATTCTATTCTTATATGGACGTAATAGAGAATATTGTATATTGAATATGTACTTCGTCTTTTTACAAAGCAAATTAAACATTGTGTCATAACATAATTCACATTTGGTTTTATAATACTTTATCAGTCAAATTAATTTAATTCCTTTAATTACTTTTGTTAAAGCTGAAAAGCTTCAATATAATCTTGAAGCTGACTAGCCAATATTGTAAATAAACAAAAATGTATTTTAATACATTATCAAATATTAATTGCCAGTTCAGTAAATGACATATATTGTAAAATGAATTACAAAAATAATGCAGTATATAGATCCAACATATAATTTATCCTATATTTTATTTCTGTTCTAGCATGCCCTACAGGACAGTTTGGACATGTGTGTTCAAAAACGTGTCACTGCAAAAATGCAACCGAAAACTGTGACATGGTCCTAGGAAAATGTGAAAGTGGTTGTCACGAAAACTGGACTGGATTCGACTGTCAAATACGTATGTAATATCTGCATATCTATGTGATTAAGGTAATTCAGATTAATTCACTGTGTGAATGATGCATGGTGTGATTTTATCTTTTAAGGAAACAAAAATTAATTTCATGAAACAATCGATGCAAAGTGAAATTTCAAAACACTTTGCAAAATGTAAAACATTTACCTCTCCCATCATACATGTTGTTTCAAATTTCTTAGCTTTCTGTGTTCCCAAATGTCACTTAACCTGGACAATACAATTCGCAGTGTATTCTAGAATTAACGTGTAACACCTGTTCTTTCCAAGAAAGAGCAAAACAGTGATTGATGCGAATAATGGAATTAATTGTGACATTCTGAATGTCTTCAGTGAGCTTCTATAAATACTTTATAATAACTCGTCTGCAATGTCATGTAACTGGGTGTAATAGACTTTTATTTACAGCTCATAATTGCTTGATTCATCTTCGATACTCACGAAAGCATTCAAGCAGCCCTCCATGAAGAAAACACGATGAATATAAATACGTATTACATGTCCTATTACATGAAACTTTTTTCAATACTTCTTTATGTCGTTTAATCATAAGCTCAATAAGCTAAAAGAGTTATTTCACGCTGTTATTTCGCACTCAACGCATGCACAATAAAATATACGATTAACAATTTCTAATAGCGCATAATAAAGCAGTAGAAGTACTCAATTAATTCATGTACTAGTACATTTCTTTCTTGCGTTTGTCTTTTTTTACGTTCAGAATATCCTCACTTGTCAATTATTGAGCTCTGTATAATGCATTATCTGTGAATTCATCGCAACATTAGTAATCATTATTCAATAATATTAGCAATATACATGACATCAAATACGTTTAGAAATATGTTAAGCAAAGGTACACCATTGAATTCGTTACTTATTTTTAAAGCTATCCTAAGAAAATATTCTGACTGTTTGCAATTATTCAATAGAATTTAGCGACATTTTCACAGAAAAGATGAAATAATATGCCTTCTCAACCACAAATTCATAACGTATTTTTTTAATTGCATATACTTAAACAATTAATAAAATGTGCATTTTAAGATTAAATCAATCTTTCCAAATCTTAACTTTATATGTTATAAACATATCAAATTTGATGAGTGGGATGAAGCGCACACTGTTTATCATGAAAGTGTGCAAGTTAGTGAGATGACTGTTCATGTGAATAAATGTCTCTATACGAATGGTTCCGATTTTGCCTGGGCCTTCGTGCAATGTAAAACAAGATTATTTTTAATGTATAATTAACAGCACATTATTATACGAACGACACTTCAAGATTGGATATTGAGAATCACAGCCATTTTAACTTCTATGATGGTCAATACTACTACATGGACTATAAGGATGCCGCACATTTTTATGAAGCTAAAAGAAAGTGCAGGTAAAATAGTAAATTATATGCAATTTAACTTTTGTTTACTGCATGAACATTTGTTTGTCCATCTATCTATCTATCTATCTATCTATCTATCTATCTATCTATCTATCTATCTATCTATCTATCTATCTATCTATCTATCTATCTATCTATCTATCTATCTATCTATCTATCTATCTACCTACCTATCTATCTATCTATCTATCTACCTATCAATCTATCTATATATCCATTATCTATCTGTCTATCTATCCATATCTATCAATATATCCATCTATCTATCTGTCTATCTATGTATCTGTCTATCTATCTATCTATCTATCTATCTATCTATCTATATATATATATATATATATATCTATCTATCTATCTATCTATCTACATAGACATTCAATTTTTCTTTCCTTTCAGTTTATTTACCTGGGTTCGGCATGTGCATTTAAATATTTTAAGATACAGGATGAAAAGAGTAAGCAAAAACATGAGAAAAATGTCTTAAAAGAAATTTATATATGATTTTCTTTGGTAATTATGTTAAGGTTGGTGTCTGCAAAAAAAGTAGAGTCTAAACTATAAATTGTAATCCACGTGAAACTTAAACCATTATTTACAAATAAATAAATAATGAAAATGCCCTTGAAACACATAGGGGAACTAATTGAAAAAATACTGAACTATTTTTTTAAAATGTATGTAAATTTTAAAACTGTTTACTGATTATTTTCTAATTAATATGATCATTGGAATTTGATTGATATAGTATTTTGATAATACATACATACTTATACACTTATATATATACTTTATTTATATATGAATTTATTATTTCATCTACGTATATCTTAAATATTTCGTTAGTTATTAATTAATATAGAATACTTTTTAAAGTACGATTCTGCACTTACCTGAGCATCAGAAATCAATTCATGTTCGATTGTCAATGAAACAATTAACAAAACTACACCTACTTAAGATGTTTCTACTGCCCACATTATTCGTTATGTGTCCATCATTAATATTTCAATAATTATGTACACATAATTAATAGAACAAAGACATTACTTGAAATAATCATCAGGTATTTATATCTTTCATTGCAGACTCCTGAATATGGATCTCTTAACTATTCACTCACAGAAAGAACAAAAGTTTATTGAAAATATGACATCCATGGCACATATTAATGATGTCTACACAGATGTCTGGCTGGGATTACGTATTCATTCAAATGGTATTGGATGGATTAAGAGAGAGAGAGAGAGAGAGAGAGAGAGAGAGAGAGAGAGAGAGAGAGAGAGAGAGAGAGATGCAGCTGTTCTAGAAGTGTTTCCTACATCTCTCTGTTTCACTCTTTGTGTGTGTGGTCTGGTGTGTGTGCGTATGTGTGGTCAGGTATGTGTGGGTGTGGGTGTGCGTGCGTGCGTATTTGGATGTGTGGATGTGTGGGTGTGTATGTGCGCATGTGTGTGTATTCGCATGACTAGTCACAATAGCAATTAAATTATTAACACAGGCTTGTTATATTTACAAATGATAAAATGTCCTGCGTCCACATATACAAATGCACAAACACACATTTTATCACGGAAACGTTTCGAAACAGTAGTTTATTTTAATTTCCATATTCTTGTTATCAAACAGAGTTTTGTGTTTGCACTTTTCAAACAAACATGAGGCCCTCCCATAAAGAAATATTGCATGCATATAAAATCATTTCCCGTAGAAATAATATTTAAAGTGCAAATACCGAATATCAGTGTGCATGCAGAGGATCATGTGATTCGACGTCAGTACTGAGTGACCAATCTCTCTTTTAAGTCGATATCTCCATCACTTAACATGATAAGCAAAAGTATAGAAATGCAAATTTCATGATATCATGTATCCATTAAACCACATTCAAATAATTTTATATATACAGATAAATATCCTAATACTATTCAACAATTTAATTTCAATACAATTCACAACATAATTCCTATCAGATTAAAGCAAAGCTATTAGAGACAAGCAATAATAATTTGTTAGACAAAGATGCAATGTCCTTTTTGCATGCTTTAATTTTCACATTTTCCCTTCTTGTTGTGAAAACACTTATATTTTCTGGAAAGTAACCTCCATGCTAATTCATGTACCATGTCCTTCAAACAAAACAATGATTGTAGATATTTTCCAGTAAATTTCCATGACCAGAGATTGTTCGATGTAGTCAGTATACTTTTCACTATATGTGAAAGAAGTGTAATGTATTCTTACACTTACAAGGTAAATGCTTCCTGCATCTATGTGTCATTGCGGTTTACAATCAGTAAATATGTATATTCAAATCACATGCAAGAAATGAAAGGCTGCTTACTCCATGTACAGCATAGTCAGGGCACAACACAGTTTCCAGTTTATACATATTTATCTCCATTCTCTCTTATATTCAAGTCTCAAATTCCTGCAACAGTATTCATTAGCCAGATACACGAGTACAGCATAATAAATACAGCATATCAGGTTGAACAGGTTCACCTGAAACAATTTCAAATAATTATCAAACTATATATGAGTATATTAGTTGAAACGTTTGTAGAAATACTATTCTATTCACATAATACATCCCTAAGTAAAACACAAGTATTACACATTGATAGCATAAATGCACGAAATAAGTCCATTCTCTCTCAACCAGTGAGGTATCTAACCGTTAACGTAATGGCTTCCTTTCAAAATTGGACTTCTTGCCACATCAGATTCAAGTGATCGGGCAATAGGTTATACTACAGCATGTAACATTTTTATCTCAGCCCATCGGCTGGTCTCGTTCTCATAAATCTTAACCATAGGGTAATAAAATCTACTCATCCATTTGGAACTGGTTTGCATTGCATCAGCAATTTCTATCATATTCTCGAGTGTTTACTCCATCTCTGACACTTACAAAAATAGCATCATAAGGAGTGCCCAAGGTTAGATCACATCGACAATTTAACAATTTATATAACAATTAAGTTTTAAAATAGGGATAGGTAAATTTACTCTGCCACATCTTGTGACGTAAATCACTACACGTAACGTATATGGACCCTTTTACTTTTATAACTAAGTCTTGCATTGTTTGAATTGTTATATTTTAATATTTATATAATACGACTAGGGTACTTTAATAGCACAGTCTCGAGAAAGCCTGACAAGATATCCATTCATTTTAAAGGTAACTTTGAGTGGGAAGATGGCTCCTTTATTGATTTTGTAAACTGGGACACGTTCCAACCAAAATACTGGAAGATGAAGATGAGTGAAGATTGCTCTGAGTTAATTTCAGGAGGAAAATGGAGAGTTGTCCCCTGTAAATCGAGTAAAAAGTCAACAAAGAATTCATTTATCTGCAAAACAAAGAAAAGTGAGTAAGAACAAACGAATTAAAAACTTAACTTACAAAACCTTTTTATTATAAACACTATTGAAATTTTCTCTTGTTTAATATAAAGATATTCTCTATTTTATAAATTAATAATTATAATAAATGTTTAAACATGATGTTGGGTCTGTGATAGATTATTTATCTTAGCATTGTTTTATTATATTCCTAAAAAAATAGTTAGATCCAGTTATTTCATATGTTTAGCATATTTAGTATATGCAAGTAAATTAATATGTTTTTTAAATTTGTAATATTAATTAAAATTACAAATCATCCTTAAAACTGTATTTTCTACATTTTCATTATGTTACTTAAATGCATTACAATATATTCACATTTATGTCGAGTACAGTTTGAAATCATGTTCATTATAAATTTTCAAGTAAATATATTAAATATCATCTTATTTTAAAATTTACCTGAATTTACATTAAACTGAATTTTATTCATGAACATACGATTCACTGATTTATAAATGGACTTAGTCGTAAAACGTGTTTTTGCTAGTGTAAGTTTATTAAAGATTAACGTTTCTAAAGAACCCTTAAAATTAAAAAATCATACACATACCACATTCTTACGAAGGAATCAATATGCCTGGTTGAAATGAAATTCATTGTCCTTTCAACCAATGCACCCAGAATGTCAATGATTTTACACCAGTAAAATATTTGAAATGCATGGTGTGGAAGCCAGTGGAATTTTAGGTCATGAAATTTCCAGTTCTGCTTGCTGAAGTCAGTTCTGGTCTGAATTGCGATTAGCCGAAGTCGGTTACATAAAACATCGGCAGTGTCTCTTATAAAATTGGGAAGTATCATTTATACCTTCATACTCTGAGAATTAAATGATGAACACGTGAAGACGGTGAAACAGTTTAGAAGTATATAAACAGCCATAATAGCTTCCGAGTATGTAAGTTTAGAATTTGTTATTGTTTATTTTTATTTTGATATAACCAAAATATGACATGAACTAGCTATTCTGAACTACATAAATAATGGATTTCGATTTCACTTTCAAATTATGTGTATTAATACCCAATTTAAAGTCTGTATGTACCCATACCAGGGACATTTGTTCAGTTCGACACAAGAGAGAACAATAATAACAAACTAAAATTCATTGAAACTATGCACTGTAAATAGCCAGCTAGTACTTCTAATCGTTCTACTAGTCATTCAGACCAGAACTCCTTGCCATGATCATGTCACACAACGCCCTATATTTTCTAGGTGTAGATTATGTACGCATGGTGGTCTGACAAACAGCAGTTAGTTCCAACATTTCGATCCGGGTGCCGTTCAAACACGTTAAGAACATAACTTACTGGCAAACGTTATCTAAGGCATATAGATTCACAGGAACAACTGCCATATAAAAGGTCAGATAAATAAATAGTATGAAACACATACACCAGTGAAGACATTTAAAACACTTTCTCTGGATACGTTGAAATGAGTTGTTTTTAACAAACCTATTGATCAGAACGAAGAGTCAATAAAACAAGAGGTAAGGTTTTTCTTGTACAAAAGCAACCCGATTCTTAGATTTGTGCTCAATGGAAAATAAATTATTTATAGATAATGTTTCTTTTTTTTCCTCTTTTATGGTCGAGTGAGTTGGGGGCTACAAAATGCTATTGTGCATTTACACAACATTTGCCAGATATATGTGGCAACTGGAATGATTCGATTTGCCCCTTAAAGATGTATGCTGCTCATCATTTTATCTTTCAAGAACGTAGCTATTGTCGTCATTGTTTTCATCTTTCCATGACATATTTACGTTGTTATACCTTCCATTGCCTGCTTTTATCGCACACTATGAAATTTTACTGTGGCTCTGTGAGTCTTGTAATATATTTAATAATGTATATTTTTTTTTACTGAAAACAGATTATACGGAGTTAAGAGTAAAGTGTTACAACAACTTATGTATAGATATCAGCAATCAAATCGTCGTTGACAATAGTTCTGATACATCTCAAGAGATATATGGTGAGTCTAAATGTAAAAATTGTAATAATCATGTGAAACGTACACTTATTCTGTCAAACAATTCTTCAATTTCTTTAAGTCCTGTCGATTTAGAGTTTTATTCTTGACGACTTCGTAATGAAAATTAGGAGTCGCATGCCATTTATAAATGAATACTTGACATGTGGCAGATTACTTTATTTAACGTCTGTTAGAAAAGCTCACATTTTCTCTGAAATATCACGCTTTTTAAAACACTGAAACGTGATTGCAGCATACTAGTTCCTTTTCGAAGTCGTAAATGAATTAAACTTTTATATTTTGTTGGCTTCTTTTCCCAAATAAACTCAATGAACATTTCAACTTTAATTGTCATTTTTTTGGTGTGTTTCTATTGGGTCCTCCTCCTCCCTCTTGCTTCCGAGGAGGGTATCCGTCGTGGTGTTGCAGTTGAAGGTGGCTAGATTAGTGTCTTTAATGTATTTTTTTATTTTAGTCCGTAGTGATTCTTCTCTCTCTCTAATTTTATTTTTAATAACAAATAAAAGTAAAACTATAAAAGAAATTCATTACAAGCAAAAAACTCCTTTGCCCTCAGTGTTATAGGAGGTGTATTGTACTTGTTTGGTTGAAGAAAGTGATTATTGCTGAGTAATTGAGATTTTGATTGTTCTTGTGGGAAGAGTAATGTGTGGCATATGAATGGGTTGTAGAAGTGATGTTGCATTCTGTAGCATCCTTCTTTCACCAGTGTGTAGACTGCATTGTAGGAGGAAATGTTGAATAGTGTTGTCTCTACTGCAGTGTGTGCACGATTTTGATTCATGATTTGTGTGTATATTGAGGAGTTCAGTCTGGTTATTGCTCACTTGCGGGGTATGTTTGGAAGGATGGGGCAAATGGAGGTGGTTGTCACTTTATATATATTTATAACTCGTTCTTCTAATAACCCATTTGACTGGAGAGCCAAGTTATTTTCTGTGTATGGAGCCATATTTTTGCCCCCCCCCCCCAATCGTTTGCTGCTTCATTTCCTATGATGGTAGTGTGGACTTGGGATTGTAATTTGAGTTTATTTGTTTATTTACATTGATGGTTGATTTGTTTTGTAATTTGTGGTCTGATGGAATGAGTTTGCTAAATTGTGCATTGATGAGTATGTTAGTGGGTGTGGTTTTGATTCTCTGACTAATTCCAGAGCTTTGTCTATGGCTATTAATTCTGCAATAAATATTGAATGCATTGAATTACGTTTAAAGTGTGAGCGACTGACTATATGCGTGTATTAATAATCCAGTTTCTAAAATCCAGCCCTCTGTGTATTTATAATAGTAATTGGCATAATTGAGGTTTATGTGTTCGTCCTTTGCTTTGTGAGAGAAGAGGTGATTTATATTTTACTTTGTATGAATGTTAAGTATGTGTCTGGGGTGGGAGGGTGAGATTGACCACGTGGGTAGTATTTCTTTAAACGGTTCTTCTGTTTATTAATTCATTCGCCACATTTCATGCACAAACGACTTACTTAATGCCCGTTCTTTGACGTAATCTTGCTTATTGTTCGAGTACTGCCCATTGCAAGTCTAATCATAAAGAATCCTTAATTTCACAGAATGCAAATAATATATTTATCTTAGTGCCCATTGAAAATCTAATCATAAAGAAATTTTAATATCACAGAATGGAAATAATATATTTATCTTACTGCCCATTGAAAGTCTAATCATAAAGAATTTTGAACATTACAAAATGGAAATAATATATTTATTTTACTTCAAGCTGTTTGGAAATGTGTCGTTAACAGATGCAATCATTACATTTAACATAAGTATTAAAATATTCTTCAAAATAATTACAGGTACTTCATTCAGAATATAAACATTTCCATCATCACCACCTTATCATTATTATTATGAATAGTAGGTTGATATTAACAATAATAGAAGTAGTGTTACTGATGAAGTTATTAACAATTCTTCATTAAGAATGTGTCTACAGAATAAAAGTGAACTCAAGTGCATCGTGTTGGTTAGTGATTAGATAGATAGATAGATAGATAGATAGATAGATAGATAGATAGATAGATAGATAGATAGATAGATCGATAGATAGATAGATAAATAGATGGATAGATAGATAGATAGATAGATAAATAGATAGATGGATAGATAGGTAGATAGATATATATATATATATATACAGAGAGAGAGAGATTAATTATACTTAATACATTTATTATGTGTAATTAAATGGGTATATTATCACCTTAATGCTGAAATTCAGTTTTTATCATTACAATTGAGTGCATAATAATATTGTTAGTATGACGTGATTGTAACGTCCCTATTATTTTCATTCGTCATTGTATTTACAGCCACAAAAAAATGTACTGACTTCGAATTTAAATGCAACAATGAATGTATAGATGGAAGTGCTTTCTGGAGATGTGATGGAAAGTATGACTGTTTCAATGGTTCTGATGAAGACGGTTGCGGTAAGATTCAAGAAATAAACGTAGAACTAATCATTTACCTATTAAAACAACGAAAGGTAATTTTTAACTTTTCGATTTGACAAACTCGAGTGGTTAATCTAATTTCTTAAAACATGAACAGCGCGTATGAATGAATATAAACACATATAGTACACTTTTCAAATGTGTATGAGTTTAAAAAAGCGGTAACCGATGTATGCTACATGGAGAATGTAATCGGGTACTTTTTTTCAAAGACAATATCTGACTATGCTTTCTTTCATTGTTCTAGAATTATGTGAAAACGGGGACTGGTATCACTCCTCAGAGAGGTGCAATGGACTAAAAAATTGTGAGGATGGATCCGACGAAAAAAACTGTGGTATGTCCTTGATTTGATAGACAGATAGATAGATAAAGAGAGAGACGGAGAGAGAGAGAGACGGAGAGAGAGAGAGAGAGAGAGAGAGAGAGAGAGAGAGAGAGAGAGAGAGATAATAGTTTTGGAAAGTAATATTATTATTAAATTGATTACGTTAACTGTGTTATGCTTTCTTTAAGTGTGTCCTGAAGGTAAGTTTGGGTATAAGTGTTCCAAGACGTGCCATTGTCAAAATCCGCAAGATCGTTGTGATCCAGATCTTGGTATATGTCAGAGCGGCTGTCATGAAGACTGGACTGGCTTTGACTGCCAAATCAGTGAGTAATGGTTAATTATTTGTCAGAAATAAACAACGTGTTATCCATTGCCGCCAACATTGTATATAGAACACAAGTTCATTCATATTAAAGCTATAAAACACATTATTAATGAATTTGTCTAGTACTTGAAACAATTTCATGATAACCTTCTGACAGATTTATTTTTATTGTTTATTGTGAAGACGAGTTTCAGGAGTGTGCTAATTGTATCAAACCACTACTAATATAATGTCCTCCTAAGATCAGGGTTTCATTCGTTAAAGGAAATGCGAAGTGCAGAATAAAAATGCGGATTGCCAACAAATCTCATAACCCTCTCCCACACACACAGTCAATTATCCCGGATATCTATGCTCTAGTGTAAACACAAACCTGACTTGATAAGTCTTTAGGCCAAGTTAAACCTTAAATTATCAATCAAGCCTCACTTGAAGTCCGCGATATCTTTGCAATTTAGAACATGGTATTATGAAATGTAAAACATTTAACTAAAATTAATTAAAGTGTAAACGCATTCGTCTTTAATAAAATAAAGGACGAATAAAATACACTTCAACAGAAATGGAATCAATTATAAATCAAGACAAATAAAATCAATTATATAAAAAAGTAAATCTAGTGGTTCGAAAAAATAGCAGCGTGATACATACGCCATACTAGTTATAGATTATGATTATTAGTGTTAATTAACCACCCATAACTAATTACAAGTGATATGAATCTTATTTTATGTTATTAATACTTCTCCAGCAGACACCACTCGTCTCTCTCACCTGGCGGATATACGGGTACTGTAAACGTTTATCTCTTCCACAACATTAAAGACAAACATTTAACGTCACACTATATTTCTGTAGGTGGGAAAACGTCTTACTAACGGAGAAGATATATCCGTCTTTTAATCTATATTCAGCGAGTCCCATTCTCCAACTTTCTTCATTAAAATATGGTGATTAATTTGTGTAAAAAGATCAAAGCAACAATCGAATATACAAAATATGAATGAAAGCAATGGGCGTCGACATTTACTTCCCAACATTGTTCATTTAATGCTGGACAATCATTCAATTATCATAGCATAGGCATTAGAAGTCAGTTAACATAATATAAAATTGAGTTCGAGGATATCATCACGGAAATTAGAGTAGACTTTCAGAGAAATTATTACAGTCAATGCAAACAACCGGTTCAAAAAATGGCGGTTGTCGCCTGCACTTTTCACAATCATGCAGTTTTCAGCAAGTCACTGCCTTTCATTTAGGTGAGACCCATGTGTCCACATTCCAGAATCTTCAACACACTCTGTAGAGAATCGTCCTCAATTTCACATGAACTGTAAAGCACATCAGGAGGAATGTTCTTAAATATCTATGCGAATTTACTCAGCATACTAGGAAGAACATTCATAATAATCTTCGTGAATTCTCCAGACCAAACTCATGCCACTAATTTCTGCAGTATTGGCTCTCGAACATAGAGCAAACATTTTACTGATAATATGATGACAATGCCAGATTCACACACTAGCGTAATCTAGTAGGGTACAGTAATCATCATTGCATGACGTGACAAATTTAAAGAAAAGGCCTCCTACTCAGCAAAAATCAAAATTATTCAGCACTAAATTTCAGGAATATTTCATTTCTAACTAAGTCTGTTTTACACACATTGTCAACTTACAAATCCTGCAATAATTTCGTTAGTATGATACATTTACAGCATAAGAAATGTAGCATTAATCAAAATTCAAAAGTATAATGTACTACAAAATTAAATTATTCAATTCAAATTATAGATCAATAGCAAACATTAACAAAATTGTATTAGTCCATTCTTTCTTTTTCAGTCAGTTAACTTATTATAAGCTGATGGTCGCCTTTATGACAGGACTCGAGTTGGATTTGACGTGAACAAGTTAATGACTAGCTATTACTCAGAAAAATATTCATCCTGTTGGAACTGGTTTAGATTGCATCAACAATTTCTAGCCTATCCTCCTCCTGAGTCCTTTACTTCCAGCTTTGACACCTAAAAGTCAGCATAATCAGTGCCCAAGTTCGGGTAACTTTGACATTTAACAATTTATATGACAATTAAAAAATAGGGATAGGTAAATTTACTCTGACACAAACTGCAACATCAATTTAAATTAGTTTCAGATAATAATTTCACAGACCTTTGCCTTGGCGTATGAAAGGAAAGTATGACAACCAAACAAAGGTATATAACAATGGTTAGCTGTGTTCGTTTTTTGCATTACATTGTCAGCGAGAGTCAGCAATAAGGAAGGTAATCTGTAGAAGAGTAAGAACTTCAGGAGATTGGTAGTCTGGAAAAAATCTGTATCACCACATGCTCCAACTGCAACAATATTCATTTATTCTTTCAATAAAATCTATTGCATCGGTTGTTGAATGTTACACCCAAAGTCTATTTGGCTCATTACGAATTAAATAGCATTCAAAGACTGTCAGCCAAAATGTTGCATTGTACTCAAGTATAACAAATATAACAATATATCTGGAATACTGTTTTTTAATACTTCTCTTACACGTGAATAATAGCATTGACGGATTTTAGCAGTTAGAATATTTATAAAGTTTTTCATAAAAAGTCTTGGGGATTCTGTACTTAACACTTGCAGCTTTCCAATGTGTTCCAAATGGGGTTAGCATCTGTCATTGCTTCTAACTAGATGTATTGGTGCAACATGAATATACAAATCATGATATCATGATGTTTGAGTACATGTATGTGTAGTAAATACGTTTAACTAATAATCGATTGATGTATACATGTGGATGTGAATGAGAGCGTGTATTTAAAGATAGATAGATAGATAGATAGATAGATAGATAGATAGATAGATAGATAGATAGATAGATAGATAGAATATGGATGGATGGAAAGAAAGAAAGAAAGAAAGGGGGTGAGAGAGAGAGAAGGAACGAAAGAACGAAGGAAAGGAAGAAATACATAATTAGTTAATTACTACAGATGAATGACTGAAAACATTCCAGGCATTACTTCCACCTATGCTGTTGTTACTGATACTTCGGATTATGTATCAATTGCCCAGCATGGAGAACATTGCTACCTCGCCAACCTTAAGGACTGGACAACTTATTATGAAGCAAAACGAATGTGCAGGTATTGCAAATTGTAGTACGTATAAATGTAACTCAACAGGAAATAATAGTCACCAGTTTATAGTATTTCATGTAGAAATAGTTCATGGTGGGTTTTATGTTTTGTGTATGGACACAATACAATTATTTTGCGAGGAAAAACTATTTTTTGTTATATTCATATACATTATCTTTGGCAGACTGGCTGACATGGAAGTCTTAAGTCTTCACTCAAGAGACGAGCAGAAGTTTGTTTTAAATCTGATGAAGAAAGCTGTTGGCAAATTTCGCAGTGTGTGGCTCGCTCTTCGACGAAGTGCATCAGGTGACACGCATGGCTTCTTTTTCATTTCTAACTGTAAAATAGACTTTCAGAGTCATCTTGAAACCAAATTTTAAAGAGATATTTCCTATTTTCTTGGGCATTTCGTTTCAGAAACTCTATTAAAAATTAATTTAAACATAACAACCTTTAGTATTTCATTTTTTTTTATTGTTTGTACAGTCTTCTGGAAATGCAAACAGGAACATTATAGTTTTATTTATAATCACTTGGTTGGTCTTTTTATGTTTCATCTACATGTCATGTAATAGTTTTCGCCTCTCAAGATAATTGTAAACTATTATTTTTTTTAATTCTGTGGCATAAATAATATCGTCAAAACAAAACAACATAGCAACGAAACGACCGGTAAGAAAAGGTATACATCTATCATTATTTGGCACGTGTTAAACGGCAATCGGCTGAACTCTACGTCTTCATGAATGTCATGTTACTCGTGTCCTCATTTTTGCATGTTCGTTGCCCTAGACAAGGAATGTACGATGCTTCGATGAACTTTCACTGAGTTGACAATATGTTCAGTCACTTTGCCACCATGGCTAGGATAGCCAACATGGCGATGAGAGAGAATGCAAAGGGAAAATAGATTTTCTCCCTTTGTTCACTACACTGTGTACTCATAAGATATTTGAGACTCTCTCTAGACTCAAATTTATCTCTCCCTTTTGTTACTAGTCAAACTTTTCTTTATAAAAATTCTGCTGAATCCTCATTTTCAGTGCACAATTCTCATGTCATTGTACGTTCACAGTTCCCTCACTTGGCACATGCCAACACGAAAAACTCATATTAAACCTCAGGCCTTTCTAATCCCCAAGTGTACGTTTAGCCCTAGTTAAATAAATATCTTTTATAATTACAAATATAACATATTTAGATTTAAAATATTTACCTTGATTATGACATTATATCATACCTATATCATAAATGTGTATACAAAATAAATGTTTAAACTTTAACAGTGAAAATGCCAATGGTTTCATGATAAAACATATTTCTTCACGGCATTATCAATGTCGCTCATGTGTTTCTTCAGTATAAACCACTCCCCCAGACTCAAACTAACACCTTTCTGGTCAGGTACGAGATTACCATTCCTCTCATAATATTCTCGAATACTGACAAGCATTTTACCTCAAATTTACTGACTGTCGCATAACATCTACTAGTCAACATGAGTTCCCTATGTGGTCACGTTTCTGCTATACTGGCTGAAGTAGTGCTACGTTTATTTTTGGACTTTTTACTTTGATTATTGTCATCTCTTCCAGAAGGATTTACTGTATTTTTCTTGGTAGTCTCGATAATTTTTAAAGAGGGCAGCCCTTTTTTTCCTCGCGTGTGTGCTGTGAGTGCGTCGTTACAGGACAAACTGGAAAAGCTGTATCTGTGCTTGCGTCTTGCTCCTCGGCTGCTAAATGTAGGTGAATTTTCGCCTGCACTCTCTAACCTATCACTTTAAAGAAAACATACCGACTGCGTTATGCGATGGTCGGCGACCTTGACACCGAACTGTTGACGTAAATAATAGATAAAAAGTTATTTGGGGTCTACCTCCCTACCCCATGACATTTATATTATAATAGCTATTCAATATGTATGGTCTAGAGTGCGTGTATATTTGTACGCATAGATGAACGTATTCTAGAAGAGGGAAAGTAATGAAGGATGAAACAAAACTACTCAAGAGATTACATGGTACTGATGGATTATTTTGTGCAAGGCTGGACTGTTGGCCTATAAAAATAAAACGGTGTGCGAGTGGAAACGTCAGAAATTCCATTTGCCTGAGATTGTGTAAAACTGGTTCCGAGAGATCTTTATTCTCTTCTTCTTGGCACACTCATTCAATGGAATAAAAGTCTATTGAAAATAGAGTAGAATGAAAAGTCAATATTGAACATTTAGAGGCATAATTGTAGAGAATGATGCTTTTCTTAAATTAATATTTAACTCATTCATAATGTGTTTGTGATATTCACGATGGTATTCATTTAATTCCATAGTCCGGTAGTTTGAGAATTCGCTCAGTGCATTAGTGTTTCAAAAAGTTGTAATACGTTTTATTGTTTGCAGTATCTGTTTAGTAAATATGTCCTTCATCAGACTAAATGACATACTTCAATACATCTATAGCTGGCTAACTAAATAATAGACTCACATACATTTTATATGCTTAATTATATACATATGTACGAGAAATATTGGCTATAATAATGGGAAACTTCCCAACCGACGTTCGGCTAAACTGTCATTTCTTAATTCCTAATTATTATCTTATAAGGGTTATCTTGTAGTTGTTGTATTTCTAAATTTTGTTTTATGATCATGTTTTCACGAGTGTTTTTTTTTTTATTTGTAGGTACATTTCACTGGGAGGAAGACTCTATTACTGATTTTAGACAATGGATGAATTCACAACCAGACAATAAAGATCAAAAGGAGGCTTGTGTTGAGTCATTCATAAACGGTGCAGGGTGGAATGATATTTCGTGCAATGATATTAACAAGGATAGAGTTGGATATGTATGCAAAACAAGAAAAGGTGAGATACTCAATAATTTATATTCAATGAAGATGTGCACAAAGAATGTAAGTAGGTAGGTAAATGATATATATTTTTGATAGGCAGATGCATTGACATACATATTAATAATTAGATAGATAGATAGATAGATAGATAGATAGATAGATAGATAGATAGATAGATAGATAGATAGATAGATAGATAGATAGATAGATAGATAGATAGATAGATAGATAGATAGATAGATAGATAGATAGATAGATAGATAGATAGATAGATAGATAGATAGATAGATAGATAGATAGATAGATAGATAGATAGATAGATAGATAGATAGATAGGAGGAAAAGGGACTAGTGTTTATGAAGATGCAGATCAGTACCTTTTCCATTTGTTGACATATTATGAAATGACACCCTTTAACCATGAATAAATATTTTTGTAGGTATCGACCTCAACATTATTTCATCCTACCTTTATTTTCATTTATTTGTTTCTTGACATATGTCTCCTATACATAATTTTCTATCGCTGATGCATGATTCAGATTCAAACTTTTGATATATAGAATACATCATTGACACATTTGAATCATCCTCTGAAAATACTCCGTTCAAAGACAACGTCTATTAAACATCCACATTGTGTAGTCCTATTATAAAAAGCTAAACATTTTACGTTCATAAAATATTAATAATAATTAAAATATAAACTGTACAAATGCCTATACTACTTATAAAAATGTTTATTAATTAATTTATATCTGTACTCCATTCGATTCGATAAGCACCTGATCCGCGTGATCCGTCAGATTAGATGGCATTTGAAGAGTTGCGAGCTGATATATAATACTAACATGACATATATAAGATTTAAAGTAAGTGCAATTCTACATACTTTATTCAAATCATCGATACAGACACTTGCAAATCCAACCTCTTAATTCAACCCTGAAATCGGCTTTAGCCAAATATGTGTTATTCTTTACATTACCATTGATTTCCACAGAGAAATTGGCTTTGAGGTTGTTGCTATTTGAATATTACGGTGCAGTCTGTTATTTTTCCACATAATACTCTGAAGTATGTAAAGCACTCTGAGAAACCTCTGCGAGTGGATATTTCACCATAGATATACATTTATAAACATTTATCATAGTGTTGAAATTAATTAAATTTAGTCTATGTGCATTAGGTTTTTTCATTCGTGCAATACAAAGAACGGATATTACACTGTTATTTTTAATCTCTTTAAAGTCTAACATACTTAATTAACGAGACAAGTGGTAAGTCTGTATTGAAACAGTACATATGACATAATAATGATGAAATATAATATTTGTGTTCTACAGATTGCAGAGACATTAACATTAGATGTCATAATGGATTCTGCATTGACTACGGCTCGGACTACAATGGAAACACAACCAGAAATCTTGTGTCATGTGGTATACCATAATTTATTTATAACATTATCATTCGTACGCTGATTTAATCTATTTACACATTACATCTGGTTAATTTTATTTTTATTTTTTAAAAATTGAATGAGTGATATATTGATAATTAGTGGTGTTTGTAAAGGGTAATCTATTGCTGTCAACACAAGTCCATATAATTGTTTATTGCAACGCAATGCTGTATCATGATATAATTCGTTACAGCCATTCTTGGTCTTGGATCTTGGATCTTGGGGTCTGAAGTCAGGGAACCTATAACCTACAACCCTGCAAAGTCTAGAACCCAGAGGAAATCCAATTTATTAAATTTATTGTTATCATACCATTTGTTACATAATTTTTTGTAGCTAACTGGAAGGATTAGCTAACTGGGGCGAGCCGTAATAAAGGGATAAAGAATAATAAATCTTAATTTATAAATAAAGGGGAGATAACTTTGTTAGTTGATGCAAGTCAACTGATTTATTTGGCGAATTATTCATGAATAATTATAATTGACTGAGTTCTTTGGCATTTTCTTGGTGGATAAGTCAGGCCGTCTGGCTGTCACTATTGTTGGAAATTATTCAATAAACCAATATTGATAACTGGAATCTAAAATAGGACAGAGTTGTTAAACCTAGACCGGACATGTGACACAGTTGATGCAGGAATACTCTAAAATGTCCTCATTTTTGTTTATTTCAGCAAACAAATAACACGGACATTCCCAGCACACACACACACACACACACACACACACACACACACACACACACACACACACACACACACACACACACACACACACAAATATATATCTCTCTATATAAATACACAATCACAGTCTTCTTAGCATGCAAGTATATGATGGATGTTTGGGTTGCAAATAGAGCATTTGTGTATAAGTCAGTCAGCGACTACTAAAATTGGCGCTTTGGCCAAGGATTTACTTATCTGTATTTATTTTTATTTAATTTTCAATTTGTATTCAAATAGCTAAAAGGTGTGTAATGTTTAAATAATTATTGATGCTACATTTATTTTCTATGTTATACAGTGGAGCCTAAAACAATTTTCGAAAGAAAATGAAAATATTAAATATTGTCACACTATATGAAATGCATTCTCACACGCTTACATTTTAAAATGCATTTAAGACCTCCTTGACACGGTCAATCAAGCGATCCGTACAGTGACGTCAGTTCTTGAATCTTTGGACATTTCATATATCATACTGTTGATCCGTACAGTGACGTCAGTTCTTGAATCTTTGGACATTTCATATATCATACTGTTGATCCTTATACAAAGCGTATTCATTAGTATTGCAATAAACATTTTATACAAATAATTTAGCAATTTCAAATTGTTTACGCATAAACAATAGCTTGCTAATTTACTACTGTAATTTCGACGGTATTGTCATATATATATATATATATATATATATATTGTTCTTTGTACAGAGAGACCGAGGAACGACAAAGAATTCTTGTGTAACAATGAGTGCATTGACACAACAGCTGAGTGGAGATGTGATGGACAAATGAACTGCATGAATGGCACAGACGAGGAGAAATGTTTTAGGCAGAATAGTTATGAGATTTTTAGAAAACATTTTCTTAATATTATAAAGTAGCATAACAAATTATATTCTACTTAATCACTTGTACCTCTTCATCTCTCGAATGATGTTGATAATGTATGCAAGTGTTCACACTATGATATGAGTTCAGTTAAACTCTATAATTGGGAGAAGACTCAGGACCATATATTTAGCACTAGGTCAAAATACTTTAATTCTACATTCCTTTATGTTCATTTAATTTCACTTTCTTATATCAGCATAAATTTGATAGTCTATATTCAAAATATTTTCACTTAAGCTAGTTCATTTTTCATGTCATCATTAAAAGATATGTCTCTTGATCTCTCTTTCAAATAAAACCAAATTACTCTAGCAGTCTAGCTCCTTTTAATTTACCTATTAAGCCACTTATTAAAAAGAAAAGAAAATGTGTTAAAACATTCTAATAATAAAAAGAACGGTTTTTAAAATATTTCTTTTCAATGACTATTACATGCCATCTTAAAACCGGAGGTACCAACATTTAATATATTTCAAATTGCATACTCTTATTCTTTCTAGAAACATTAATTCACTAGTGACCTGAAATCTATGTTTTATATCAATATTTTCCTTTCCGAGCAAACAAACGCATTGGTATATTATATTTCGTATAATATCAAAATTTATATTATTTCTGGGAACTACAGTAGTACCTACAACTTGTGATACTTTCGTTTGCGACAATGGACGATGCCTCCTGAGAAATAAACTTTGTGATGGTTCCAGAGACTGCATTGATGCTTCTGACGAAAATCAATGTGGTATGTTGTTAAGTGTATTCAGTAGTAAAGAGAATTATACTAACATAGCATGTCCCTGGGAAGTCTAAATGAAATTAACCGATAAACTAACTACATTATTTTATTTAATTTCATAAATTATTAAGTTATTGGTTTCTTATTATGTTCAATACGAAATTGGGCAAGACTAGAAATTGGCAAACAGAAATGATTACTCCATACTCAATCAAGACCATGCGCACATATAAATGAAATAGATAACATATATGCAGTAGCAAAGTGTTTTCATTTCGAGGTCACATCGTTTCGACGTCCTCAGAGCAAACGATGTGACCTCGAAATGAAAACACTCCGACGTCCTCAGTGACCAGACGAGTCTCGTAAAAATAGTTAGAAATGCATTTTATACATTCGCGTGTTCTGTGCCTGTTGTTTCTTAACATGCATAATGAATTTGTTAGCCGAATGCGCAGATTAACAAATCACGTAATGACTATTAATAGCGCTGGAATAGTATTAAAACAATAATAAAACTATTAGTGTGCTATTTTACATTTTTTTAAATATGCCCCTTAGTATTGTCGACCGTTAGGGCACCACCGATGTCCTGACAATCAGTTTCCTCCATTCCATTCTGTTCTCTGCTAATCTTACCGCATTGCTCAGTTTCAGTCCTGCCCACTCTACGATGTTATCTTCCCATCTTTTCCTCTCCCTCTCACTCCTTGCACACTACTTTCAATCATTGTCTTGGCAAGCCCTGTTGATCATTTCATTTTGCGTTTTTCACAATGGCCAATAGCTCTTCATAGGGCCCAGGGGGCTTCCTTAATTATGTTTCCCCATTTCCACTTTCGTGACATGATCTCTATAAGAAATGCCAAGCAACCTTCGAAAACATCTCATTTCAGTAGGATGTATCCTCCTTTCGAGATCAACTGTGAGGGTTCACGACTCAAAGGCATATAAAACACAAATACAACCAAAGAGCGCATCAGTCTGATCTTTGAGCTGACTGAGATGTTTCTGTCTCAAAACCGTCTTCAGCTTTGCCATTGCTGTTATTGTCATCGCAATCCTGGACAATATTTCAGGTTTTGATCCCTTGTCTGTCATGAAGGCTCCAAAGTACTTGAATTTATTAACTGTTTACAATTTATTATCACCAATCATGATTTCATTGTCAATGCCACTGGTGCTGTTAGAAATCAATTTGGTCTACTCTGCACTGATTTCCATGCCAAAGGCAGTAGCAGCTGTCATGTCCAGTTTTTCCACCAACTGAGCTGCAAGGCCATCGATGTCATCTGCAAAGCGTAAGTTCGTTATTGTTCTGCTTTCAATACTAACAGTTCCTTCATGGTTCCAGAACATCTGTCATGATTCTTTCAAGGAAGATGTTGAAGAGAATAGGCGAAAGTAAGCAGATTTGTCTGACTCCCACTGTTGTCCTGAACCAATCTCTTATTTGGCCATTGTAGTAGACTGTGCTGGTGTCCTTGCTGTAAAGGCTCTCTATGACAGTGATCAGTTAGACATTGATGTACATCATCATGGTGGACCAAAGGGCTGCATGTCAAACCTTGTCGAACGCCTTCTGAAAATCTACAAAAACACGATAAATCTCTTGTTGGTGCTAAAGGTACTTCTCACATAGCAGTTTCGGATTAAAAATATGTTCAGCTATACCTCACCTGATCGCCGGTCTATACTTCATCTATGATTTCCTCTGCCTGCGGCTTCAGTCTTTTTAATATGATCTTCAGCATGACTTTGCTTGGGTGGCATATAAGACTTATCTAATGATAGTTCTGACATAGCTTCAAATTGCCTTTTTCGGGACCGTTATTATGAGTGACTGAGTCCATGGAGTTGACCATTACCCTGTCTGCCATATCTTATTGCAGATTGTTAGCAGGTTGCTTATCATGGCTTCTCCCCTTTCTCATAAAATTTCTTGAATAATAATTACATACATTGTGACAGACTTCTGACCGAATTCTGTGTCACGAACTTCTGACCCACATCCAAAACTCGAATATCATATTCGAATTGAATTCCTTTGTTAGAACCCTCCCGTCGTGCACCAGCATGAGGAAAAAACAACAGTGAGTTCATCCCTTGTTATGTAACTTTAGACAACAGTCGAGAAAGTTCGGATCAACAAACATACCTAGTGATCTAGTCTCGTGATGCATTCATGCACTACAATAAATACTCTTGACGCGGTAATATTCTTTACTCATAACGCAAACCGGTCGACACACACCAGCTCTGGAACACCTTAGTCGCCGAATATCTTGCTGAGTCAGAAAGGAACAGAGGAACCCGTGTCTTGTGCAGTAATTCTACTTTAAGAAGGTAACACGTCTACTTCTTACAATGATATTGCATTTTACTATTTGTATTTTTGTATATGAATATATGTATGTCTTTTATGCGAATTATTATAATTCTCCTCCAAGCATACATGATTCGATAGAATGACTAAAGCCTAAAGATTTCATTGTATATAAATTAATTGTAATCTTTTGACTTTAATTTGTATAAACCTTAATTCTCTTGTGCTGCAGAACGTCTGTGCACGTTGTGAGTTTCCATGTAATTCAAATGATTCTCTTGCGTGTAATTTCATTGTTAATTCGTAAAGCGCTCATATTTAATTTGAATTATATTTTGTTCTCCTTGTATGAATTCCATTTTTTGATGAAGTAAATGTTTGGAAATTCATACGTTCATTTAATGTTAAAAATAACACACATGTGAATTATATTGTATCTTTTATGAATATACGTATATTGTAAAAGACAGGATAGTCGAAGATTTAAAACTAAACGCATTGTATCAGTCACGTGCTTGGATGATTTGCGAATGTAAACGCAAATCGCTCATAGAGACTACACTCTTATTTCAGAACGGGTTCTTCTCTGCCTTATAATATGTTCTATGTATTATTGTCACCTTCGCATCATGTTGGGTGCGTGTTCTTTTATTCAACCTTGGACGGACGACGTTACAATTCCATACCGCCTTTGTTGATGGTGTTCTGCCATGATGAAACCCTAGTGTAACAAGTCAAGAGGCGACAAGTTATTGGAAGCTACGGATCGTACAGTGCAAGCATCGCTTGATACGTGGAAGGATTGAACTGACCTTAGACCATGTGTTCATCAAGACTCCTAAGAGAGATAAGTAACTAACCCGAACTCTTAATCCATCGAATGTGCTGGCAAAAGTAACTTTCTCGAGCATTAACTTTCAAGCCGATCGAACTTGCCTTAGTTTAGATCTGAAGCTGTGTCTTCGTAATTGATTGTTATTGTTAAATATTAACTATTAAATTCTTTTATTGTTAATACCTCTTTCGTAGTGATTTTTATGCATATAGACCTAATCGTGGTTTGCATGGGGGATCGACTGAGCTAAATGTAACATTTTGAATGCATAAAGATTTAAGAGAGTGTTAACGGTTTCCAAGCCGGTTATTGTACAGAAGTTGTCTGTTCGTGAATCTGTTTGTCTGTACTACAAAGGCGCATTTTCATATGAGACGAAAGATAATTTGAGCAACCAGTCTGTTTAAGGAAAGAGGAGAAATTAATTTATCTAATTAAATTAAAGTTCTGTAAAATTCCTAAGCAGGGTCTTTAAATAAAAACTGGACATGTAACATACATAATGGAAGGTAACTTACAATTATAATACTCGTAATTAGTGAAAGCGTTGATGTAATGTTTTGACTCGTATACCATTCCATGTATTGATTTAATAAAAAGTAAAACATCCAATGTTCTAAAGGAAGATAGATAGATATATAGACAGACAGACAGACAGATAGATAGATAGATAGATATATAGATTAGATAGATAGATAGATAGATAGATAGATAGATAGATAGATAGATAGATAGATAGATAGATAGATAGATAGATAGATAGATAGATAGATAGATAGATAGATAGATAGATAGATAGATAGATAGATAGATAGATAGATAGATAGATAGATAGATAGATAGATAGATAGATAGATAGATAGATAGATAGATAGATAGATGAGGCGTGTATGTGCGCACATCGTGTTTTTATGTGGGGGTTTTTGCATTCATTTCTGTATACATATATTATCATGTATATACATAAAAAAGAGAATTAAATGAATGAAAAAGAACACCATAAATGGTAGTGTGTTTATTTGAAATTTATTATTTCTTTATGAAAAGGCCCACCTGTCAATTCAAATGGAAAAGAAATGCTGGGAGACATATATGGAGCATATATTAACAGGCAATTGCTTATAGCTTTTCAGGTACGAATTTAATTAAACACACACACACACACACACAAACGTACAAGTATACGCATAGACTTATATACATATATACAGGTACACGCACGCGTGTACAGAAAATAACAGCTAAATTTTATTTGATAGTTTACTGAAAATAATGTAATGAAATGTTTGGAGTTAGAATTGCAGACATGTTATAATGCAAACCCTACTTCGTTTCCTATTTACTTTTCTATGCTGTATATGTATTTTTTTAACATCTTGTATTCTGAATGGCTAATACTGTGATGTATCGTATTCATACACTTATGTCCGAAAAAATAACTAGTGTAAATTTTATATATTTTATAAAAATATTTCTTTGTCAGGTGGAAGGCTCTCCGAATGCGCAGATTACCAGTGTAGTTGCGATAGCTGAAGACAGACAAAAAACGTACCTTCAGGTAAACCGACACTGGATACAGACCATCTTAAAATCAACATACTCATTGGAGCATTCTACATATATAACAGACCTAACACTAAACATACTTAACGTCACGGCTGACGTCATCGACTGCGAGTATTTGCTGAATGTCAGCAATGCGAACGGAACAACAACTTTGCCATTTCTGCTCATAAGGATAGGTCAGTAATGTTTGTATCATTTGTTTGTGTTAATCTTTAAAAGTAGGCTCTATTTTCTCACTATCATTCTGAAATTAGTTTCAGGATATTTTCTAGAATTGAAATATGGATGGATAGTCGGATTGACTGAATATAAATATAAGCTGAGAGAGAGAGAGAGAGAGAGAGAGAGAGAGAGAGAGAGAGAGAGAGAGAGAGAGAGAGAGAGAGAGAGAGAGAGAGATATGACCTGAAATTCTGAACCACACCACAAACACGTTTTTAAGTACATTTCTATTATTTTTCAATGCAGCATTACAACATTTAATATATAAACACATCGTATTAATTGTCTTCCGATGACGACAATTCTATAGTACTAATATTAAATTATATCTTGCAGATGACCCACGTGACGCAGAAGGCAAACTTCCAGTGAAATATGTATATTTCGATGCACTGAAAAATTCCACGATTGCTCTAAACATAACGGTACCATATTATAACACCCTTCCTTTTTTTCTTGTCCTTCCACTTCATAGAAGCTGCATAATACTTAAGTGGAAGCAGAGAGTCGTGTGTATGTGTGTGTATGTGTGTGTATGTGAGTGAATTCTATAGTGTTTGGGATAGTTCTCTTGATGTGCAACTGTGTCTCTACCAGGCAAGCCATCTGAATTTGTCGACAGTAACGATTACTTGAACCAATAGCTAAGCTTTCCCTCGATGTATTGTCGACGTGCCTACATATTGCTCTCAAAATTGCGCAATTTCTTTGTATGCTTTTACTGCGAATGTGTTGTACAGTGTTAAGAAAACTTTCAAAAACAGTGAAATGCTTTAGCAAAGACATTTTATTTTATAACATTTACATACTTCAAATCTTTCCTTTAAGGCTAATAAAGAAATGACGTCACAATGATTCAAGATGAATGGAGAAATCGATGCTTTATCAGAAGCAGACAAAATTCTAGAGATGAAAACGAAAATGTTTTCTTTCTGAGGGATACCTGAGAACGTGGCTATTATTTTCAGTTAAGGAAAGAGAAAAGAAATGAAGCAATATCAAAGAACACAGTACGGCATGGGATACATCTTTGAAAGATCATTGTGTTTGACAACCTCTATGCTGTATTCGCATTATATGAGTTATCGGACGAAAACATTTAGTCAGATTCAGAAATTTCTTTCTTTGAGTGAAACTGACAAGAAATGTTATCGATGAACTGGAAAAAAATTATATGAATGAGTGTCACGTTCTATAAAATTTAATTATTATACATTTTGACTCATTTTCAAGGAAGTATATAAAAGTATCTGTTGCAATTTATTATTATACATTTTGACTCATTTTCAAGGAAGTATATAAAAGTATCTGTTGCAATTTATTATTATACATTTTGACTCATTTTCAAGGAAGTATATAAAAGTATCTGTTGCAATTTATTATTATACATTTTGACTCATTTTCAAGGAAGTATATAAAAGTATCTGTTGCAATTTATTATTATACATTTTGACTCATTTTCAAGGAAGTATATAAAAGTATCTGTTGCAATTTATTATTATACATTTTGACTCATTTTTAAAGAAGTATATAAAAGAATCTGTTGCAATTTATTAAACGCTATTGCCTTGATAATTTGAAAGATTCACTTTTGTTACATTTCCCTTTAGTCTGCTCATAATAATTTCCATTACACTAAATAGCAAATCCGAACACTGCATGTGCAACAGGTATGTTTATTATTATTAGGAGATGGTCTCTTTAAGTAACAAGAAAACTATCTTCTCCAAACATTTCAATGATTTGCACTGCGGTCCTATTATCTCTCTCTCTCTCTCTCTCTCTCTCTCTCTCTCTCTCTCTCTCTCTCTCTCTCTCTCTCTCTCTCTCTCTCTCTCTCTCTCTCTCTCTCTCTCTCTCTATCTGTCTGTCTATCTATCTATCTATCTATGTATCTATCTATATATCTATGTATCTATCTATCTATCTGTCTGTCTGTCTATCTGTCTTACTATCTATATATCTATGAATCTAAGAATCTATCTATCTATCTATCTATCTGTCTGGCTGTCCACTTGTTTTTAGATACATTTCATTTCATTTACATACATTTCATTAATATTACGACATAGGTTCATTTGTTAAATAAATTTAATCTTTTATTAAACATTTGTTCACTCCATTATGCAATGTAATAGGTCAAGGGCTATCCTATGCCATCAATTTCTGAAGTTATGGGAATTGATGAAAAGGGAAAACTGCATTTGTCTTTACCGGAATGGACACACAATGTGGAAATAATTTATAAATTGCCTTTCACCACAACATTCACACTACAATGGCTGTATCATGCAGGCGATGTAGTGTATACGCGTTACTTTGCAATTATCAAAAACTCGAATGGTTCAACCTCAATAGAGTTCCAGCTCCGTTCTCAAGGTATAAATAAGTAGACTTGCTTATCTATCTATCTATTTATTTATTTATCTCTCCGTCCGTCTGTCTGTCTATCTATCTATCTATCTATATATCTATTTATCTGTCTGAATACATGCCTGTCGTGTGATTTTGAAATAAAATTATTAGTCTACAATAATTTATTAAACTAAACAATCAAAATATAATGGACATGATCGTGTTTCAACTGAAAGTAAAGTTTGTAAATGTTAATATAAAATTCTACTAATAAATATGTCCATTATTTAAATCTAAACTCTCCACTTCCATTCTGATCGTTCTTTATAATGTGAGAGTTATGTCTGTCAATTTAAATAGATGCGAGTTGAAATATAAATTCGCTTTTTGTCTTGTATTCGGTGAGGTAATAAAAGAGATATATCCAAATGTAGATATGAAACAACTAACACCTATTTAAAAGCTCAATTTGAAATCTCTGTTTTTTATGATAATTAGGTAGGTAGATAGGTTGATAGATAGTTAGAGAGATAGGTAGGTAGATAGGTAGGTAGGTAGATAGATAGATAGATAGATAGATAGATAGATAGATAGATAGATAGATAGATAGATAGATAGATAGATAGATAGATAGATAGTCTGTAGGTTTATTTGCTCATCAATATTTGATCTTTTATTATATTTGCATGTAATTAAATACGTTAATTTTGTTTCTTTCCAACAAAGGAGATATTAACCAGGACACGGAAATGAAACGAATTGCCATATGTGTCACAGCAGTTCTTGCTGTTATTGCCGGCATTGGCATTGCTGGCTTCCTTAAAAAGAAAGGTTAGTAAACTAGACTATTTATTAACTAGGAATACTTATTTCCTTTTTCATTAGAACACAAAACGTGACTATTTTATTTATTGAACGCGATAAGAAATAGAGATTGGGTTCACAAACCGCGACCCGAGACAGGGTTCTATGTTATGTACAGTGACTCAGCATACAAATATTACGTTTGAAAAATATGCAAGGTTACAAAAGCAAGTGAAAGTCACTCCAGATACTGGATTCCGAGAGTTCATTTGTGTAGACTTTACCCGTCTGTCATTCTCTTTGATTTTCATGACGTCCTTCACCTTCGGGGTGATATCATTCTAATGGCAGATGCGTCTGAATGCTTTATTAAGACAGTCAATTTGCGTGCGCGGTCATTGTCACGGGGAAATACACTTAAACGTATTTTTAGCTCATAACGCAGGATGCCTTCAATAGAGTTTATAGTGCAGGCAATGTATTTTCTTAGATGGTGGTTGTAACGAGACTCATCTGTGGCTGTTAGAAGTGGCAGCATTCTGTTGTCATCCTGTTCTGGCAAAACAGGTGGGCTAAGACTGCCCTCACTCTGGTCAGATAATAAATAAATAAGGCGACTGAGTGGAGAATCAAAGCCTATTTTAGCTCAGGTCCATCCACCCAAGATGTCAGACTAGACATAGTTGTTTGTTAAAGTATGGGGGTGCTTCCAGCTTTCACGCTGGGAGAAGGGGGTGAATCAGCTGAATTATGTCCGCATCAGGGTGGTTGAAATATCCCCATTATGGATACTGCTGATCATAGTACCGCCACTGTTGTTGTCGCTGCCGTTGTTGGGCGTGATTTCTCCAGTGTGGTTGTGTTCCTTGATGTGGCTGTTATTGTTGGTTCTGCTATTGTTTCGTTTCCCGCCTGATATGTTGAGGAGATCCATTTCTTTACTTTTCATTTTTTTTATTTTGAAGGTTCTGTTGTTGAGGCCGATATCACTATCAGTTGTGGAAGAGGGGGGGGGGGGACCTCCAACGCTGTTTTGCCGTTTTCGAGGAATATCTCGATGTCGACAGTGGAAGATGCTCTATGTGGCGTGGTCCAAAGTGATAATCTAATGATTACGTCTTGTCCTCTGTTCGTCTATTTATAATCGTCATATAAATTTATTCATAAACATTGATTCTCAGCTGAGATCTGAGTGGGGGCGGAGCCGAATTGGAGACATACCAGTGTAGGGGCGTAACAGCTGTAGATATACATATCTAACCAGTGACGCATACTCTGCACCTGCACTTGTATATGTCTTGTATCATCACTAATTACACATATTTGATATAATTCATTATTACAAAGTCACCCCAGGGTATAGCGGCGACACTGAATTATCCTGGATATTTGAAGGTCATGCCATCATTGCAAACTAGGTCGCCTCTTTCGCTCTCAGATAGATAGAAGCATAGATAGACAGATAGATAGATAGATAGATAGATAGATAGATAGATAGATAGATAGATAGATAGATAGATAGATAGATAGATAGATAGATAGATAGATAGATAGATAGATAGATAGATAGATAGATAGATAGATAGATAGATAGATAGATAGATAGTGTTATGATGAACAGTACATCAACAAGCAATGCGGTTTGTATGACTAAATATTTTACACATCCTCTTAGTGCATTAGCACTTGAATCATCATTAATATCTGCATAAAATACCGAGCAGTTACGTATATTAAATTAACAATAAATATGAAATCACTGATTAAATAAACCTGTTTCTATAATCATTTGTGTATTGAGATAAGAATTATTGTGTTGTACAGACGCATAGAGTATAATATTATTAATTGAAATTTCATTTTTAATTGCAGTAATAATTAAATCATTTCGGCCACAAAGAGAATGTTCCGTCAGGAGTCAAAGAAACACTATGCTGAGTGCAAAGGTTTTATTTACCGCTGATAATGATTCCAACATATATGAAGATATTATTGAAGGAATGGAAGGTAATGGCTCGAATACAACACACCTTTCCAAAGGGGAAACATTATGATAGATAGATAGATAGATAGATAGATAGATAGATAGATAGATAGATAGATGAATAGATAGATAGATAGATAGATAGATAGATAGATAGATAGATAGATAGATAGATAGATAGATAGATAGATAGATAGATAGATAGATAGATAGATAGATAGATAGATAGATAGATAGATAGACAGATAGATAGATAAAATACTGCATAAATATCAATCATCTCATTTTTTATCATCATCACACACGTTTTGGAGATCTTACACTTTTCAGGAACACAGTATTTAAAAGAAAATTCCATGAAATCTACAGAAAAATTCATTACTTGTACATAATTCAATCAATGGTTTAGAATCCCCGGTGCAATCTTGAATAATTTTGAAATGTTAAATGTTAATATATTCTAGTCCAGCCGGTCGAAGGTTGTTTTCAAGGTTCCTGGGTTTATTTTGTTAGAGTAGTTTTCTATTGGCTGTCATTACTTTGCATCTTGGTGCTGTAAGAAAATGGAATTGCATGTTAATCAGGTGTTAAATGAAATACATTATTGTTTTAAATCACAAAATTGATTCAGACATTTTATTTTCTTATAATATCCTTCAAAATGTTATGTTTTCATTTTAATGTAGGAAGACGTCCTCATTTTTATACACACAAAATTGATCGTCTTTTTGTTTGTTTGTCGCTTGTAAAACCTGACAATTCACACATTAAACCCGACATATTTCAATAACCTCATCTAGATGACAGGATGCCTTTAGACGTACGTTTTTGTATGTTTGTCGCCTGTAAAACCTGACAATTCACACATTAAACCCGACATATTTCAATAACCTCTTCTAGATGACAGGATGCCGTTAGACGTACGTTCAGACACCCGAACTTGGGTTTTTCAGGCTCCCACTCTCATCAAAATAACCAATCTTTGAACTCAAGAAAGACAACTCAAGTAGAGTGTATTTCAGTTCAAGCAGTGTTTACCCCCCCCCCCCCCTTGCAGTAGGGTCTGCAGCTGCTCAGAGAATAACGAATATGATTGCCGGACTTTGCACATGTGGACTTTTATAAAGTACCTTTCACCATATAGCCATTTTGAATGTTCAATGACTAAAGTGTTCTGGCCACAGAATAACATCGTTATTGAGGTGAATAGGAGAGGTTTACGATTGCAAGACGTACATGGAGTTTGTAATGACATTTCACTCTTAGTTTGATAAGGCATATATTTACACTACACAGTAAAGCTACTGTAGTCCTCCATGTGTACTTAGGACTGTAAAAAAATAGGAATATTAATGCAGTATGACGTCTACGAGAAGACTTCAGACAGTATAGTAAAAGGAATCAAATAAATTATGTATTACTCAACACATCATATATATGGGTCAGTCCACTAAATGGGTGTATTGTAGGCTAAAATTAATGCGAACACACTATTTATCAGTTGATTAGTCTTCATGATTTTTTTTATTAATGTATTCTTGAATATTTATCCTGAAATTACATGTTTATCCTGAACTAAATAAACACGTACTATTTCTTTTCAAAGTAACAAAAGCTATTAAAAGTTCAGTTATATGTTTTTTTCTTTTCCTCGGGCAACGACAGGTATGGCAGATGATGATTCTTTTATCGTGTCGAGTAAATATATGTAAATGTAATATACGCCACTCTCTGCCACCCGTCCCTACCCACATACCCGGATCCAGTGTATTCCATAAGCACCACACACACATTGTTCATTGGATGAGTATTCACTGGCTACTCACGTGGTCATTCGCTCTGAGACGTCAGTGTTACCACTCTTAAGTTATAACTGTCTCTCTCGGAGAACATCGTCCCGCAGAGTGAGAATATGTCAGCCATTTATTCTGAGCATGACAAGTTTATTTAACACAATAAAACTACCGTCGTGTGCCATGTGCCCTTAGGACTAAATAATGCGACATTTATTCAACACGTTGTCCACAAGATGACTTCTGGCAGTAAAATAAACGCGAATAAAATAAAAACGATATATTCACTCAACACTTCAACCACATGCAAGTCAAATAAATGGGAACTATGGTCGGCTGCATTGAACGCAAACATATCAATCAATGGATTATCCTTGATGAGAGATTTATCAGTGGATTTTAAAAAAATATACAGATCTAATAAAACAAGTCATATTTCTTTTTCAACTGGCAAAAAGCTGTTAAAAGTTCAGTTGTGTTTTTAGTCTCTCAACGCAGATTATATATGCTAGTATGAATAAACATAACTCAACTTAAGCCTTGTTTCTATTTTGTACTTCAGTTTTCCTTGTAATGTCAACATCTATATGGTATCTCCATGCATTTTCCTGTCATCAGAGTATTTGCCAGCATCACACAACTTGAAAACTGTTCATAATTTTAATTAATCGTCGAGAACCAAAGAACTTGAGAACCAAAGAACATGTCCATTTTCGCTGAAACATTTTAATTGTACTGACTATGTTCTTTGTTGCCTTTGATTGATTTTTGAAACCATCGATGATGATACAACAGTTCTATTCTGCCAATTCTGTATTGCTAAATGTAGATTTCCAGAAGATCTGCCACTTACTCTGATCTCAGGTAATGCATTCATATTCATAATAATATAAAAACCTTAGGTTTTGTATACGTAAACAGACGAGGAAGTCTGAAATCGCTCTATGGTAAGAAAATGTTGTATGTAACATTAACCCGACTGATAAGGAGTGTAGTACTAGTAAAATGATCATGCACTTTTGAGTTGAGGAAATGTATGTGAGCTTTTACGCAGATCAACTATTTTGTTGTCGATATTGGAGTGTGTGTGGTGTACAGTTTCAGTTGTGTTCAGGTTATAATTACATTAGTCACATTCGCGAAATATCCCAAATAGTTGTATCAAAATAATGTGCGTACTTATTTCTTCATATTTAAATGTGATTTCCATTAACAATATGCATAATAATTTATGTTTGAAACAGAATTAAGTCTTCCACCAAATCGTCACAACGAGCAGTCGAACGCAGAACAAATAAGATCTACGCCTCATGTCCAGGATGACGTGAAGTCTTTAGGCACAGAGTCTTCATCCAGCAGCGAGTCGATTCAAAGTTTACTTAATTATTTACACAGTACTCATAACTTGTCACCTAGTTCAGAATGTAATTTATCCGCCTCACAGTTAGATCAAAATTACAGTCCACAAAGTGGCGATGCTCCTTTGGATAATGACAGTGTTACGTCAGCAATGTCTGAATATCTAGAGTCTATTTACTTCAAAAGCACAAATGTTGTCCCTGAATCATCTAACCCTGATGATGATTCGGACTACGAACAACCAGATAAAAAGGAAAGGATTTTTGTTTTCATAAAGCCATCAATTAATGATCGTGGATCCAATGGTGACCATATTTGAGACTCTTCAGATTTATTCATTTAAAAAAAATCATTTTAAGTGTATTTTAATCAGCACAATAAATAAGATTTTGTTTTTATCATTTAAGTATATTTGATTCAGCACATTAAATAAGACTATCATTTAAGTACATTTCATTCAGCACTTTAATAGGCTGTTTTTTCTTTTCTAATATCATTTTAAGTATATTTAATTCAGAACAATAAGAATGTTATTATTTAAGTATTCAGCATATTAAAAAAAGATTTTTATCATTTTAATTATATAGTATTGAGTTACATTCAATAATATTTTTAATATTTCTTAATATCATTTTAAATATATTGGTTTCAACACAATAAGTAAGATAATGTATCATTTTAATTATATTTGATTCAGCATATTAGATAAGATTTTAATAATCATTTTAAGTATATTTGATTAAGCATATTAAATAATAATTTTTTGTCATTTTTGTAATATTTGATTCAGTTTATTAAAAAAGATATATTTACGATTTTAAGTATATTGGATTCAGGATAATAAACAATAATTTGTCATTTAAGTGTATTAGTTTCAGCTCGTTAAAAACATTTTTAATCATTTAAGTATATTAGTTTCAGCTCAATAGAAACATTGTTAATCATTTAAGTATATCTGATTCAGCACATTTAAATAATATATTTTAATCATTTTAAGTATATTTGATTCAGCACATTAAATAAAAATGTTTTACCATTTGAAGTATATTTCATTCAGCACATTAAATACACTTTTTTATATCATGTATGCATATTTGATTTATAATTATTAATAAGATTTTTAAAATCATTTAATTATATTCGATTCAACACATTAAATAAGAATATTTTACCATTTGAAGTATATTTGATTCAGCACATTAAAAAGTGTTCTTTACAAAATTTAAATATACTTGATTCAGCATATTTAATAAGATTTTTTTACCATTATATATATATTTGATTCAACACATTAAATAAACCTTCTATCAGTTTAAGTAAATTTGATTCCTGACATTAAATAAGAACTGTTCCCATTTTAAGTATATTTAATTCAGAATATTAAATATATTTTATCATTTTAATTATATTCAATTCAGCACATCAAGTAAATGCTTTGTAGCTTTTTCAGTATAATTGATTCAGCCCATTAAATAATTATGAATTTTTATCATTTATGTATATTAATTCAGCACATTCAAGAATATATTTTTAATCATTTATGTGTATTTTATTCACCACATTAAATACAATATTTATCATTTCAGTATACTTGATTCACAATTTTGAAAACTATTTAAAAAATATTTTAAGTATATTTGGTTCAGGACATTAAAACTATTTCTTTAATAATTTATTTGATTCAGCACATTAAACAAAATTTTTCAAATAATTTTAAATATATTTGATTCAGCGCATTAAATAAGATTTTTAAAAAGTCATTTAAGTATATTTCAATCAGCACATTAAATAGGATTTCTTTTTATCATTTTAAGAATAATCGATGTGGAATATTAAGATTTGATATATTTAATATTTTAAGTATGTCTCAGTTAACATATTAAATAAGCTTTAAAAAATTATATTTCATTCAGCATATTAAATGTGACATTTTATTATTTAAATATGTTTGTTTCACAACTTTAAATAAGATAGTTTAATCATTTTATGTGTACTTTATTCACCACATTAAAAAAACAATTTATCATTTTAATTACAATTGATTTCACACAATAAATATTTTTTAAATTATTTTATGTGTAATTGATTCGGCACATTAAATACGATTTTTTTATTATTTTCTGTATAGCTGATTCATCACATTAATAAGACTTTTTAAATAATAGTTTTATCATTTTAACTATATTTGATCCATGACTTTAATACGATATATTTTAATCATTGAAGTATATTTGATACAGCACATTAAATAAGATTTTAAAATAATTTTATTTATATTTGATTCACGACATTTTAAATACGTTTTTCAAACGAAGGTCTCTTTAGATCTATGAGAAAGTGTACAAAAAGGCAAGCAGGAAATTACTATTTGAGCACATAAAGTAAGATTGCACACTGTAGTTTTGCGCATTTATACATTTGCTCTGTATTTATCTCAAATTATGCCAATACGACTTTATATAAAATCCTACAAGAACCTACTCCAACGGAATTAATTTTGCAAATTATATGAATGCTTTTATACAATGCCAATCGATTCTTTGTATAAATTTATAACAGTCAATATAATATGCATATGTAAATTACACATTTACATGTAGCTACTTGCACAATAAAATCGCTTCTTTGTATAAATTTATAACAGTCAATATAATATGCATATGCAAATTACACATTTACATTTAGCTACTCGCACTAATATGCACACGTACATATTTTCCCAACCATTCATGTCATTTGGAAGCATATCATGACACATGTAAGCCCTGATATTTCCCGTGCTCACATTCATCCGGTGTCAAAAGGAAACATGCACTGACAGAAATCGTGTGTCATTACACATAAAATGAGATCTAGCTTTAAATATACTATTCATATTCTACCAAACGGTCTTGACAACTATGACAGAATATATTATGTTAATAGTGTTACACAGTATTTTGTTTAACGCTTTATTTTTCATGTGTATGAACATTTTAATATTCCTTGTACTTTAGATTACTTTCTCTTTCTCTTCTCTTTTTCTTGTTTCGTTTCTTTGACATATATATATATTTTTTTTTTGTTTGAGTGTTTTAATATTCCTAGTCTCTAGTATCTTCTCCCTCCAGAACTGGTATTCTGCGTGAAGCCAGATGAAATGAAAGATCAGTATTATTTATTTTCGAATTGGAAAATTATCATTTCTAATGAGATAATGAGATGTCTCATAATCTCATAGTTACATCTTCAAGTCAGGTCCTTCAATGCATTTCTTCAAAATATAAGAACTTGCAACTAGTAAAATAGACTCCTTATCCTTGTGATCCCATTCAAACCCTCTCTCTCTCTCTCTCTCACACACACGCACACACACACACACACGCACACACACACACACACACACGCACGCACATTCCATAAACACTGAAACAACAAATTTAAAATGCATGTTAGAAAGTAATTGAACAAATACAAATGTAACGATCACGCAATTATAATATTCCATTACTAAAATACTTAATCATTCCCTTTATATTCACCAAATTACATAATTCTTAAATAGCATTGCACAGCCTTGAACTATTTCAGATGGACTATGATTTGCATTAAAATTAAATTTATTTCTACTTTGCGATAGTGAGCATATGTTTCTCACAAAATGAAAATATGCTTTTCTTCTTTGATTTTATACAATTTTTGATATTGATCTTCTAGTTCCTTCGTTACCTCACTAAGTGTGTAACTTAAACACCCAGAGCTAAAACAACAAAAAATTGTCAAATCAATTAATTATTTTAAAAAGAAACGCAACTCATGTGACGTGCTTTGCAAATTATTTTCAGTTCATTATACTGACTCTTTATATTTATGCATTATTTATTGAAATATTTATTCGGTTCACCGACAAATGCGCGAACGACAATTGCGCGCCGACAAAAACGCGATGAACAAATGTGCGACGATAAAATCGCGTCGATAAAACCGCGCCGATAAAATCGCGATCGACAAAATCGCGATGATACATGTTAAATCGTACAAGAATGTAATAATAACATACGTAGATATCAATATTACGATACACAAAGCAATGTTAAGAGATACTGCGTGCAAATAATCCTCAAAATAAGGCAATGAAAAGAATGAAGCATACATCAAATCTTAATAATTTTATTTAAAGATCAATATTAAGAGATACTACGTGCAAATAATCCTTACACTAAGGTAATGAAAAGAATGAAGCATATATCAAATCTTAATAATTTTATTTAAAGATCAATATTATGAAATACTACGTGCAAATAATCCTTACACTAAGGTAATGAAAAGAATGAAGCATATATCAAATCTTAATAATTTTATTTAAAGATCAATATTATGAAATACTACGTGCAAATAATCCTTACACTAAGGTAATGAAAAGAATGAAGCATATATCAAATCTTAATAATTTTATTTAAAGATCAATATTATGAAATACTACGTGCAAATAATCCTTACACAAAGGCAAAGTTACGTAATAGAGCGAACATACATAACACTTCCTGGACCGTGTCGAATGCAGCTATTCAAACTTAGCATGCCATTCTTTACTTGGCGATGTTTATCGCGATTTTGTCGGCGCGCATTTGTCGGCGGGAATTTGTCGATTTCAAAGAACGCGATTTTGTCGGCGCGGTTTTGTCGGCGCGCAATTGTTGTTCGCGCATTTGACGGGTCACCATTTATTCTGCCGCATATAAACAAAGGACTGCTTTTGTTTCAATTGTGTCTTGCAATCACTCTATGTCATCTATTTTTATGTAAGTTTTGACATATGTACACTTTTGGCTATTTGAACTGCAAATAAATTTCATTTCTCTTAATTTTACCAAAATCATTGTGCGTTTGAATTCGGGGATGTGATATCAAATTGAAAAGAAGATGTATTTTCAGATGCATGCCCCCCTCGTTTCACCTTTTACGATCACAGAAAATATTACAAGCATTTCTCGGTGTGCGAAGGTAAACAAAATAATGACATCCAGGTATAGGCACGAAATGGGTCATCCCTAAATGTGTTATCACAGAGCTAAATGTCATGATATGCACCCTTTATTACTGGCTATTATTATTATTCAGCCTCTTTCCATGACTTTCTGTTCGACTGTCGGTTGTGATCCAAGGTATCGGAATCTTACCAAGAATAAGATGTTGACTTTATGAAGACAGCGAGTTCAGTGGGTAAGTGGAATTAATTCTAAGGCATTCGACCTTGGATTGGTAACTGGATGGGTGCACACGCAGAGCAGTGTCTGTCTCATAAGCTGTGGTGCACGCACAATAATGCTTGAACTTAACGCGATAACTCTTTGTTTTACCGCTTATTTTAATGGGGAGGGGTGGGGCATAGTTGGTGGTAAGTAATTTTTCAGTCACTACTAATTGGTCCACGGAACATCTTCCAATTTATTAGTGGGGAGAAGTAACAAGGCTTTATTCCCTACTTCTAATAGTCTTTCGAAGGCCCTTTTATTGTAGTACTCTGCCTGTTTTTGTCTAGCTTTACGCACGTTATTTCAGGGCTATGTACAAACTATTAGGCTAATAACTCCATTTCTTAAATCTGATAAGAACTATCCTGTGATTTGTACTGAATTGCTGAATTGTAATTTTGGGGATATAAGAATGTGAAGTTATGAAAATTATTCGAATGCGGTTTCATGGAAATATGCAAAGTATTTTTTCCCCTTGTATTTGTTATATGTATATTTGTTTTATGACTTAAACATTATTGAACTTACACACATTGATAACCATATGTTGGAGAAGAAAATGACTGGATTGGGGCTTGCTAAATATGTGTTTGCGTGCGTGCTTGCTTGTATGCGCGCGCGAGCGTGTTTGTGTATGTTTGAGTATGTTTACTATCCTCACTATTCGTTAATGTCCTGCTTTATCATAATTCTTTCTTTCTCTCTTTTATTTTATTTTCGTTTTTCGTTTAGCACTAAAATGATCAATTATATAAAGTTGTAAGATATAACATTGTTTTCTTTTAAGTTCGCAATAATAATAAAGTATCACCGGATCAAAGCAATGCCATGACAGCTGTCTTTGCAGACCTACACTGTATAAACACGTTCAGAAAATACAAACTTTCATTAAGTCACTATTGACGTTAACAAACTACCATCGCGTCCTTGAATTCGAGTGGCCCTAAGATACAAATAAACACGTTTAGCAGCTTACAAATTAACAATAAATCACTGATGTGAGGTATATCTCGCAAAAGACATGTTTAACACTTGAAGATATGAAAGTGGTCTACCTCGGCGGGGTAGAGCGATAATCCCGAGAGACGTCGTCGAATCGATTCAAACCCGACTGACGTCCCCGTAAAATCCGCTGTAAAGGCTGATGTTATGTGCGTGTATATCATTTCTGACAGACACCTTTCGTCACTCTCAAAAAGATCAAACTGATTTCCTGTTTGTTGAGTTAGAAGAATGAGAACAAGCTGATTTTCTGTTTGCTGAGTTAGAAGAATGAGTGGAGTAGTAACACAGAAACGAAACTCGAGTGCTTGCTCTTATCCCAGTGATTTTGGCATAAATATAAAATATTTTATTTTAAAATATTCTTTCACAGCGTTGTATTAAAATGTATATTTGGCGGAAGTAATGTTTCTTTTTACAAAAAAAAATATCATTTGTTAAATTGAATTTTTACTTTTCTAATAGAGTTCGCGTAATCACGAAAATATTTGTCAGATCGAAATTATTTTAGAAAGTGTACATTATGCATTGAAATGAATCCTCCGATTCTATTTTGTGGGTGGGGAGCCTATTTAAGAATATTTGTAAAAATGAAAATATGTTGGTATATAAAGCATTATAATTAATCCTGCTTCTACTGAATTCCAACACTATGATCATGTGTTCCCATCGTGTTGAAAATATAACTCTTTTAATTTAGAATGTGACATACAAACTTAGGTAGTATCATACCGAACCCTTGCTCACCTAGACGTCGATTAGAAAAGCTTCATTGTAGTTGTGACCCTGGAACACCCATTCCACAAATATATACAGCTCGTAAACAATCTTGAAGAACTTGTCAGTACAAAACAAAGCCCTCTGTTTCAGAAACACTCGGTCCATTTGTACTTATGGAACAAAATCATCAAGAAACACACCTGACACATTTCTCCTTAACTTTCCGCTTCCAGTTTTGATGAAGTCCATGTCATCTTGCTTGTTAGACGACTCTCCAGTGTTGTCAGTGTTGACTTGAAATTGGACAGACCCGCGAACGTTCGATGTGGCACTGTGTACAGGAGTGACGAGAATTGTTAGATTATTCTTGCGAAGCGATGTTGCAAGGATCTGTTGACTTTCTTCAATATCATGGTCGACAAGCACTGCGTAATCCATACTGGCAATTGTGAGTGTAAAAATGCCAACATTTCAATCGATATAATTATATATCAGACTTAATATTTAGTATCCGGAATAATTGCACATTGTTGCTAATGAAGAGAATTATTTTTTCGTTTCTTGGCTTCCCAAAATGCCCCATTGAAATTTTGCAGGAAAACATTTTACTCTAACTTTTATCCAGACACCCATTCACCACCTTTGTTTATGGGATCAAATAAGAACAAGTATCCTGTCTGATCACAAATGCATGTAGGCAAAGTGATAATCGGTGATATTCGCATTTCTATTTCATTATGTAAAGCTTGATACACTTCTAGGAAAGCCACATTAGCTAGATCTTGGGAAGTGTTTTACTCACATACGGACGTACGCAATGTAAAAACACGCATAAAACACGACGTTCTACATTCCATGACGTTTTAGTGCTATAAAGCTAAAAACTACCAGCCCGCACATATTCAACAAAATTTACGACAATGTTTGAGAAAAGTACCCAAACAAGGATCAGTCACATTCTGTCAAGGATGTTGTGAGCTGTTGCAGGTCTTCATGAGACTCTAGTTAAGTGTGCTCTCTCCAAATAAACTAATCAGTCAAATACTAACTGTATACAAATTGTCACATGTCTCGTCTAGGTTTAACGACTCTGTCCTATTTTAGATTTCCAGTTATCTCTATTGGTTATTGAGTAATCTCTAACAATATTGACAGCCGGACGCCTGACTTATCCACTACGAAAATGCCAGAAGATTCCGGCTATTATTCAATGACACCTCGCTAGATAAATCAGTTGACTTGCCCAAGCTAGCAACGTTACCTCCCACTTATTTATAACTTAATATTTATTATCGTTTATTACAGCTCGCCCCCATCTAGCTAATCCAGTCGTGCTGTAAACAATTATACAACATTGGGTAAGATAATAACACATTTAATAACAACTCAGAATAATAGAAAAACGAACATTAATGAACACGGATTATTAGAGTTAATCTATCTTGTTTAGCCCGAATTCCGAATGGCTATATAAACGATAATGCTGTCTGTTCTGTTTATCTCTGGGACATTTCCCACTAACTTAATAGTTCATGAAGTAGCTGAACTGTTGGTGTCGTCTATTTGACCGACGCGGTTTCCTAAGTCACGCGGCAGTTATCTTTGTCTGGTTCCTTCCAACGTCGGGTACGGCACTTGGCGTAGTCCTCGAACAGTTGGCCACAGATTTCCGAAGATTCCAGGTTCAAGACTCCTAGTCTAATCTCTGGATCTGAGCCTCAACTTCTAGACTCTAAGATCGGCTGTAAATGAATATCATTCTACAGTATCATGTTACAATAAGCGATTATATGGGCTTTGTGGTGACAGTGATAGATTACTCTTTACAATCTCTACTAATTAGCTACAGCTAATTCACAATTCCAAATCAATAAAAATATCTCAATGAACAAATGATTTAGCTTTACAAATGTATAGCTTCTCAGTACGATATATTTTAGCCTGTGGTTCACATGATGCTTGTTAACGATCATCTATTCACTGTTAGTGCTTTCCCATTTTAACAATTTTAACAGTGGGAATATAGCAATACACATGGTTACTCTATCTTGATCATTTTACAAAATGTATCAATCGCTAATGCCACTTAGCTTCTGTGAGAAAAATACATCAATCATTTAACAATAACATAAATATTTTACACAATATTTTATAAATGAAAAATACAATAATTTAGAGAAGTCAACTATATTTACCACTATATAAAGTCATGCGTGGTCGACGATGGATGCAATGGCCTCCCCTGGATAAATGGGCACTGTGAATGAATTTGAGCGTCTAAAGAATTTCGATTCATTCACGTATATATATGAATGACTCTAGTTCAGCTAGTGGATTAACACTACATCATAATATGAAACACGTGACCAAATATGGGTGTCTTGGATCCGGTTAACGGCCTTTCCCTCATCTCTAGTGTGAGCCACATACTCTCAACTCGTAAACACGTTATTGCACCATCCGAACACAGTTATCTCTTCTCATAAATTAAATAGATACAATTAATAAAATGAAAATAATATCTTTATAACTCGGCATAATTTGCCTAAAATTTCCTGACACGAATAATCGGGAAGGGCAGGACAGACGAACTCATTGTATATTCTGCGATTCGGAAATTGATGTCTTTTTTTTTACTATTATTGTCATTAAATTTTACTTTGTTATCTTCACCCATGTTGCATAATTTGTTGTGATTGTCAACTAAAAGGTGATATGAGGGCTGAGCTGGAGAACTAATATTGTAATTATAACTAATTAAAGGGGGGAAATAACGTTACCAGCTTGGGCACGTCAGCTGATTTATCTGTTGGTATGCCATTTGAGTGATAGCCCGAATCTTTGACATATTAGCGGAAAGATAGGCCAGGCTATCCGCCTGTCGCTAGTATTGGAAGTGAAACGGTAATCTAATATTGATACTTGTGAGTCTGATATAGCAACAGGGTCATTAAATATAACCGGACACGTAACAAATACACACAAACTCCCACAACTTTAGTATTTAACACCATTTGCATCTCAGCAATTTTCAGATCTAAACAGCACCACAATATATGTCATTATCTGTCAGTGTTTGTCCATGACCTACACTTCACAACAAATACACTCAACTAAAAGACTTCTTAATGGCATTCCATTTGCCCTGTCTGTCCATTGCCATCACAAATGGGAAAATATTTGTAAACTGGCCAGTAGTCGTCAATGGCCCGGAGAACCATGATGCACTCCACACGTTTGGAATCAATGTGGTCACAGTGGCTGGCCAGGAATATAATGCTATGGTATTGTCGGTGTGTGTCCCGGGTTAGCCGTGACTCTATCAAGGAAAGAAATAACTAGTACAGTTACAACGGGCTGTATAGGTAAATACTACTAATATACGTGTAATACAAGACCACATTTTTCACATGAATACGTAAGTTACAAATATGTGTATCACCCGTTCAGATTGAACATTCTGAGTCATTCTTCACGTTCAGTAATACTGTCTCTTTCGATTAACATGTCATCATCACCTACAGCACAAAGAGCTGAGGCCATGAACGTTTTCTTTGCAATTTTTCTAAGAAATGTCTTCAGTTTAGAACATCTCTCTGCTGCAGAAACTTAAGACAGGTCACAGTACAGCTACTCTGATAATTACGCCTTTTAATTGCAACTTACTACTTCACTTCTCCACTTCCTACAATAGCTGCCTGCTCGGCACAAGTTCCCCCTACTCTCATATTTCGTTATCCTATACCTGTCCAAATAATCAGTCCTACCCCCATCCCCCCAAAACTAGTGGTCTAGTGTGTTCATTATGTGTAGTATAGAGAGCATAGAAAGATGCAGTTACCTTTCATTTAAAGTTGTGGACGTGCTGGACCAGACGGACCGCCATATTATCCAAATTAGGAGATGAAGGAGACAACCAATTCCAATCAAAGCCAGACACCATACTGTAGCCATTCTACATATCGCTTTATTATTATCTTCGTGTTTCTTTCCAACCATAACCTGTCGTAAGAGAAATAATGCATTAATATCATAGATCAAATCAATAAACTATCAATTTTATTTTTATTTTTGGGGGGTTAAAGTAAAATGAAAAATTAATATATTTCTGCATGAATGTGCTTGCACACGAGTGACCATGCATGGAATTTGGGAACTTAATTTATTTTGCATATCCTCATGAAAATGTATGTGTGTGTCTGTGTGTGTGTGTGTGTGTGTGTGTGTGAGGGAGAGAGAGAGAGGGAGAGAGAGAGAGAGAGAGAGATTGGGGCTATGAATGGCATTTGGGAGAGAATTATTGTGTATATACTCATGAAAATGTCATAATGTGTGTGTGTGTGTGTGTGTGTGTGTGTGTGTGTGTGTGTGTGTGTGTGTGTGTGTGTGTGTGTGTGTGGTTGTGCGCGTGCACGCAGAAAGAAGTCAACTGTTACTTGACGGCAGTAAACCCTCTGTGTCATTAAACAGTGAGGATGCCACAAACAAAATTAGATTTCAAAATATATTTAATGTTCATTCGACAAGAGCAAGCTAAAGTACTTTAAATTATTAGCAATGATTAAATTTTTCAAACGAAACAGAAATGAAAATGCATTATATGTGTGACATGAATTCTAAAAAGAATATATTTCTGTAATGACGCGTGATTCTACTAGCTAGATGCTACTCTATGTTTGTAGTACTGTTTATACTGCTGCTCTATGTTTGAAGTACTGTTTATACTGCTGCTCTATGTTTGTATTACTGTTTATACTGCTGCTCTATGTTTGTAGTACTGTTTATACTGCTGCTCTATGTTAGTATTACTGTTTATACTGCTGCTCTGTTTGTAGTACTGTTTATACTGCTGCTCTATGTTTGTTGTATTGTTTATACTGCTATGTTTGTAGCACTGTTTATACTGCTGCTATGTTTGTAACACTGTTTATACTGCTGCTATGTTTGTAACACTGTTTATACTACTGCTATGTTTGTAGTATGTTTAATACTGCTGCTATGCTTGTAGCACTGTTTATACTGCTCTGTTTGTAGTACTGTTTATAATGCTCTGTTTGTAACACTGTTTATACTGCTATGTTTGTAACACTGTTTATACTGCTATGTTTGTAACACTGTTTATACTGCTATGTTTGTACTACTGTTTATACTGCTATTTTTGTAGCACTTTTTATACTGCTGCTCTATGTTTGTAGTAAAGTTTATACTGCTACTCTATGTTTGTAGTACTGTTTTTACTGCTGCTCTATGTTTGTAGTACTGTTTATACTGCTGCTCTGTTTGTAGTACTGTTTATACTACTGCTATGTTTGTAGTATGTTTTTACTGCTGCTATGCTTGTAACACTGTTTATACTGCTCTGTTTGTAGTACTGTTTATAATGCTATGTTTGTAACACTGTTTATACTGCTATGTTTGTAACAATATTTATACTGCTATGTTTGTACTACTGTTTATACTGCTATTTTTGTAGCACTTTTTATACTGCTGCTCTATGTTTGTAGTAATGTTTATACTGCTACTCTATGTTTGTAGTAGTGTTTTTACTGCTGCTCTATGTTTGTAGTACTGTTTATACTGCTGCTCTGTTTGTAGTACTGTTTATACTGCTGCTCTATTTATAGTATTGTTTATACTGCTATGTATGTAGTACTGTTTATACTGTTGCTCTATGTTTGTAGTACTGTTTATACTGCTATGTTTGTAGTACTGTTTATACTGCTTCTCTATGTTTGTAGTACTGTTTATACTGCTGCACCGAAAGAACTGTTTTGGCCAGTGCAAATTACAGCCTATTTTTCTGGACTGAACAAACATTACTGATGTAGTACGTAACTATATGCATGAGAAAATTGAATCAAAGAAAAACTTGCAACCAAGGAGTACATGGGGTAATATTAGAGTCACAGGGATTTACATACGGAAGACGTTTCTTCAGCTTGCACCAGTGTTTCAGACTTCGTGTGAATGTGGCTTGCAGAGTATTTACGCTGTTCACCAACTGTTCTGCAAATGTTCTGTTTGCGAAAATCTTCGTGTGCACTTATAGAGTACCCAACAAAATGCATGATTAAAATTTTCTACTACTGTAACTGTTTCCGTTTTGCATCGATGGCAATATGATAATTACACACACAATGTATTATTTCTAAGTATGTATCCATTACTTACTATGGCTTTCCTGCAGGTTTTTTGAACATATTTTCCTGTGTTTGTGTAATAGTAACTTTTCCTTTAATTAAATTAAAACACTTATTATAGTCTTGATTTATTTATATTTTATATTAATATTTTGTCTTTCCTTGTGAACAATGTTTCGCTGAAAATAGGTCATATAAACTCTGCATAAATTCAGGGCAGGTATTATAGAATTCGTTATTGAAAACAACGCGTTAAAATATTAGAACATTACTACACATGAAGATTCAGAGAAAACAAACAAACAAATAAAAATTAAAGTGAAATAATTAATTAAATAAAATTAAAGTGAAATAATTAATTAAATAAAATTAAAGTGAAATAATTAATTAAATAAAATTAAAGTGAAATAATTAATTAAATAAAATTAAAGTGAAATAATTAAAGAAATAAAATGAAAGTGAAATAATTAAAGAAATAAAATAAGAAGCAGTAAATAGACAAATATATGCTCTCAGCGCCACTCGCTGTTTGGCTGATTTCCTTACGCTAAACAACTGCTTCGAAATGCACAATTAATGCTCACTGAAAGCTGTTCACTCCTGGCAGGTAGATGGAAAGGGCTGGCGAATATTTCCTTTCGCGGCATTAACATGGGCGGGTAGCTGGCACACATTTTCCCCTTGAACACACACAGGGCTTCTCGTGACACGCTTACGACTCTTGGCTGTTGTCCATCACGGATAAAGAAACTATGATATACAGTTTCTTTATAGATTTACGGACGAATGGATTCATACATCTCTGGTTACTATGCAGAGGGGTGAGACTTTGAAAGATGGAAACATTTTTTTACGTGAACGTAACGCATAAGTATAATACCGGACGTCGGAATCTGGCGGTGTCGTGCACATTTCATAGGAGTTGATCATATTTCAATGGGTTGTCTACCTGACTCCAGCATGCAAGATATCTGTTTTACCCCCAAAAGCACGCAAAAAATAAAACAAAAGTCATGGAGGTCATTGTAGGCGAATAGTATGAATCAACGGTTAGTAAATTTCGGTATTTGCTATTTTAAATCAATTTGTATATTTTTGTCAGTAAATATCGGTCCGGTCAATAGAACAATTAAAACGTGAAAGATAATACAAACATCACTTGAAAAGTACATGGTTAAGTATGACATCAACTTAAAAAGTTGCCCACGAATTGAGAAATCAGTAGTTTATAACTCTTTGATTTTTCTTCTGTGGTGATTACTGGAGTTAAGGGGTTTAAAAAAAAACAAGCGACTTATATGAAAATCAATGGTATACAGAAAATGAAGAAGACAATCGCTTTAGCTATGTTCATTCCAGAAATTGGTTGATTATTTAGAAATTTACAGGAGGGTTTCCTGATGCACGTCATATATCCCTGGTGAAGGTAATTTCGTACCGATTCAGTTAATCCTGTTAGCAACTTTTCTTTACGACTACATGCATAACATTTGAATATGTACTCCTGTACTGTGGTTTTTTGACATGTAGCAATGCTTAACTACACGTGTGCGTACTAAACAAACAGTTTAATCAGTCTACAATGCCTTTAATGTTTCGTTACGTCAAACGTCCCATAATTAAATAGAAAATAAAACGACTGGGTAAAATGTTTAATGACAAACTATGTAAAATATTATTTTTGTGGATTCCAGCATCTTATGATTCATCATGAACAGTAAAATGCGTATGTTACTAACATTAATTTCATCGAAGACATGCACTCACTCACGCACGCACGCACGCACGCACGCACAAACACACACACACACACACACACACACACTCACACACACACACATTTCTACCTTTTCTGACATTGTCAGTACTTATCTTTCCACTGCCATTTTCACATCACATTTCCGAAATAGATGTTAAACGTACTGTGCAATTAAATATAATTCTAGACCATGGACCGAAGAAGAATTTTACTATACAATATAGAATACGAAAAATATAATGATATTTTTCCAATTATTTGTTCTTTGTGCACACGGTAATGGCAGTCTATAAGACGGTCATCACCATTGTCATTGGAAGATCTACTGCGTCGTTTCCATAGATTTAATCTCATAAATGCCAAGAAAAATGCATTATATTAAGACATTGATTAATGCTATAGATTAGATCAAGGTTTTTTTCAGATCGTGAATCACAAAATATATCTCGTAGGTAAAACAATATCTATGCAGGGCTTTCCTGAGACCTGAAAATTATTTCAAGGATTCATTCTGCATCAAAAGGTTGAAAAAGGCTGGACGAGAACTTTCTCCATCGAAAAGTGTAGGCCTCTTAATAATTCATTTAATATCAGTCTGGCTTTAGAATACAACGCTCAGATGGATACGGGTAAGTCTATTTTGACGCTTTAGTTCTAGTTCCTGTAGATTCGTCTAGTAAAGTCGCTTGATTATGAATCCCCTTATCACATCTCCCCTTTATTAAAATTAAAGACACCCCTCATAAATCCTCAAATTTCAACTTGTACTGCCACACTGATACGTTTGTGCACTTAATTCTATGAGATTTAATTTGCCAAGATCTGCCAAATGGCTTTAAGTGCACAACTTGTAAATTCGTTTGCCAAGATTTCTTCTTCTTTATGTAGGGGGCGCTTTCGGCTTCCGCCGCTTTTGCGCTGTTGCCAAGATTTATTTACTCGTAAATCATTTAATTAATGCGTGTAAATGTTTTTTTTTTAAATTACTCCATTGGGACGAGACTATTATGGTAAGGATTTGTGGATCTTCTTTGATTAATCGTATCTCGGAGCCGAAGAGCACAACCGATTGAAGTAAGATATTAAAGAGCATATCAAACAAGGATGACGTCAGAGGCCGTGATAACACCTACGTTGCTTCAGCCTAAAGTGTTTGATTTATGGCAAGGATTAGCATCGTACAGCCTATCATCGTAATGTAAAATAAGCACCTCCTATACATTGCATTATTAATAGCCCCGTTGTCTTTAACTAGAGTGTTATTTATGTCATTTCGCTCTCGTAAAATATTCTGGTTTACATTTTCTGCATTGTTGTTAGACTTTTATTTTTTGGTCATTTACGAAATTATACTAGGCTAGATATGTAAAAACATTCACGGGATGGGCAAAAGTGGGAAAGTTTCGATTTCAGTATTAAGAGTCTTTGAGTTGTTCTCCTCCACTGAGGGCAATAACAGAAGCGATGAATACTGTGAAAGCGGTTTTAAGAACTGTGATTCGTATACGAGCAAATGGAACAACCAAATAGTGCTGTGAAATCATCAGGACAGATATGATGGCAGTCACAAAGGACATAAATGGTCTTTACATGATGACTAAAATTAGCATTACAAACAAGGGCGAAATACAGACTGAGATTAAAAATATAAATTATTAAACATAACAAAAGACTCACAACCGAATGTTTGTCTTCGTGCACATGTATGTTTAGAGTTACGCTTCAGACAAAGGCGAACAACAATATGACATTAAAAATATAACATATCGATTATAAGAACAGATTCACAAATTAATGTTTGTCTTCGTGCACATGTATGTTTAGAGGCAACGCTTCAGACAAAGGCGAACAACAATATGACATTAAAAATATAACATATCGATTATAAGAACAGATTCACAAATTAATGTTTGTCTTCATGCACATATATATTTGCGCTTTTCGCTTTCTTTAAAGATCTGCATGCGGATGTTCAATCGATATGGGGTTGTGTTGAAATATATATATTTAGAGAGATGTTTTTAAGTGAGCATGCTTATTTATAAAAATAAATAGGGGTAGGCGGGAGACTCTTCTCTCTTGCCTTCGTTTATTCAAATAAATTAAATAAATCCCACTTACTGACAAAATTACTAAAAATAGAAAGGGGACGAAACTCTCTCCCTTTTACATAAGTGTTATAAAATTTAATATAATTTTTTTAAATAAATTAAGTAATCTAACTTCTGACACTATTTCCTAGTAAACAGAAGCTAAAAAAGGAATCTCGGTCTCTTGCTATGTATTTTGAAATAAATAAAGAAGTAAATAACACTACTTCCTTTTATCTCCATGTCCACTCATTTAAAACTAGGTGAACCACGGAGACATGTACATGGCCTGAAGTCTGTCGACTTTCTCACACTTTTTTTCACGACACTGCTCACGACGTATGCTTTTTACGCTTACTAGTTCTTAACAGAGAAGAAGAATTATTATGAAGACAAGGTGAAAGCAAGATGATAGTAGAGGTCTTTTCTAAATATGGTGAACATGATGTCCTCGTACATAAACAACTTGATTTTGGTGCAAATATGGAGGTGTTGGGAGGTATGAGTACCCTTTATTTTTGCAGAATCCTTCAACCAGCAGGGCCGATGTTTTGGGGAGACAAGCCTTGGAAAAATACAGCGTTGTTTGAAGCGTTGTTATTTCATCATTTATCAAGTTCACTCAACCTTACAATTCGGAACGCTTTCTAAAACTATTTAGTATAGAGAAACAACTAACAAAGAACTCGAGAATCAACGCTAAAACAACATAAATCTAGTTCATACAGCAAATAACATTAGGAATCGGCATCGCTCGGGGAGAACAGCAAACAGGTAACCAATGCATTTTAAGTAGTATAATTTTATTCGAGGCTACTTAATGGTTTTGTTGACGTTATGGAAAATATCCCCCACCTTTTTTTTTTAGTATTACTACTATTGTACTTATTGTTAGTTGTCAGGTTACCTGTTTTAAGTCTAGAAATAGGGATTGTTAAGAAAAAAAAGATTTCTGGGCGACTTGGTACTTCGCCTTTTGCAAATAAATTATATATAATGCCTTAGGAGGTGACGATCTTTGTCTGCAAACATTTAAATTTACTCTTAGTAGAGTAGATGTTAGTACGATGATTAACATATCAAAAATGATGGGGGGAGGGGTGTATGTGGAAGAGTAAATTTACAATCCCTATTTCTAGACTTAATTGTTTTATATATTGTTAAATGTCAAATTTACCCGACCTTGGGCTAATCAAATATAGAATTCGTAAAGAAGGAACTTGGTCGTTTAATTTTAAACGTAATATAATAAACACATATTATGCAGAACATTTCAATGAACTGGAATATAATTTCTCAAATAAGAAGACAAAGAACAACAACAACAACTGATTCAGTATGAACATAATAATGCATACGTATTTTGAAACATAATAAAAACTGCAGGTATAACATTATCTGTGTTTGTATTTTACTGGTCTGTTTTAGGGTGTTTTGTATATGAAGTTTATGAAATAGCACCTAAAACCAAGATAATGAGAGTGACATTCAAATAAAATATAATGTTTGCATTCTGCTTAAATTTTTAATGAATTGACTCTACTTTTAATTCATCATATAGTCTTTAAAAATACATTATTGTAGTTATTGTAAGTAATTTGTACAAAATCATATGCGGTAGATTCAACCATAAAAATTAATGTTAAGGCTTACTTTTATACAGGTGAAGAAACAAAAAATAAGTAGTAAATAATAAAATAAAAGGAAAAATAAAATCAAAATAAAATTACATAGTACGAATTCCTTTTAATGGTATACCCGGATATATTATTGGATTATAAATGCAATTTTTAAAACACAAAGTGCAAAATAAATACTTCAGAGTAATTTGGCTGCTGTTGACTTCTTCAAGCGGATATGTATGTGTTCTATTAATTTTTTTTTTTAAATACTACAATTTACTATGAATTAATAATCTGTGGCAGACACGTGACCTAGTTAATGAAAATTATTATTATTATTATTATTATTATTATTATTATTATTATTAAAACTTTCATAACTAATTGCAAGTGATGAGAATATTAATTTTAATATTAATGATCCTCCAACAGACACCATACATCTATCACTTGGAGGATCTGCGGGTGTAGTAAACGTTTTCTCTCTTCCACAACATAAAACAACATTTACAGTCAAATAATACTTCCGTCCAGTGGAAAACGACATCCGAATTTAATCTATATTTAGCGAGCCCCAATCCACCCACTTTCTTTTCCAACATAAGTTTATCAATATGCGTAAGAAGGTCAATAAATTTAACAACAAAATTTATTAAATGAACAATACTTATGACACATTGCATAGACTCTCTATATATAAAGAAATAAAATTACGATTCAACAATAGAGTTAATACAAATCACAGGTTAGTCCTATCGGAGATTAGAAATGGGGTCATTAGAAGTAGGCTATTGTAATCATTTACAACAGATGTTTCACTTGTCTCCCCAGTCACTCGGATTTATAACTGGTGAACACGTAAACTTGAAACATGAAGCTTGAAACTCAACACACAAGAATCAAAACGTGAAAGTTGACACTGAAAGGCTGTTTGTTCACCTGAATTTCCTTCCAAATCGGACATAAAAATATCAGCATAAGCAGATAAATTGTTCTTTAAATTTCAGTATTGAAAAGTATCAGGATCGGAAAGTGTACCTTACACTCTTAATTTGTTTTAATGAGTCATTACTATCCAACTATAGTAAACTATAGTTTAAAGGCATAATTGATTCATTTCCATCAGGAAACACATTTTACTTTAAAACAGATCTACGCTCCTGCATAGTTCAGTTTTTTAAAAATCAAATATTGAAGCAAATGCCAGATTACCTCTCATTTGTGATGGTTTTGTCTCTAGTACTTTATATATACTTTTATACATGCTACTTCAGATGGTTAACCCGGCGGCCTGTACTCATTAATCTTTCGTTTCATGTGGTGTGAAAAACGTTATGGATCGCTATCGCAGCTGTGACAGACATATGTGTCCTTAGGTAACCTAGCCACATCGTTCACTTTCGTTTATGCTTCAAACGAAACAAAACAAAAGTGTTCTTCTACACTGCAACATGGCAATACTGGAATACTACCAGTAATGCAATGACAATACTGAAAGACTACAGTCCTACATCTTGAAAATTCAATGACTACTCTACTATAATGACTTCACTAGAATTCTACAGTACCACAAATGTACAGTTAAAAAAAAAATCCCCTTGTTAGGAAAAACAAAGATGCGGTATGTCTTTAGTCTTTCAAAGCAAATTGATTGGTTTGTCATCCTTTGCCTGTAGTCTGCCTGAACGGATAGCTTACAATCTCACTGAAACGAATCGTCTGCTACATAGAATTTCATTTGCAACTATGTAACGACAATTAAAGACGTTTCAGATCTATGTTTGATGTGCAAGCAACTACTTCATATCTCCTCTTCATTTAGGGGTTGTCTTTCTCTCCATGTCTTAGTTTCTGCATACAGAAATGTAACAGTTTCGTGGACTTGACAGGTGCAGAAAAACTTTCGAAATTCGAATCTAGGTGATAACCTTAGTATGTTGTTGAGAAAGGGAGAACACCCATACGTGTAGTTGAGAAAACTCTCTTATTTGGGAGGAAGGGACTCAGAACGTCAGCATTTCTGTAGTTTACTGTAGCATCCTATTCATTTTGGGAAACAACGAAAAGGGATCGTCAACAGACTTGTAAGTCTTGAGTTTATGTGTATGGAATCTATATTTTTCTTGTGTCATTCGTTTTCCATGCATACTCATACACTTGAGCGCGCGCACACAAACATGCATACATAAACTTAGGGATACACATACGTACTCAGGCATTTACACATACAGTCTTTGAGGTGAAACTATGAAACAAATTAGTTTTCGTGTGTGAATGTGTGTGTTTAGGCTATATTTTTTTTAAAACTCTCCTTCAATAATAAAACAATGAGCATGAAATTAGTTTATTCTCTCAGTTATTATTCTTTCAAATTATCGGTTAAAATGTTTTTCAATCAAGGATTAGAATAATAAAATGGCATATGCCCAGTGGAGTAGCATATCGACGTCACATAATGCGATGTGCACGCACGCTCTAGTTTCTGTATACAGAAATTATGTCCTCTCTGAGCGATTAGTTGCTTGCTAGGTGCAATGTATTGCATATATAACTGTTCAAGAAAATGTCTTGTTAGCCCAGACTCAAACTGCACATTGATGTAATGTGGGGTTTTTTTGTTGTTTTTTTGTTTCAAGGCGAAGATAACTCTAGATGCCCAGATACCAGTCTCCAAGTTTGTGTACTATTAAATATTACATAACTGACCCCCCCCCCCAATTTTGTTAGAAACATTTCTAGATTGATTCAGTCGAGAGAGTTATACTTTACAATGCAAAACTAGTCTTGAACTCAGACAGCTTGGAGGTGTATTAGGACGACTGAGAGATTGAAGAAAGAAATTAATTTATGATATTTTGATGACTACGGGCATTGTCTGCAGTATGTGCAATGTCTTTCTTCTCTGTAATTTTTCATTTAAATATTCATATTTGCTGTCACATCGTTTTCATCTTATAATTCCTACTCCCTACTCTGTAGTGCACGCATACACGTACACAATTACACACACACACACACACACACACACACACACACACACACACACACACACACATTCAAATTTGTACGTTCTAATTATATGATATTAATCAGGTTTCCTTAAAGTAAAAAACGTACTAACTGTATTCAATTGAAGAGCGAACAATTTAAAAATAAAACGGTGAATAATATTTTTCAAGAGGAAATCTTCATTGTGATAATTTCTCTATTTATTTCATAGATCACATCACTCTTCAATGCTTTGATTTAGGAAAAAAATAAAATTATATTTAGAAATATTTTTAATGAAAATTATATGTTTGCTAAAAGGAAATTTGGATAGCGAAATAAAAATTATGCCATTGAGAAATCTCACAATTTTCGTTATAAACTATACTATTCCACATGAAACAGAATACTATTAATATTTTCCTAGGTGCAACATAATTGCATTGATTATACAGTAATGTTGTATCAAAGTTATATGTCCACATTGTTACTGTATGTCTTCATATGCACGCAACGCTACTGCCTGCCAGCTCCTCTCCACGCGAATGGCTGCAAAGGGACTTAAGTCTGCGTACACTACTCTGTACTATGTGACGACATTAATGGTGATAATTTTCATAGCCACGAAGTACAAGGAGCTAAAAGAGACAAACAAGTATTTGCAAGCGAATGCAGAGGACCTCAGCCGTGTCAAGAAGCAACGCGATCTGCTGTCCAAAACTCTGAATGACGCCAAGAAGTTCCTGGGTCAAAAACGGTGTAATGAGAGAAAGGTAACACGGTGCACGTTACATACGTGTATTTTTTTCCCGCTGATTTCGTTCACGCGTGCGTATATGATCTGTCTATATCATAGCGGCCTAAAATATTACTTACTTTTTACTGCTAGTCGATGGGTACTAATATAATCAGTGTATGTATTGCTACATTTGCAATGCAAGAAAAGTCATGTCATCAGTTTTATGGACTGAATCACTTCTTTTGCTTAGATTTCCACACTTGATGTTACACGACAGGTCGTGCACGTAATAATAACTGTATTGAAAATTCCTGTTGGTTTTCCTACTATAGTGTTCCTCATTAACACATCGTTTCACATTCCAGTAGAAACTAGGAGTGGAGCAGAATTATGTTTGTGTACACGGTTTAAATTAAACTTCTATTTTAGTACACGTTAGGCACTTCAAAACCAAACCTCATGGCACTCAAACATACATGCATGTTCATTTAAGCACTGGATTTGTGTCGATTCTAGTTGTTCACAAAATGATAATAGTGTTTTCCTACGACAGAAAGATACGGTATTTTCGAAATGTAAATAAAATTATTATATTAATGATGATCTGTATTTTGAAGTCGTATCATCAAGCTTACAGTATGTAAGTATGTTTGGATACGAAGTGTCAGTCTTTCTGAGGATTTCGTCGTGACAAAGGCGTCTTTATTTGAAGCATACAGAAACAACGCATGCGGCATTTATTTTTTTATGTTTTACCACGCCATTCGGAAAGTTTACATTTTTAAGAATCTAATACTAATATTATGCTATGATTTAACCTAATAGACTATCACTGCTAAAAGTAATAATTTTTAATGAAGAACAAATAAAAAACATTAGGTTAGTGCAACAATCTTTGTCTTCTTTCTTCACTCCGTTGATTCTATATCCTTTCCTCAATTCCTTGTATCATCTCTGTTTCTCAGATTAACACCTCTCGGGTACTTTTTGCCTAATCTTACGCCTGACCTTATGACCTGCTTATCGTATGAATGAGCAATGTTTATTATGCTGTTTTACGTTTTACCTCAATATCGATTTATTCTACTTGTTTGACGAAGAGTATGTTCTTCCTGCTACTTAGTTTGTTCCGCCACTTATATACATAATTATGATATCAGTAATGGTTACTTCCCTTCTTGTAAACACATTCTACACCATTGTGCTGCTTGGTTGTCAACTTTACTCTGTAAGTGACCACTTGATATATATGATGTCAGTATTAGTGACCTATGCTCCTTTTTTTAAATTTTACCTTGGTTAAAAAGAAACACTGTTATCGCTGTGCTCAGATATCCGATACGATATTTTGGTTTCTTTGATGTCTTATTTGATTTTCTGGACTCTTTCCATCTTGTTTCACACTGTCGACACGAAAGTTGAATACTCACAAGAATGATTAAGAGATTGATTTGCAGTATTGAATACGTTACACATATATATGCACACATACACGCACTAATGATATATTTTTATTAGCACTATTTATTTATGTGCTTATATTTTAATATTTTTTTGTCTTATAAGATTAACGAAAATATGGGTGGCTTTAACGTTTGGTGCTCGGAAGTAAGTAATCTGCTCTTCGACGCTACTCTGGCGGAGGCATTGGGGTACTTTATGCAACAACAACGAGTGGCCATCTTTGGCGATGGATTTGGTCTGTACAAGACATATTTCGATCAGCAGCGACGTGTGGCGATCTGCGACGCCTATGACGGGGACCCGTTTGTAGAAAACGCAACTGCCGGAAAAGTCAACTATACGGACCTGACCGTGCCCCAGTACGGTCTACCCGTTTATGATTGGGTGGTCTGCCTGGAGGCCGCCGAGAACGTGACCAGAAAGTTTGAGGACGTCTTCATCAGCAACATTGTGCGACATGCTCGGGTGAGCGTTCTTCTGAGTTGGGCTAAACCAGATGAGACACACTTCATTGACATCAATTCTAAAAGCCGTGAAGACGTTGACAAAATCATGCTTAAAAATGGATTTGATTTGAACGAAATAAACAGTGTTATGTTACGCAGGATGGCTACGCTTCCGAGGTTTCAGGAGAACCTCCGGGTGTATGAACGACAGCTTTTTTCACACATTAATGACAACGAATACTAAGAACTGTACATGCTTCCGGACGAAAGAAATCAGCGGCCAATGATTAGAAGGTCTTAATTCGAATATTTTTATTTAATATTATTTGTGTTAGTGTTTATATTGCGAGTTGATAGACGTATTTTAAATACTTGCAAAAAGGGTTATAAAATGGGGGTGAGAAAGAAAATCACTCACGAACAGTTAGGTAGAATATTGAGTGAAAAGCATAATGACTTGCGCTTTTCGCCAGACTTCAGCAAATCCATAGGATAAAGTACTTTCGGTCTGCATGCCCTGGCAATGACTTTCATCAAACGCCTTGTGGAATCGAAGTGTTAAGGATGACAGATGGTGTAGGTGGCACAATTATAAAGAAATTCGATAATGTATTTCTTTCTTGTGTTCTACTTCCTAGACTCACGTTTGCTTCTCTGTCTTCATTTAGCACATAATTAGCTTATGTTTCTTTTACAATCTTCAGCTGTCATAATTAATTATCATTCTGAAATATTTCATTGCGCGTTTCAGAAGTATAAAATATACCGACATAAATATCCAGCGACGGACTCTCTAAATGCATTGCTGTCAATACTTGTATACTTTCTTGTGTGCTGTTTCATTTTTCCCTTCATGTAGTTAAGTGACTTCGTTGCACTCAGAAATAACATTTCCATTTTGTAACAGTTTCATTATTATGCATGCTCTAATTAATTTATGTTCGTCGTTAAGGCTGCACGTATGATTCTGTGCAAGAAAGATAATATAATATTTTTAAAATCTATACTATGTGTGACACAAACCCACCCTTGTTATTGGTTTTGATTATTATTGTTATTTAATCATCCATAAGTAATTACATGTGATGCGAATCTTAATTTATGCTATTACTAATTTACTATTCAGACACACAATATTCCCGTAGGTGGAAAACCTCTTACGAAAGGAAAAGATAAACCCGTCTTATAATCTATATTTGTCGAGCCCCCATTCCACCCACTATCTCTCCTACATATTGTTATCATTTTGTTTAAGAAGGTCAATAAATTTGTGAAATCAACAATCAAATATACAACATATGAATAAAATCAAAAGAACATTGACATTTACATCACTTCACAACAATGGTCCATATATATATATATATATATATATATATATATATATATATATATATACATACTCAAGTTCATGAATATCATTCATCAAAGAAATGCGAGTGGGTTTTTATAGAGATAATTAAAGTTGATGTACATGACCTTTTCACTGATGCCACTTTCACTAGCATGTATTCATAATCGTGCAGTTTGTAACACGTCACTGTCATTCTTATTTAGATGATGGTTCATTGTATCCCTTCTAGGCTCAATACACATATTTTCCATAATCTTTGATGCACACCCTGGAGAATCATCCAGAACTTTGCAAGCACTTTCAAGAGCACGTCCCTCAGAATGTTCTAAAATCTTCATGTGTGCTACTCAATACACAACGAAGAATGTTCAAATAATCTTTGTGAATTTTCGAGATCAAATGAAAGCTTCAGTTTTCATCATATTGGCTCCAAACATAATTTACAGGAATCACGCTACAGTAACTCGTTACTGATAAGTTCGATGACTATGTAGGATTCACACACCAACGTGATCTGGTAGAAAGCAGTAGTCGCTGCGATTTGAAGCAGATGAAAAGCGTCAAAGATAAAATATGTGCTCCTCTCTGCAAAAGTCAAATTAAGGCAGCACTAAATTTCACATATCTCTAAACTCCGTTTTCTCTTATATACGTTCTCTTCTTGAAAATTTTGCAACAATTTTTATTAACTCGATACACACACAGCCTAAGAAATATAGCGAAATATAGCGAAATATAGTTCATTATGAACAAAATTCATAAGTATAATGTACAATGTGACCAAATTAGTGAACATAGAAATGATGGATGAATTACATAAACGCATTCTCCAATTAAAATCATATATCAACAGCAAACGTGTATGAAATATTTCCACATCCACACTTTATTTATCAGTCAGTTAACTTACCCTAAGCTAACTATTGCCTATATGACTGGACTTGAGTTATGTCAAAATCAAAGTGATTAGACTATAGAACTTCAACAAAGTAAATTTCACTCCATCCATAATGGTGATGTTGTTATGAACAAGTGTGGGAAAGTTTTAGTCAGAAAACAAACTACTCATCCACTTGAGACTGGTTTGGATTGCCACAGCAAACTACTGTTACATTTAATGAATGTCGTGCATGGGACTTGAATGATATGAAATCAAATTTCTGTTACCTCTAACGTCGACTGTAGTGCACGTTACATTAACGACGATCAAGAAATAAAATCTGAATTGTTATCGCTAATGTCGATTCTCATGTATTCTAGAATGACTTAAACGGAATACTTGAATTGATGTTACTAATGTCGATATATATGTACGCTATTAGAATGAAAATCTTGAACAAAATATGTATTGTTACATGCACGCCTAATGTTGGCACACTTCAGTGCTACAGTGATGATAAATAACATAATATATAAACACATAGCATGCACTGTTTGCTACCAATTTTGAAACACTTACGTGCATGTTACTGAAACATCGAAAATATAATAGCATATACCCACAGACCTTTCTGTTTATTGTATGAAGTGAACGTTTAATGGCTAAATCTACTGTTCCTACAATGTTGATAATAAAATGAAATATGTAAACTTCAAATTCTGAAAAGAAAAAAAATATTGTTTGCGTTTTATCAATAAAGATACATATAAATTCATATCAAATGGTACTATTTATTTTAGTGTGGTATGCAAGTTCCACACATAAACAGAGAGTGAAACACATAAATAATAGTGTTACCATTCCTGCTGAAATATGTATAAACTTTGCAATAATTTTAACACTGGCATACACGACACACATTTCGGTCACATAGGTGTCAGGTAAGCTAACCTGTCTTAGCCACGTCTGACTGTCATTTAGAGATGAAATAAATCAACATAACACTTAAAGAAAAAGAATAAAAGGTGAGGGGTAGAGATGGTGGTAAATATAACAGTCCCTAACGGAAACAAACGAAGACATGTATGTCTTATTGTGAAGCTTATGCCACCTAGTTAATGGTTATGTAAAATATTTTCAGTGAGCAAATGCTGTTTCCATTTTATCCTTTTTGACTCATTATTTCTTACATTCAATTCTCAACTTACAGTTTCCTGCAACTGTACTTATTAGACCCCGGACACACACACAGCATAATAAATACAACATATCAGCGTTATCAGCAGGTTCACTGAAACATTGTCAAGTGTTTTGCATACTATATACGAGCATCTTAGTTAAAAAAAATTGTAGAAATAATAGTCTACTCACATAATACATCCCTACATTAAGAAAACAAGTATAACATATCAATAGCAAAAGTCCATTCTCTCACAACCAGTCATCTAACTCATGATTAAGCTAACGGCCATTTTCATGACCAGACTTCATACTACACCAAATTCAAGTGATCAGACAATACAATTCTCTACAGCTTATCAACTTTATTTTTTATCTCAGCCCATAGGCTAGTCTCGTTCTCGTAAATCGTAATCATTAGGTAATAAAAATACTCATTTAATTGGAAATGGTTTGCATTACATATTCACTTTCTACCATATTCTCAGCTCGAGTGTTTACTTCAACTCTGACACAAAATTACCATCACAAGGAGTGTCCAAGGTCGGCTCACTTCGACAATTTAACAGTTTATAAAACAATTAAGTTTAGAAATAAGGATAGGCAAATTTACTCTGCCACACTTACTGAATGCCTTCTGAACTTATTCTGAACGAATACAGTATTGTAAACTATTGATTCCTTAAATATTTGTTTAAATTTACAGCAAGGTGCATTTCAAAATAACGAAGCTTTACGATAGAATAAAAACCATTTAATTTTTTGTATAAAAGGTATGCTATAGACATTAAAATTAACACACAATGAAATACATAAAATCTTTTATTTTTCAATTTCACATTGTTTTTTAAACGTCTTGATGCCCGTTTGACGCACAGAAAAATAAATGTTGCACATTCAGTCCAATTAAAATAATTAATTCACTATCTTAGCTGACACAAATGCATCGGTCGTCGATGTATTGACTAAATGCGGAAAATATTTTATAATATATTGTGACCTCAGCCTTTTATTAAGGAAATTAATTGAATACAAGGTGCATATTTAATTCTTTAAAGAAAACTTTAAAATTAAATTGTGTTCATTGGAACACACACAAACACACACACACACACACACACACACACACACACACACACACACGTCACTAATTTTAACGGTTTATTCCTGGACCTATTTTGCATCGTTTTATTTTAACGTTTGTGAGAGGTATTATCATTCCTGTTGGTTGTGTCGTTCTTCGTTTTATTCTTATTAAATAATGATTAATTATATTCCATTCATTATGTTTTTCCTTTTAATATATCTGTTAGTAAACATAAATAAATTATATTGTTATTTAAATTTCAGTATTACAGATATGTAACTTGAAATTGAAAAGTACAACGATCGGAAAGTAAATGTTAAACTGTTAGTTATTTAAAGTCATTAATAAGGACATGATCAAAACATCATATGGTTTCTTCCCACCAGCCTACATTATTTTAAATTCAGATCTACACTCACACAAAGTTGTACTCCTTGTTCCTCATAGCTTTATATCAAACAGTGCAGTAAATATAAGATTTTCTCTAAACTTTGATCGGTTGCATTATTGTACTTATATAAATAAAATTTCACTAGGTCAACTATATGTTTGTACTCATTCAACTTTCGCTTCCTGTCTTGTGGAAAATATTATGGGTTGCCTAGCGCAGCTGAGGCAGACGTTTGTGTCAAGCGAAGACCTAGCAACATCGTTGAAGTTAATGTTGAAAGTGAAAGAAAAACAGACACATCTGTTTAGATCAATTCTATTGGATCTAAACACGTGACATTTATGGTGAGGTGACACTAAAAGGTAATTTCCAGAAATATATCAGTTGCACAGTGTTTATACTTCAGAAATATGCTTTCTTGTGCAACATGCCTGAGACGACAAATCAGAAAATTGATACAAATTGATGAAATACTTCATGATTGTGACTTAGACCGTAGAATGCATTAGGTGCTTTGAGATATTAAAAATACGGGGGTCAAGTAGCACACTAATTGCAACATTTAAAAAAAAATAAAATTTAATAATAACAAAATATATTGGGCAATGTTAAACTGCCTAAACTCTCATATTAATGATTTGTCTCCTCACTGAATAAAAAAATGATGTTAAACTTTGTAACGAATTTTACATATTTTAAAGCAAACTTATTCATATCTATCTATCTATCTCATGTCTGTTTAGTGTATTTGTTATGTGTGTATCAGTTGATAGGGTAGGGGTATCTGCTATAGTCAATAGTAGCAGGTACAGATTCTTGCGAATATGCATGCACTATCTGTAATGACAATTAGACTCAATAACAGTCACTCACAGTCGACATCTAGGTGCCCTTAATTTTAACAATCAGGACTTCTACTTAAAAAATATAATTCATGAGGAAAATAATGTCTTAACTTCTGTGATTGTGCAGTATGTCAACTTAGAGTAAAACGATGAAATATGAAGAACGTATAACTAAAATTATATAATTAAAATTAAGTTTAAATAAAATGTCTTATTTATAAGCAAATATATATTTGTTGCTAAATGTGTCTGAAGGTTGAGTCTTCATAGTTCTGGTAGAAGAGTTCTTTCTCTGCAGTTAAACCATTGCAGATAATTGTCGTACACAACAATGTCTTAACACTTTATTAATCAAACACTAGGTATGAAATTAATGTATTCCATTAGTTTAAATAAATATTGCATGGTTTGAATCTAGTGTGAGCGTGTGTTACGTTAGCAGTTTTACGTCACCATAGGAGCTTGCGTTGATCATTTCGTCATCAGACGTACTTTGATCTGGTAAGGGACGCTTCCGGCTATCGGTGATGGGGGCATTCATTCCCATACGGTTTCCAAATAGTTGTCATCGAAAAAGACCAAGATCGCAACCTTGTATTCTACAATCGAGGAGTGAGGAACCAAGCAGAATACCAAAATCTACACTGAATCATTTCTAAATTACTAAGCCCCGCGTTCCGATTGAGTGGACAGACGTAATCGCGAACTCCAGCGTAAATAAATGGAGCTTGAAGTAAGATTTTACTGAAGGAAAGACTTTTGAAAGGAAACGTTAACATAGTAAATACATTAATTTCGTTCTTGCAGCTCTCACGAATTGAGGGAGTGCTGTTGAAGGGTGTGTGCACCAAACCCCACTTTATCCCTTTTCTCAATCCTTCCCGGAAGTCATTCTTGATTAGAGAAATCAAAGCCAGGTTACTAAGGCTGTATTTGTGAATGTCCACCTTAACCCTTAAAGGGTTCATGCCTAGCATGCACAAGCAATCGCCATTTGAGATTTATATAAAGAAACAAAATGGCCTCAGTGCATGATGTACAGGTTTAAACAAAACTCATATCCTCAAATACTTTAAGTGTATGATTTTTCAGCTATCGAAAAAAAGAAAGACCAAGAACCAAATTTCTCCCGGAATTACTAAGAGCGCACTTCCTGGAAGTGCTCGAATTCTTTTTAAAATCTTGAATCACTCAAGATGAGATCTCAAATCAATAGAATTTCTGCGAGAAATATGTATGCTGCCTAGCACTGCAACTCCTCTTACTACTATTACAGAAAGTCGTGGTAACTTATGAAATTGTTTGATCATTACACTTAATCTGCAAACGTGCACCCTGTTACTCTCTTTCTTCAGAATCAAGCGACTCCCGTGCCTACTAGCTTCTCTCCGTACGAATGGCTCTGAAGAGAGGTAAGACTGTATGCACTGTACTGAACACCGTGGCGGCCGTAATGGTGATACTTTTCTTAGCCAAGATGTACACAAATCTAAAACGGACAAACCTGTACCTGCGAATGCTTGAAAAGGACCACAGTCATGTCAAACAGCAACGCGACCTGCTGTCCAAAATTCTGAATGACGCCAAGAAGTTTCGGGATCAAAAACGCTGTATGGAGAGACAGGTAGCATGGCGCGTGGCACATTACGTGTATTTATTTTCCCTTTGGTTTCGACTCACGTATGGATTTAAATAACAGCCAATATACGCGTGTGTGTTTTGATAGACTGAGTACATATTTGTATGTTAGTGTATATTGATATGTATGTAAATAAGTGTGTGTGTGTGTGTGTGTGTGTATGTGTGTGTGTGTGTGTGTGTGTGTGTGTGTAAATGCTATTGTGTCTTCTCATTATAACGTCTTTCTATTCCACTTACTACATTTCAGGAATATCTGGAAAATCCATATGCGTGTTTGTCTATGGATTTATCTATGATACAGCAACCTAAAGATTTTCTTACTTCTAGTGGATTTATATTAATTTATCAGTGTATTTAACTGTATTTTAGTGTGCATATGACCTGTCTATAGGATAGCGACTAAAAAAGTTTTATCTTACTGTTAGTAGATTTGTCCAAATATAATCAGTATATATACTGCTATATTTCCATTTGACGATAGTCAACTGTTAGTAGATTTGTCCAAATATAATCAGTATATATACTGCTATATTTCCATTTGACGATAGTCAACTGTTAGTAGATTTGTCCAAATATAATCAGTGTATATACTGCTATATTTCCATTTGATGATAGTCAACTGTTAGTAGATTTGTCCAAATATAATCAGTGTATATACTGCTATATTTTCATTTGATGATAGTCAACTGTTAGTAGATTTGTCCAAATATAATCAGTGTATATACTGCTATATTTCCATTTGATGATAGTCAACTGTTAGTAGATTTGTCCAAATATAATCAGTGTATATACTGCTATATTTCCATTTGACGATAGTCAACTGTTAGTAGATTTGTCCAAATATAATCAGTGTATATACTGCTATATTTCCATTTGATGATAGTCAACTGTTAGTAGATTTGTCCAAATATAATCAGTGTATATACTGCTATATTTCCATTTGATGATAGTCAACTGTTAGTAGATTTGTCCAAATATAATCAGTGTATATACTGCTATATTTCCATTTGATGATAGTCAACTGTTAGTAGATTTGTCCAAATATAATCAGTGTATATACTGCTATATTTCCATTTGATGATAGTCAACTGTTAGTAGATTTGTCCAAATATAATCAGTGTATATACTGCTATATTTCCATTTGATGATAGTCAACTGTTAGTAGATTTGTCCAAATATAATCAGTGTATATACTGCTATATTTCCATTTGATGATAGTCAACTGTTAGTAGATTTGTCCAAATATAATCAGTGTATATACTGCTATATTTACATTTGACGATAGTCAACTGTTAGTAGATTTGTCCAAATATAATCAGTATATATACTGCTATATTTCCATTTGACGATAGTCAACTGTTAGTAGATTTGTCCAAATATAATCAGTGTATATACTGCTATATTTCCATTTGACGATAGTCAACTGTTAGTAGATTTGTCCAAATATAATCAGTGTATATACTGCTATATTTCCATTTGATGATAGTCAACTGTTAGTAGATTTGTCCAAATATACTCAGTGTATATACTGCTATATTTCCATTTGATGATAGTCAACTGTTAGTAGATTTGTCCAAATATAATCAGTGTATATACTGCTATATTTCCATTTGATGATAGTCAACTGTTAGTAGATTTGTCCAAATATAATCAGTGTATATACTGCTATATTTCCATTTGACGATAGTCAACTGTTCCTCAATTTTAAAGACTGAATCACTTCTTCGGTTTTTCATTTTGACATACTCATTTGATGTCACTCGACAGATTTTGAAAGTAATAGTAAATTTGTTGAAAATTCCTACCGGTGTTCGCACTGAAGATTTCATCACTAATAAGCCGCTTCATATTTCATACTTTGGACTGTAAATAGTGTGTTTTCCTATCATACCCTCGCGTCTTACCATTGTGTTCAGATTATCTTATATCATAGATTGGACTATCTCACCATTCCCCTAAGACATCTTATTTCAAACTGTGGACTTGTATCACTGTCAAACATAATATTTCAAAACGTGGACAGTTATCCTTGTCTTCAGACATCTTATTTCAAACTGTGGACTTTTATCACTGTCTTCAGACATCTTATTTCAAAGAATAAAGATGAATGATTACAAGAATGTTTAATAGAGTTTGACTTCAATTATAATTATCAAATGACACTACTTACTTTCACACATATATACCCATACACTTTCACACACATACACACACATACACACACACACACACACACACGCACGCACGCACGCACGCACACACACACACACACACACACACCATTTATTTGCATAGTTACTACTTCTTCATGTGCTTGATTTTTAATAAATATTTTGTCTTATTAGATGAACGTCAGTAATAATAATGGTTCTGAAGTCTGGTGCACTGGAGAAAATAGTCCAAAGTCCAAGTACCCGCTTTTTGATGCAACTTTGGCCGAGGCATTGTGGTACTTTTTGTTACGCCAGAGTGTGGCCATCTTTGGCGATGGACATGGTTTATACAAGAAATTTATGGATAGACGGCAGCATATGGCCACAGATGCGTATGATGGGGCGCCGTTTATAGAAAACGCCACTGGTGGACACGCAAGATACATGGATCTGACCGTGCCCCAATACGGTCTACCCGTCTATGACTGGGTAGTCTGCCTGGAGGCCGCCGAGTACGTGCCCAAAAAGTATGAGAGCATCTTCGTCAGCAACATTGTGCGACACGCACGGTTAGGTGTTGTTCTCAGTTGGGCTGAGACACAAGACACACTTCTCAATGGGGAGAATTTGAAAAGCCCTGATGACGTTGATCAGATCATGTTCGAATATGGATTTGATTTGGACGGAGGCACCAGCGATCTATTGCGTAGGGTAGCTAGGTTCCCAAGCTTTAAGGAGAACCTCCGGGTGTACACACGACAACTTATTTCACCTATTAATGTCGACGATTATTAAGCACTGTACGCTTTTCTCGCCGAAAGAAATCAGTGGCTAATGATTGGAAGATGTTACGTTTGAACACTGCTAATGTTGTTTGTTGTTAGTGGTTATAGTGTGAGTTGATAGACGTATTTTAATTACTTCTTGAAAGGGTTATAATTGTTCGGGGAGTTAGAGTAGAAGAAATTCATTTACGAGACAGTGTACATACTACACTCTTTAGTTTCCAGTCCGTCCCTTCTCTTTGTTTGTCAGTAATACTTTCTAAGGCTCTCTCCAAGCATTATTTCTTAAATAGGTTCCTATCTATCTATCTGTCTATCTATCTATCTATCTATCTATCTATCTATCTATCTATCTATCCATGCATTCATCCATCTCTCTCTCTCCCTCCCTCCCTCCCTCCCTCCCTCTCTCTCTTCTCTCTCTCTCTCTCTCTCTCTCCTCTCTCTCTCTCTCTCTCTCTCTCTCTCTCTCTCTCTCCCCCCCCCCCTCCGACATTCTAACCATCTGTCTGTCTCTTTGTTTAACTATCTGTCTGTTTTCACTCACGCCTTTCCACCATCTTTCTTCACCTCCCGCCCCCTTACTAATTTTTTCGTAAATGCAGAGCGGTCCTCTTGCTAGAGTACTACATTTCCAAGCTTTAATGCAACTGACATTTCGGTTTACCTCGGGAATACAAAAAACGTGCTTTTAAAATCTTCACATACCGTACACATAATACATAAAACGCGCATGCTCACTGATCACTTCTCATTGAACTGGAATAGTTGTAAAACATTTAGTGTAGCTAATTGTTTCAAGTGTAGGAAAATATGTTTACACTCTCTACCGGATGTGTGAAGCAATATAAATCTCAAAATTACTGCAACAATTTAATAGGTTTGAAAAGTCTTTGTGATATTGATGATAAAGAGACATTTTCCGTCAACATTCGAACGACAGTGTATTAGATTGGTGTTTGTTCGAAGTGAAATGAATGATGACTTGCGCTTTTCGCCTCATTTCCGCGAACTCACAGGATAAAGCATTTCCGGTCTGCATGCACAGGCACTGTTACGTGCACGGCTAATGTAGTCACATTCTGCAGTGACAGTAATAATATATCCGCAGGGCAAGTACTATTTGCTACGAGTTTCGAAACATGACGTGATTGTTAACGAAATATCTCTCAATAATATAATAAAATATATACTAATTCTTCCGTTTATATCGTGAGCGTTTAATAACTAAACGCACTCTACAAAAACGTTGATAATATAACATATGTAAACTCACTTCTACTTCTTAAAGTTATTGTTTACTTTTTGTCCATAAAGATAAAACGAAGTTCAAAATAATATGTTGTTTCTGTTCTTTTCAGTATGTGAACGGGACTTTGACAGATACTGAGCGGTGTCAGAGTTTCTTTTCGAAGTCTCATAATGACGAGAGTATTCAATTACATGTTTAAAACTGCCTTAAGGCACGACTATTATTCTAAAGCAGTCCTAATAAATGAAAACACATGACATTTTGTTTACATGCTAACCATAGGACACTATGGAATATCTGGGATCCACGCATCCCTATGCCAGCACAGGGGTGTTTTTCTATAATGTGATGGAGAAGTATAGACCCACCCCTAGAAATGTACATCTCGGCAGACTTTCTGATTTTCATATATTTTTGAGAATGATGCCCTCCACTTCCCAAGACATAAATACACAAATTTTATCATGACAACTTTGGAAATGTTCAATATTGTAAAATGTATTTGCATTTTTAGTTCTGTTGTATTGCCCAATGATTTACTAAATTTTATATTTATTGATTCAAGTATAGTTATCACTTGCGCAATACATGACATGAGATATTTTACACGCCATGTTATGTAACATGTGCACACATGAAGGCACAAGTAATTATAATATATTGCAAATTCTTTCCAATCAGAATAAAATTGTATTCATTATCTTTGCTGTACGTCGGTCATTGAAATATTGAACAACAACGTAACTATGTAAAATATATGTCTTAATCTTTTCTTACGAACATTAGTTTTATACAATGCGCACATTTATATATCTAAATCAACTTTACAATCAAAGCATATTGATGGGAGGCATCAAACCCTAATAACAACTAAAACATTAAGTTTACAACGGATGTTGGCGTCCGTCGTATCAGCAACATTTTGGAGTCATTAGTGACCTGCATATCATCTCTAGTGTCCTGTTAACCTGAATCGAAACTTTGGAATCCCTTTGGAATCACTTTTCAGTCCATCCCATGATTTTTTTCTGTTCTCTCTCTCTCTCTCTCTCTCTCTCTCTCTCTCTCTCTCTCTCTCTCTCTCTCTCTCTCTCTCTCTCTCTCTCTCTCTCTCTCTCTCTCTCTCTCTCAAGCACACACACACACACACACACATACACACACACACACACACACACACACACACACACACACACACACACACACACACACACACACACACACACACACACACATCTCATGTCAAATATTCCTTCGAATATAAAATAAATGACGATGGATGTTTTTTTATTACTAGGTTTACAGAAAATTTATCAATATCTGGATTCTAATAATGTATTTCTGTTCACATGCAATATCTGATATAATAAATAAACAATAAAAAAAAACTTTCAAGATTCTTTAGCTATTAAAAAGACATTATACCGACCTTTAGTCTGAATGTATCTAAATTATTTTAATTACAACCAGTTGTGTGTGTGTGTGTGTGTGTGTGTGTGTGTGTGTGTGTGTGTGAGCACCCGCGCATGCGCGTGTGTTTCAAACTGCATGTGACTCCTTATTTAAAATCAGTTGCCTCAAGATATTTTTCAATTTGTAAACACAATTCAACAATAGTGTCAATACAAATCACAAAATAGTTCTTGTCAGAGAACAGAAATTGAGTTATGAAAAATAGCAAGAATAGTTTTACATAACCTGAATTAATTTCTGTTTTACATGTACTTTTGCAACATGTCACAAGTCTATTGTCCATGTCAACACATGTCTCTCTCTGCACACATCGAAAACACTGAAGTGCTATTATTCTCTCAAAGCCAACTTGGGTGCCTTTTTTGCTTTGCCAATTACAAGCAGAAGAACAATTGTAGCAGTTTCTAGTAACTTCACTATACCAGAAATTGCCTGAATAGCTTACTTTGCCACAATACATCAAAAGAGTGCAGTGTATTCCTTTACACTTACAAACACTGCATCATGCCTCTACCATGGTTGGTCATAGCAACTTACAATCAGTGAATGAGGAGATTCAAACAATATGAGGAGAGAAAGGCTGCTTTACCCTGTAAAATATAATCAGGGAGCAAACCTATGTACCAGTTTATCATTTTTGGGGGGTAGCTCCATTCATTCTTACATTCAAGTCTCAACTGACAGTTTCCTGCAAATGTATTTATTAGCCCGATACAACCCAACATAATAAATACAGCTGATAGATTTATCAACAAGTTCACTAGAAACAATGTCAAGTGTTAAACAAACTATATATGAGGATCTTAGTTCAACCAATTGTAGAAATAGTAGTCTACTCACATAATACATCACTACATAAAACACACGTATAACATATCAACAGCAAATGCATGAGACATTTCTGAGTCCATTCTCACTCAGCGAATATAGTGATGCAGATCACTGATCTGTATAAGTAACCAGATTGCTTCACGACAGATCCTTGCCGATACGTCTCACTTAATAAAGGCCACTGATCTGTATCAGTACCCAATTATTGGGCCTAATAATCAACACGTTCGCTCAAAACGAACTCACTTGTATAACGATACCTATAAAATGACGTTGGCTATATTTTCTAATGCTACACTGATAATTATTTAATATTACAATTTTGCAGCAATATGTCATTATATTCATGAGTACAATTTAGCACTCAACTTGTCTTTCAATAATGACATTACACTTTTAATGTATAACAGTTTGTATGCAGCTACTCATATCGATCTGTGTGGGAAAGCTAAATGGAGGTTGTGCACACAAAAAAAGTTCTTATTCCTATCATGGTCGGTATCTTAGTCTTGCCACTTACAACTAATAAAGAATATTAATCGGGAATGCGGATTTAAACAATTAAGAAAGCATAATATATAACGTATATCGTATTGGACGGACTCCGACTGCACTGAACGCGATCTGGATATTACGTCACATGACGTTGATGGAACTGGCACGGTGTCACTCAGTGACATCAGAACGCGTCCCCAAGTAATGCACACCTCTGGGAATTTGTGGGACCGGTGTCTATAAAATTAACGTTTCTTGCAGACAGCATGTGGAGTGTCGGCGCTAGTTGGTATGATCCATATTGTATTTTTGTTTCGTTTTTCTGCGTCCGGAAATTTTGCATTGTTAGAATTTAAGAAAAATGTTGTGTACTACATGCTAATGCTAAGTGCCGCAAAATAAAGAAATCAAGACGATTTAAATTTTAAATTCATTGACGCCATTATGCTTGTGTGCGTTAGCAGTAGAAATGCTATTTACTGCCTACTTATTTTATCTCTTCATTTACCAATGTCAAACTGTCGAGAGCATACCCAATTTTTCTATTACAACTCAGTATCAGTACAGAGATCCGCGTTCAGTTATGCCGAAGTTAAATCATTACCTTATCCAGATAAATAAACTTATTTGCTGTCAGCAGCATAAAATTTTGTTGAAACTACTTCAAGCATCTATACACTGAAATGCATATTTTAAAAATAAGTTAAGTTTAAAAGATGGCAGATTTATAAAATGATGCAACATTAATAATGATTAAGTAAAACAAATATATATAAAATGAAACCATGAAACCATGCAACATTAATAATGATTAAGTAAAACAAATATATGTAAAATGTTTATGAAACCATGCAACATTAATAATGATTAAGTAAAACAAATATATGTAAAATGTTTATGAAACCAGTAAAAAAAAATAAAAAAGATAAGAAGTAAATACACAAGTTTTAAATCAGGAAGACGATTCAGGAAATTCATTATAATTATAGTGACTAAATAAATAATAAAGTTCATAAAACCAAGCCAGGAAAGTATATTTTCAGAAGTGCCTTTATGGGTGGCGAGATCAGAAATTCGACAGACGTAAGAGCAGTAGAAAAAAAACGGTCGCACACGCAGTAACAATTTTAACTTTGACATCAACAACAAACAGATGAAGAGTTTCTGAAGCATGAGGCAAATCAAACAATGTTGATTGTCACATATAACTAAGTAAGCTTTCAAGTCCAATTAGTGAAACATTTTCATTGAAGAAGGGAAGATCCACCGAAGATTGGAAAGCCATATTCACCTTTTACTTGTGTTATGTTAGTATTATATGAAATGTGTTTGTCTCTCAATCTATTCTTTAACATCATTGAAACTAATACAAAACAGTGACGTTTCAAAACCAATTAAGTGCCTTTTGGAAGCAGAGATGTTTATAAAATGTAATATTATAATTAGGTTGTAAGCATTCGTAATCCATGTAAGGCAACTCCGCTACAGCAAGATGGATATAACTTGGCTCAGTTGTTTCCCTTGTGTCATTTGTCAATGGTCTTCGTAACATAATAAAGTTGGTATACAGTTATATACTGTTCAGCTACAACCAACTCACTCTTTAGGATTTCAGAAGTTTTGCGTTAAGAAGGCGAAGGCTTGTATAAAGAATTGATTCCACACTAAAGTTTAGCAGCGCATATCTATTACAACATTAAAGGTTTGCAGATAATTTATTACATTTATACGATTGTTAAGTATTTTACACCTGCAAAGCTATAGACATCACCCCTTCAGTATAGCTATCCTAACTACAGGTACAACAACTGATGTTTTTCTTCAGATTCAAGCGTTTTGTGCAAGTGCATGCTACTCTTCCTGGACTTGCTATGAAAGGACACAGGTTTTCGGCGCGTTTCGTCCGTATACTCTACCTTATAATTACCCTGAGCACCTTGGTTTCCTTAACGTTATGGTGCATCGATGTGGCGATGGACAATCGAAAGTTGAGAGGGCTCCGAAAGGACTTACGGCGTGTCATTCGACAGCGCAACCTGTTGTCGAATTCCCTGAATGAGTTCAAAAAGGAAGTGGGCCAGGAAGTATGTCGAAATCAGAAAGTGAGCAGAATACAAACTGTGTATATTTCTCTAGTTTGATATAATTATGTGTGCGTGCAGGTTTCCATATATGTTTGTATGCATGCATATATGTTTATATTATTTCTATGTTTGAGATAGATGAAATAGATTTTGTTTGCATGTAAGTACGCTCCAATGAAGAGAAACAGTTATTTGTGTTGTTGGTTCTGTTTAAAGATTGTTCATTTGGTGTTATTCATTGTTGTATTATTTTAGTGTTAGCACTTTAAGGTTGTATGTGGATATGTAAAATAGAAGGGGGGGGGGGAGAAAGTAGAGAGAGAACAGAGAGAGAAAGGAAGGAAAAAAAGGAGAAAGAGAAAGTAGGGGGGAGAGAGAGAGAGAGAGAGAGAGAGAGAGAGAGAGAGAGAGAGAGAGAGAGAGAGAGAGAGAGAGAGAGAGAGAGAGAGAGAGAGAGATGTGGAAATTGAACTGAATGTCGGAAAACGACAAAAGTAATTTTAGAGCAAATATAATCTTCTAATACCTCTCATCCGCATGTGACTGACGTAGTTAAATGGGTCAAACCAGAGGACTGTTTTCGATACCAATAGGGTAATTAATGTAAAAGACTTGGAAACATGCTTCTATATAAAGCCATGCCAAAGATGTGTGCATCATCCTTCCCTCTATCCAACGATATATAAGAGAAAGAAAGACAAAATATCTTTCGTGTTGTGCTTATGTCACGCAATGAAACATACACTTACAGTCTAAACAATTTATTTAAACCGCAATCAATCCGTAAATGTTCTTTTTTTATGTGAAAGGAAAGCAATATCTTAACGTCTACAAAATGCCGTGCCTAAAGTTTGAAGTAGTTCGTTTGATTCTAAGCACGGCTAAGTCAACAGTCATTATTATTTGCTTCAAGTGTTGCTCGTTGGATGCCATATCAGTATTACTTCACATTACTTTTGTATAGTTGTAGTAGTCAGTATAAATAAAATGGATGTTGAGGATGATCATGAACTTTATAAAATCATCGCCATCGTCGAGATTATCATTTCTTCTTTTCTTTTTGTCTTTGTTGCTGCTGCCGCTACCTCTAGGGTTTGTATATCAATTTGCTTGCCATGGTCGTTAGGTAACATTTCTAATAATGTTAAAAATGTAGCTGCACATTTTGTTGCTTTCTTTGTTTGGCTGTTTTTGGACGTTTTAGTGCTGGACTGAATCTTGTAATTGACACACTTTTCCTTTTATACTATGTTCTGAAATAATTTGTGTATTTGTGTTTTCTTTTTATATTGGCTAAAATACTTAGTTCATCTCCAAAGACCCGAGGGCGTACGATGCCTGCCAAAACCCATACATATATGCACAGCGTGAAGTGTTCGATGTGCACTTTGCAATGGCTTTGGGGAAGTTCCTAAATCACCAAAAAGTGGCAAGCTTCGGGGAAGGGTCAGGCGAGATCAAGACTTACCTGGAAGGTCAAAAGAGCGTTGCGTCCTACGACGGCTTCGACCCAGCGCCGTTCATCGAAAAATTCACGAACGGAACCATTCGCTTTCTGGATCTGACGGTGCCGCAGTATGACCTGCCAGTCTACGACTGGGTCGTGAGCATGAATATCGCCGAGCACGTGCCTAGCGAGTTCGAGAACATCTTCGTCAACAACATCGCCCGACATGCGCGTGTGGGCGCGATCATATGTTGGGGACAGCACTGGCAGTATGGCATAAATAACCTGAACGTTAAAAGCCAGAATGAAGTGGACACCATCATGAAAAGGGAAAAGTTTATTGTCGACACTGCTGAGACTGATCGTCTGAGGAAGGAAGCGAGACGTAACTGGATACGGAGGAGCGTTCGTGTGTTCCGTAGACATCCTAATTTTCCTCTTGATGTAATTGATGCTTAATCAGTCCTACGTTATATATTTATATTTCAGGTTATTTGTTTTAGAAGAGAATTATATTAATGATTACTATACTTTGCAATCCCCATAGGCCTGTTGTATAGAACTATATATTTAATGAAGCACTCAATACTTGTGAATAGGTACCTGCCAGTCTATGGCTGTCAATGCATACTTGCATTTGTGATGATGATAAAAACAATTTTGGAAAATGATTAAAACATTCGAGAGTAAAATTGAAACTAAACTAAATTAAACTAAACTATGGCTAAGTGATATCTGCAATTATATATGTATACACACCATTGCATTTCTTCTTAGTACCGTGAATTAAATTAACTCTAAGAAAGGCAGTGAAATGTTCAAAAGCTGAATAAAATAGGTTTCATACAAACTATGTGTATATTCTTATGTGCTCCTGTATACTTGTGTGTATGCGTGCGAAAGTGCATTAGTTCTTCGTATATTTGCCTATATACTTGCAGCTATCACATTGTAATATAACCTACCTATCTATCTATCTATCTATCTATCTATCTATCTATCTATCTATCTATCTATCTATCTATCTATCTATCTATCTACCTATCTATCTATCTAGATGTCTATTTATCTATGTCTATCTCTCTATCCGGTATGTAACAAAGCTTTACGTTTGTTTACCTGTTTTTACGACATGCATTTGAAGCCGTCGGAGAAGATGTATTCTTTGTGTTTGAGAGATCATTATTAACTTACGGACCATTACTAAGTGGACAGAGTATTTATTTACAATAATGTGTGTGTTATGCATGCGTACTTGTGTGTGTGTGTGTGTGCGTGCGTGCGTGCGTGTGTGCGTGCGTAAACCGAGCGTGTTGATTATCATTTACCAGGTAATACGTATAACGTATGGGCATATAGTTTGAAAGACATTTTAGCGTACTACCTTTTTATGTTTCAATGTCTGAGTCCCCTTGTGTGTTAAGAACGCACATGTTCCAATGCTAGAGCTCTCCATTTTTTTTTTACTGTTTCTTAGGTGTACATATTGTCTTCTACAACACACACAGAGGCATGATTACATAACATTTTTTACTGTTTCTTAGGTGTACATATTGTCTTCTACAACACACACAGAGGCATGATTACATAACATTTTTTACTGTTTCTTAGGTGTACATATTGTCTTCTACAACACACACAGAGGCATGATTACATAACATTTTTTACTGTTTCTTAGGTGTACATATTGTCTTCTACAACACACACAGAGGCATGATTACACAACATTTTTTACTGTTTCTTAGGTGTACATATTGTCTTCTACAACACACAAACAGGCATGATTACACAACATTTTTTACTGTTTCTTAGGTGTACATATTGTCTTCTACAACACACACAGAGGCATGATTACATAACATTTTTTACTGTTTCTTAGGTGTACATATTGTCTTCTACAACACACACAGAGGCATGATTACATAACATTTTTTACTGTTTCTTAGGTGTACATATTGTCTTCTACAACACACACAGAGGCATGATTACATAACATTTTTTACTGTTTCTTAGGTGTACATATTGTCTTCTACAACACACACAGAGGCATGATTACATAACATTTTTTACTGTTTCTTAGGTGTACATATTGTCTTCTACAACACACACAGAGGCATGATTACATAACATTTTGACTGTTTCTTAGGTGTACATATTGTCTTCTACAACACACACAGATGCATGATTACATAACATTTAGAATTGTTATAGAATTAAAACTGGAAGTCTTTGTGGTCGACAGATAAAGTGTTGCTGCTATTTCTTTATTTTATTTTATTTCCTAAATAAAGCTCTTCGGTAGTTGATGCAATTCAGGCATAAAAATCTTAATGATTTCCGGAAATGCTCGTCAGTAATAAAGTAGATAGAAAACTTTTTAATTATCACGTTTATACTCATCTAAATATTTTAACTATATTTTGTTTTCATACTGGGTTTGCAAGCGTACGCATTAATGTAAATCTATCAGTGAATTTGTTTATTGACACAAGTGATTTCAAACTGAATAATGCATTTAATCGTAAAATCACAGTCATACATATTTAATTTAATTTAATTTGATGCAGTAGAACCTCGAATAATCTCTTAAATCTTAGAAAATTAGCAATCGGAAAACTATAAAAATGTTCAAACATCATTTCGAAGTTGCAAAATAACTAAGCAAAATCAGAAAGATAAATTTGAAAAATGTACTCTGTTGTAAGTAGTAGTGGTGAGTAAACATTGGCGCCAAACATTCAAAGAGAACCTGCAAGTACTTGACCTCAATTGGAAAGCTGCTGAAAACGTCACATCCACTAGACATATTGAGAAACTTTGCTGTCCGATGTGCCCAGATTCACATGGCTGACCTAAGTCTAGGTCTGAGAGCATTAGAGATTAAACAGACCTCATTCAATAAATGTGTCTTGCTGCTGCCCTCTCTTCCTCTCTCTCTCTTTTTCCACCCGTCTATCCGTCCGTCTAGCGATAGATTCTACTTGTTCTTCCTTCCTTTCATTTAAAAATGTTTGACTCCTTTAAGAATTTAGTGATACAACCTGCAGCATGAAGACTCTATGTACGAGACACACCGGCCGCTAATTTTGTTTGCAAAATAGTAAAGTGTTGGAGCACTACTCAACCCAGGGACCCTACCCTTATCTACCTTTACTAATCAATTAAATTTAAAAATACATTTATAAGTATTGTATATGTATGCCTTTCTCACATCTTTTGCGCCAACAGTCTATCAACGCTCATGTCACCTAACTGTATACACAGGGCTGTCAATGTTTTTTTCTAAAATGTTACCCGGGCACCCGCTTGAAAATTAGTATAATCTCCATCGCAAATGGTGATCTCTACACAGAGCTACTTAACCATTAAGCATGTGCTCTATTTCTCACAGTAGCCAATGATATGCATCTAGTGACTTACTATTATGATCTTAATATGTACGACACAAACCTAACTCCTGTCATGAATTGCTGCTGAACTGATCCTTGTTTTCGCTCTGAAATGCATACCTAACTCCTGTCAGGATTTGCTGCTGAACTGATCCTTGTTTTCGCTCTGAAATGCATACCTAACTCCTGTCAGGATTTGCTGCTGAACTGATCCTTGTTTTCGCTCTGAAATGCAAACCTAACTCCTGTCAGGATTTGCTGCTGAACTGATCCTCGTGTTCGCTCTGAAATGCATACCTAACTCCTGTCAGGATTTGCTGCTGAACTGATCCTTGTGTTCGCTCTAAAATGCATACCTAACTCCTGTCATGATTTGCTGCTGAACTGATCCTTGTGTTTACTCTGAAATGCATACCTAACTCCTGCCATGAGCTGACGGTCATCGACAAAGGTGGGAGGCACCACACTAGTAAACAATGAAACAACGAGGTCACTTCTATTGACGACACAATGTTAAGTCATCTAAACTACGCAATCCATAATTGATCAGAGAGTCAATAACCAGATAAACAATTGCTAATGCTGGGACAGTAAATAGATGATATCGGTTGACCTGTGTTTTCAGAAATCGAATGCTATTGTTTCATTGTTATTGTTATTATTAAAATTATTTGTTCTTGTTATCATAAACCCACATTGTTGGTTAAGGTTTGTTAGTGTGACCGAGAAGAGTTGGCTGAAGGTTCTGTGCCGGAAATATGTGGATGGTATATAAGTCATAATTAATCAAAGGGAAAGATAAGGTTGCCAATCGAGGTATGCCAGCTAATTTGTCTGACGCAATTTTAGACGAATAAGGGGCCCAAAGAATAGGTCTAACATAGAGACTGAAAGAAAGATTAGGCCGCCTGGGCTGTTGTCAGTATTAGAACTAATATAATAAATGTAACGATTAATAAATTTGAGTCTGATACTGCCTCAAGGTCATTAAGTATAATCCAGCAAGTGAAAATGACGTGTTCTATCTTTCTACTTCCTTACTGATCCGGTTTACTTAAACCCTTTCCTACTCCAGCATTCAATTCTATTATACACATCTTGGTGTTTAAGATATTCTATATTGTTCTCGCGCAAGCATTAATCATTTTGGCCTAGGTTCAAAATGTCAAGCGCCCGCATTGTACAGTCATAGTGAGAATCGAAACCACTTGTAAAGTAATATACTAATATGTTGGCATATTTAAGCTCCTTACAAGCTTCTTGTCTTTGTCCCAAAGCACTGATAGTAGGCATATTACAGGAATAGTTTCTTTCTAAAGTTTTTAAGGTTTCTAGACATTTACAGAACATTTACATCTTAGACATTTACAGAACGATAAATAACATAGCATCTCGTCGTTATACACAAACTGCGTGTACAGCCTTCAAATCCGGTTTCTAAGCGCACAAAATCCCGGGGATGATTCACAAAGCAGTTCGTATCAGGACCGCTTGAAATAGTTTAAATAATAACGTATGAGACATTAGTGCGGCTTACGTAGTAAATAAAGAGAAACGCTATGAACATGGACGTCGCAAACCCGATAAATCTACTTAATTCCGCATTATCAAAATGAAATGGATTTTACATCACATTAAAATCCTGGCTACTCTTCCAGTGGGTCCCGCTTAAGCAAATTTACATGCTATGGAGTTAAAAAATAACCAAGCCCACAGGTCACGCCATCTTCCTCAGTTGAAGTGTCTGTACCATGTGACGTGACGATGTGAGCTGTTGTTATATTTGTAGCTGGGCCCAAGAATTAAAACCTAGAAATATTTCTCTTGGACCGATTACAGCACACCACTAATAGAAATGACAGAAAAGATACAAATATTTAACTGTTACAAACACAACATTGATGTGCATGAATACCTGGATACATAAGTAATTTTTCCGTGCTACTAAGTATTTATGCAGAGAAACATAACGCTCAATAGGAAATAAAATATATACGTGATCGATTATACGCTAGAATATTTATATAAATAGAGATATACTGCGACCCTTAAAATATAACCAGACGTCAGAAATTAATGCTATCAAAAACGATATTCACTGAAAGAATGTGGTCGACTGCGCTTGCTTTTGTTTCTATTGCGAATATGTGGCAATTAGAGAATGTAAACAAATCTATCGACACAGGTTTAAAGAAAATCTTTGTAAAATTAGTTTATGTTTTAACATTCCAGAACCATGTATTTTACAGAAATAAATTGGGAGGGGGGTCTTTTTAGATACTCATTATGAAGTTTTTAATACCGTGTTCGCAAAATCACTAGAGAATGATTATGTATGATAACGGGAGGAACATAGTATTGATTTTATGTTTCGCAAGTAGGTAAACACATTTCAACCTAATCGTTTTTGCGTGAACTTTTGTCTGATAAAAGAATGACATTTAGTTAAATTTTATATGAATCTACCTTCACCAAGGTGTTAAAATTGTTCACGGTAATACTTTAACTATTTATTATCGATATACTGTGATATCCCTTTGTAAATTAGTACGATCTTCATTGAGAAGACACACATTCCATACTGTCCTATTAGTTGGGGAGAATTTTTTATGTGATTTGTTCATTTTCAAAGGATTTTTCTATAATTTTCCATACTCATTTAAATAATAATACAATTGTTATTGTATGTGGACCATAATAATAAACAATTTGTTTTTTTCACCTGGATAAATATGTTGAATTATGATCTAAATAGTAATAATGTTGACTGTCCAAGCATTTATTGTTTCTGTATATTAATCATGTAAGTGACTTGATTATGCAAATATCTGCTTTGCACTCTCTCTGACAATTATTTGTCTCTTTGAAAGGTGTCTTTAATGAAATAATGTCTAATCAGGCTGCTTTTTATTATGTAATAGTATTTATTATGCCAAGTTTTGTAATATGTCTGATTTTTCTTTATATTATTTTGTTTCCATTGTAATGCCGATTATTTAGTGGGGGTGAGGTAGTGATGGTGGTGGTTGTAGAGGTGTGTGTGTGTGTGTGTGCGTGTATATATATATAGATAGATAAATAGATAGATAGATTAGTAGATAGATAGATAGATAGATAGATAGATTGATTGATAGATATATATAGATAGATATATATGTGTGTGTATGTGTGTGTGTGTGTGTGTGTGTGTGTGTGTGTGTGTGTGTGTGTGTGTGCGTGTTTAAAACATTCAATTGTTTTTAAAATATATTTTTACAAACATATGTTAAATATTTCTGACAGAAAATAACTCTCAAGTAAGCAATAATTATATTGAAAACATTAATCAATAAATGTCTTCCTATACAAATACTCAATATTCTGCTCCTCAAATTCGTAAACTTAATTAATGAATCTTGATAGAGAAAAAATATGTAAGGAACTGAAAAAATATGTAAGGAACTGAAATCGTCAATATCCGTCCCTGATTTTTCTTTCAACGGCTCAAGGATTAGTTCATACGTCATCATTTAAAACTCCATTTCAATACCAAACACTCGGATTTCGTGTTCAGAGCCTTGTGCCAACTATGTAGTACTCTCACGTATGTGACTGTTTACTTTATTCAGCTTCTTAGTCACGTGATTGTAATCATTCAGTTGCCGGAAGACATCATTGGCTGATTGTTAAGGTGCTAGCCTCTCACGCAGATGTTGTAGGTTCAGCCTTGCTCTTTAAGGTCTTCTCACCTAATCCTTGCTCTTTAAGGTCTTCTCACCTAATCCTTGCTCTTTAAGGTCTTCTCACCTAATCCTTGCTCTTTGAGGTCTTCTCACTTAATCCTTGCTCTTTGTTTGGCTCGAAAGTTAGAATACAGAATCATCATTGCTACTCAGTGCGGTCCTATGAGCGAAATAAATTTACAACAATGGGTAAAGACAGATTATAATTATCAATGGTTACCTTTGTCTTTTTCCAACTGTTTACTTAATGCTGGGAGCATTATTAATGGCAATTAATTATTAGAAATAGATTGATAGGCATTCGTTGGGATATTTTCTATCCCAAAGATAATACCAGTTTACTTTCTCTCTCATTCGTTTATCCTCAATCTCTTCCATCTCTCCCCCTCCCTCTTTCTCTCTCTCTCTCTCTCTCTCTCTCTCTCTCTCTCTCTCTCTCTCTCTCTCTCTCTCTCTCTCTCTCTCTCTCTCTCTCTCTCTCTCTCTCTCTCTCCCTCTCTCTTGCAATATGCAATTCACGAATTAATAGGTGATATTAGGGAGAACTATGCATAGGCTAATAAAGGAATGAACTTACATTGAAAAGAATACATGGACGTATTTGTAATTATCCACAAGTTCAGCGCAATTACAAACTATACAATTTATTAAATTTATTTAAGGAATAACTGTTCATTTTAAAGTATTTAACGCTATACGCTATTGACAAATATCACAGACTCGTTACAATGCAAAATTATATCGTATGCTTTAGGGCTTTCCATTACGATTGCTATTTCTAAAATATGTGATTTTGTGCCCGTTACAGATTAAGTAACTATCATACAAATTCTGCACTCGGCTGGATGCTTGTATACAAGAACAACAGAGATGACGTGTAATTCCGTCATTACTGTGCTGAATGTTTTGTAAATTTCAATCCGTTCATAAATACGCCATCTTCATTCGTTGGAACATGAAACATTGTTAATATACCTTTGATATGAAAGTGTATTTTAATTACGTATGGATCTCTTACATAAAATGGAATATTTTAGGAATAATTGAATCCCCCCCCCCTCACTTTCTCGAGAAATATTTAATAGTTGTAATTTTTATAATGGCTGTTAAAGGGCACAAGAGTATTTAACTTTCACTCGACTGACTTAAAAATAAAGTTAACAGTTGTCCTCAGTAAATCTAGGCAACTAGTACAAACTGTGTGCATCAGTGCATAGGGCACACTCACACCCACCCACCCTCACAATGTTCGTATGTATTGCGCGGAGATCACATCAGAAATTTTACCACATTGTAACAACATTGTGCACGCATAAGAAATGTGTATATTTAATTGAGACAAATTATTAGAACACTCCTCTTACCATTTGAGCCAGAAAAATAAACTATGACGCTGAGTTTAAGAAAGATTGTTCTACCTTAAACGATGTAAATAATTAATGTAAGTGCCACAAATTGTTTGTTAATTTATAGACAATGGATAGATCTACCAAATGATTCGCAATTTTCTAATCCATACTAGATATGGGCACAAACTTTATTCTAATTGTCACATCAGTTTATAGTGCCTGGATAACCGACAAGAACCAGTTGTGCTGTGCACCGAGACATGGAGTGAATTTGGTCGAGGGCAACCAAGTCTTCATCACTGCGATTGTCATCATTGTGTCTCCGATGATGCAGACACACAACAACTTTACGCTCCAAGCCAACAATATTCCCGTATGACGTAAACGTCACTTGGTCGTCATCGGCATGCACTGTATGTTCCAAGGCACTGCTGAATGCACAGTCATCAACATGCATACGAGTAAGAACACGTACTGGTATACCTTCACTACGAAGGCCTTTTACTACGTCATTAGCATGTGGCGTCACGTGGTCGTCTTCATTTGAATCTCGAACATTGGTACTTCGTGTTAACACAAAGACATCCCTAAAATGTAGAGGAGGAGGGCTGCTGGATGAATTGATTTGAACACTTTTAGTGTTACTTTTCTCCTTCTCGTTATGGACGTCTGAACAGAAAACAATAAAAGAAATCTTAACAATAGTCACATTAATACATTAATAATGGTGAAGTATTGGTTATATAAGTACAAATAAAACGAATTCCGACTTATACAAGTTACCAGTAATGGCATTCTTACCTATAGAAATTGTAATTAATGTAATTCTGACTAAAACAAATTACTATTAATGGCATTCTGACCTATAGAAATTTTAATTAATGGGATTCTGACCAATACAAATTACTATTAATGATTTTAACAAAAATAAATTACCATTAATTGAATTTTGATTAATGCAATTTACAACACTTTAGATAGAAATCCGGTAGCCATATCTACCGGCGCCAAATTATGGGTCATTGAATAAAAGTCTTAACTACTTAGCAGATGTTACAATGTGAAGGCAGTCACTGGCGAAAACTGAAAAAACGGGAAGGAAGATTTTAATGTCATTGTTGACTTTTCCCGCACCTTCGTGTTAATAATGTGATGCATCTTACGTACATCTATACATTCATTATCAGATTATCACACATTCCGTAATTAAAATAAATTGTTTAGTACACTTTGCTACTATTTTTAGACCAACATTCCATTTCTAAAAGCCTCATGTCATGAGCACGTTTACACGGGGATACTCTCTTGCAGTAATTTTTCTTTTGCTAATCTCAATTGGTATTTACCCGTCCCATAAATGCGCACGTTTCATGGCACTCAGCTTGCTGCCGGAAAATTGACGTACCTTTTCGACGAACACCTAGATGCTTCAGAAAGATTCCAATATTCTTCCCGCACTCGAAACAGTCAGTTGGTCCGCGTTCAGAATGTCTGGCGCCCGCATGCTGGAGTCTTATAACGGAAATCCCGTCACAAGGCGTATTAAGACTAGTTCGTGTGTAGGTATTTATGTTGAGATGTCTCTCCACTCCTCGCTGTATTTCTTCCAACACTGACGGCGGACATCTCAGAGGATGTGTCATTGCTTCTTCTTGCAATTCAGTAAATTTCTGGTCGTTCCAAATCGAGGCCACCCAGAGACGGATATCTGGGTAACGAGTGCACAGTGCAGTGACAAATCGCTTCAAGCGGGAAGTATGCCTGTTGATAAGAAACAAGAGGAGCCTTTGTTTAATACAAACAGCATTCTGAAAGGATAAACATACGTCTGTTTTGTTTCTGTATGTAGAGAAATACTAAATACGTATCTATTTTGGCGTCAATAGCAATTTTTAGACTGTGATGTTTGAACATTATCAGAAGATATTTGCAAATACAGTGGAGATACAGTTGCCTTAAAATTCATTATTTCAAAATACGAACAGAAAGAATAATTATAATAGAAGGCCAATATCTCAAACACAACTTACAATCAGATGAAACCAAACTACCAGACGAATATGATGTTTTGAAATGAATCTGACTATTAACCCCATATATCATATAGTGTATAAGACAACAGTGTGTACAACAGTCTTTATTATTAATCAAAACTATAGGTCCATCTCCACTAATTAGAAACGAACTATTATGTCTTGTTAACAGCTTACTACAACAGTTAAACATTAAGATGATTCAAATTATAAGAGTAATTAACAAATTATAAAAGTATCTGCGATGGAGGCCTGTGGTATTGGACACCTGCTGATGTGCCATGTCATCATGCTTAGTTAATTCACGCATGATGGACTTCGGAAGAGTATGTCGTGTTATCCCTCCGTTAGCGTTAATTAGTGTCAGAATTGAACCCGGACAACTAGGCAGCCCAGTCGTTTAATATCACCCAGTTTGCCTAAAACAAACCAGTGAAGTGGTATCGCTAAGCACAGTTAATTTGCCTGCAGCCATTTACTGATGGATTTTTACTTCTGCAGCCTACTTCCATGCCAGTGTTACAAATTTATTATCAATGTATTTTCTGTACTCTGTTCATCTGTCGAGCTGTCTCGAAACATCACGCGGTTTTTCACAGATATTGTTTGACAGTACCCACCAAACTTTGGATTGGATGCATCCATGAGTGCCAATACTAAATACTAGGCGTCTGCAATCAAGTGCTGTTCTGTATACAATAATACACAGGTAAATTTGACTTAACTTGCTGTTTTACTTTATTAAAATAATAATGATTGCTGCATTTTATAGCGAGCGACTTGACATGGCAGGTGACAATCATATAAAGGTATCCATTTACATGGAGAATACGGCTTGATTGGAAATATGTGTTTTTTAGAGTAAATTGCAAAATAAAAAACAATGATGACAGGCATTTCTTTCAATTATATTACAGTTATGTCGTAGTGAACATTTCAAAACCTAATCATGAATTTTGTTGGGTGTCTTTAAGTTAGTCTTGTTATCTGCCATTCAAATGTATCTACAATGAAAAAAATCAACTTCTTAATTTTATAAGGAAAAGGTTTACATATTGAATTAAATATTACATCTACATATAAAATGGAGTACTTTATTTATTTACGCACATTCCATTATCGTTAAATTCGTCACAGATGATACGAAGTCCATTGACAAAGGTGTCGTTCATAAATTCATACACCGCTTTATCAACAGCCTTTTCCTTTTCCCAAAAGTCGTATTCATGAAGATGGAGGTAGCCAGTAGCTTCTGCATGGTTTGCACGAATAGTCATCTGTATCATGTAATATATCAGCCGTGTCGCAGCAAGACTGGTCAAAGAAACGCTGACAAGATGGACGTCACAACCACGATAAATCCAGTTAATCCCCATCAAACAGAGTAAGATCGATTTTCCTACTCCTGGAGGTCCTGACAACTTCACCTTTGGCGGTTCTCTCGTAAGCAGATCGACCTGCTCTGGGGTTAATACTAGTAACGCCAGCCTCTCCCCAACAACTGACACGCCCTCCCCCTCAGTTCGCACTTCCACTCTGGGTGGCGTGACGCAATGGACTGTTATACTTGTGGCTGGACCGCAGAATCTGAAACATAGACACATTCCGTGTAGCTATTTACAATACAAGACTAACAATAACCAACAAGAAATTAAATACTAAATGTGACGCCGCTGACAAAATAATAAAAACTATTATTAAATAATTATTAATATATTTTAATAACTATCTGTTATGTTGATGATATAACCAGTATTTTAAATTTTGATTTCGTAATATTACGACCTACAATTTTCAATGCTCAGAGTAGACCTTTGCCATTACAATTTGACTTTTTTCACTCGACATTTAAGAGAGAGAAGTGATATACATTAGGTTCCGCTATGAGTCGTTCGGGTCGGCATTCACAGATGCCATGGAACAACCGAGGGTCAAGCGCCGACCGAAACATGGTTCACTGTCCTTTCAATCAGTTCGGGGCAAGTAGCGTGGTAAAGCTTACTGATGACACATAACCATTTAATTTCGATTGTGGTTTGACTAGATTTTGTTGATCAGAATGCAAAGGAGACATCATTGACTAACTTTAACCTGTAGTTAAACGGAAGAGTCTGTCATGTGTGACGTGCGCTTGAGGCCTGCCACATGATATCATAGAGATGTTGCGGGGGAGTAATTAAAATATGATTATAAATATAAAACAAAGACCTTTCTTAACTTCCCTGCTTAAATCGTGTGAATTACTTCAAGAGAAATATTGTTGCTCATTCTGCTAAAAAACTTTAATAGAAAGTTTGTTATAAAAATATATTAGATATATACAGAAATAATTTTCACTGTAACCAAATACATATTCTGGGAAAAGATCTTGGGCACTGATCATGCTAATATTTTTAAGTGTCAGAGTTGGAGTAAACAAATCAGGTAAAGAACATGCTGATGCAATCCAAACCACTTCCAACTGGATGAGTAGTTTTTCTGACTTAGTCTCACATTCATAACAAAAAATAAATAGATAGATAGATAGATAGATAGATAGATAGATAGATAGATAGATAGATAGATAGATAGATAGATAGATAGATAGATAGATAGATAGATAGATAGATAGATAGGTAGGTAGGCATGCAGGCAGACTGACTGACTGACTGATTGATTGATTGATTGATTAGTTGATTGATTGTTGGTTGGTTGGTTGTTCGAGTATTGGAAATGCGCATGTAATTTTCTTTTTAATCCAACATAATATTATGTTAAAATAGGTTTTGATCCATTACTGGCAAATTTACATTGTTTCATGATGTGTTGTGTTTAATACAGATATCGAAATGAAGTTCACGTTTATTTTTCTTTGAATCCCTCACCTGGCTACGAGATCCATGTAAAGATCGGAAGTCATCAGAGGGTCTGTGGTTTTAGACACACGCTTCTCCCACCATATCATTAATTTATCCACAGTCCATTGTTCCTGATTGGACGAAAGATGATCACGAAACAAGCAAAAGTCTCTTGCACGCTTTTGACCTTCCACAGCGAGACATTTGGCTAATTCCTGGCAGGACACAACTGAGATTATTGAAGAGAGGGCTGGGATTATATAGTGTATAGTGTAAATAATTTATTGAAGAAATACATTAATTATTACTAACATTAAAGGAAATTTATCCAATGTTTAAAAATGAACGACACTACTACTACTCCTATTACTATTGATGATGATGACTATAATAATGATGGTAGTGGGTATTATTGTAAACATGTTGTGGTTGCTAATGGTGAAGATAAATGTGATGAAGAAGATGCTTTTAGCGAGTTTATTAATAATTATGATAATAGTGGTGGTGGTGACGACGACGACGATGATGATGATGATGGTGATGATGATGATGATGATGAAGAAGAAGAAATGCATCAACATGGAAAATTGAATTTCCTTGTTTAATTTGATGAAATCACGAAATAATTTGTTTAAGACTGCATCACGATGGTTTCTACTAAAATATTATAATTATTATTTATTTGCACGCTTGCCGAACATTTTGTCGACATCAACTGGCTAGAATGCGCTCCCAAGTGAATATATATTTAATTTAGTGTTTCCTTCTTGTATTGATAATTTGTGGAAGTAGTTATTACTGTTTTGTATTTACTGTTGTTGGAGCCAGACACTTCAACCCTTAAGAAGGTATTAACTGTCATATAATTAAAAATTCATAGATGATAAATGTAGATTTTCAGTATAAGGCTTTGCTCATATCTTTGTTCATTAAAAAAAAATCATTATTCTAACACAATGACTCATGACATTCAGTGATAAACACACACCTTGACATGACACACCTTCATATTCCTACCACAATAAAAATAATTTTATAATAAGCAAAAGCAAAAGCTTGCTTTAAGAAACTCTCATCATACCTTGTAATTCGCTCACACTCACCCCAGAAGCAGCAATAGACCTTTCATCTTCACGATGTTCTCAGTCTTGGTCTGCTTCTGAGGGGAGCCCCAAAGCCTAGCGGTGCGTCTGAGGTGGAGGGCAGTAGGGCTGGCGTAAAGGGGTGAACAGGTCGCACCAGTTTGGCGCACACCCTCAACCGCCCTCCGTTTCATCATACTTTCCAATCCCATGCTAAATTTATTCCATGGAAGAGATTGAACTCACGTTTGACATTTCTGTGACGTAAGCTGTCAGTTCGAAAATGGTGACACATTTGGCATGCTGTCTCCATGATGTGCGGCTGGGTTTAGTGACTAAGTTTGGTTAGAAAGGGTTATATTGTTTTCTATAAAAAAAACAACTATGGTTTTAGATTTAAAAACCGTACACACACCAGATTTGGGCAGACATGTTATGTCCTTCAATGAGAACAGATGCCGAATGACTCCTTTGTTGACTGATGGTTATGCCAAGGTAAACATCCTAATATGATTTAACCCTGCCATATTAAGGTGAGAAAATCTACGTCGCTAATGCACGAAATATACATTAGATTTAAAACATATTGATAGTTCATTCCTTAGTAATTCAATTGTTCCAGCAGATGATAGATAAATGCTTACTACTCTTGATTCAAAGCATAATTAATGTAATCAACAAATTATATTATTGATAATTGTAAACTGTCTGTCACACATTGATTATCTTATTGACATTAATGTTCTTTTAACAATATTAATGACTGTGTTTAAATACTCTACGTTTAATTAACTTGTATAGTGGCTGAGAGGAATGTTGTACCAACTAATGTCATATCAGACAATCTTTCACCGGAAACGTGTGTTTATATCTGGGTCATGGAGTCAGACGAAGTTGGGAATCAGAGTCGGCTGGTTTTTAGTGGAATCTCGAGGCTAAGGCAATTCAAGGTTTGAACCAGCTTGAGATACATTTTATTTTAGAAATTGAAATAACGTCTCAGGGTAGTTATTTATTATAAATTTAGTACATCTTAGGCAACGGAAGTATAAAATACTTTGTGAAGTTGATATGGTGAACTAAAAACAGAAAATAATATTCTGCTGTATAAATTCGATGTTTGTGTGAAAGTACACAAGAGGAAGAGGAAGCGATAACCGGGCAGCTACATGATAGCACTTAATCACCATCATCAGTTTATGAAGATTTTGAAAAAAAAATATCTGGACTTAACAGGATTGATTTGGAAAATTTCGGAGAAAGAGAAAATCCATTGTATCTTATTACATTCAAAATAAACTTTTACCAATCACTGAAAGAGAATAAGATATGTGATCTTACTCCTGAAGTGAGTGCTAAAAATGCACGCCCTTGCTAACCCCCGAGATTATTCAAAATGCCTCTTTGACTCTCACACTATTACCACCTACTCAAGTCAATGAAGGTGGACCTTTATAAGTGATCTTTATTAAGAAGCAATTCTATTAAGATAAATATTATCGTAATAAATATATTGTGAGGCATTTTGTATTACTGTGCGATTGAAATGTATAAAAATTAAATCTACGGAAATATCTTCATTTATTAACACCTCTCCATACTCTTACATATAACTCCATATAAGCATATACTTGTATGCCATATTAATAATGAACTATAGTCGGAGTCGGACTTCTAAAATTTCAAGACTTGGGTCGGAGTATCTTTGACCGACACCACAACCGTGGTTTATATTCAGTTTCCTGAAAGACTCAATTTAGATAGTAATCAGAGAATATAACATAACTTTCATCATAGAGACAAAACGAGGCAAGAAGAAAGGGAGACCATTTGGGAAGAGATATAGAGAAAAAAAGCGTACCCTTTTAAGAAGACTATCGTGCTTCAGGACATGCTTCATTTCCGCAGTAGAAACATTTGGTAAGATAATTGTCTTCCGAAGGCAAAGATCTGGCTGTAAGTCGGAAAGCAGTTCACGAATCACTTGCTCTGAGAGATTTAATTGTTTAATGGCATCTCTTAATCGGCATGCAATCTTGGCGTCAATCTCGACCTGCGTTATTTTGAAGTTCTGAGGATTTGAGTTCACAGATTTTATCTCACCAATTAGTAAACCATATTTACGATGAATTATGAGAATGTCAAAATCACCACGACGCAAGTGATGGTCAAGTTCTTTAGGCCGTTTGAAGTGTCTGACTGCCGCCGCATAACAAGGTTTCCTGAGATAGTCAGAATAATTGAGCTGTGACAAGACAAACATGACTTCATTATGCTGCTTGGCCAACTCTCGTAAACAGAAAAGCACTTTTTGCAGTGCTAGGTCGTTTCTAGTGTCGCTTTCCTGTGCCCGAGATGGTTGTGAAGGTATTGTCTTTGGATTGTTCCACATCTTGTGTGTGCTCTGTGTTTCTACTATAATGCCCGGATGCGAACCTCTTCGTTCGGTCCCCATGCCAAATACTCCCTTTTCCTTCGGATGATGTACCGGCTTTCCTGATGGCGCACATTTGTCAAGCATGTCACACGACGATGACAGGTGACTTGACAATCCAGGGAGTTTAGGAACAAATATCTGTTGTCCAGCGTACATGGTGGAATCAAATGGCATGCGCGTAATAATTACAGGCGGAAGGAAGTATGCTTTGCTCTCTGCATCCGGGTACCATTGAGAAATAACCTGTCGCCAGCTTATTTGTGTGCGACTTTGTCCCGCCATTTTGTGATGAATCTAGAAAGAATTTGAAAATGAAGACATTTCTTTTATTATTTCTAAATAGTAGGGGCATTAGGAAAGATAACTCAAACTGACCAAATGTATTTAGCTAGGGCAAATTAAAGATATACTATTATTAATTTTTTTTCAATGAAAATATGTTTTACTCTTTCTTCCCTTGCGTCGGTCTAAGTCTCGCTTTCTCTCTCTCGTTGTATGCCTTTTAGTCTCTCACCTTCTATCCTACAGTCATCTGTGCATTTATTCCTCTTTTTTCTATCTCTATGTCTCTCTGTTCATCTATCAAACAGTTAAAGGAAATGAATACATAAATGGTTTGGTCGAAATAACTTACTAGTCAAAATTAAAGAAATTCCGAACACACAATGACAGTGTGACAGAGTAAATTTGCCTCTCCCTATTTTAAAATTTAAAATGTTATATAAATTGCTAATTGTCAGTGTAATCCGACCTTGTGCACCTCTTATGGTGTTATATTTGAAAGTGTCTACTTTCAAGAGTTGGAGTAAACAGCTCTAGGCAAGAATATTCTAGATTGCTGACGTAATGCAAGCTGGGTGTGTAGTTTTCTGTTTTCCAAAGATTATGATTTATGAGAACGAGGCCAGTCAATGGGCTGAGATTAAGGAAGTCGCTTGCTGTGGAACATTATGTTCTCCTATCACCTTGAATTTGAGTGGCAACGGAGAAAGGCAGTTGTTAGCTTGATAGTAAAACTGACTGATTGAGAGATAATGGACTTAGGGATGTTTCATGCATTTTTACTATTGATATGTTATACTTGTGTTTAGGTAGAGACGTACTATGTGAGTTGATTTTTATTTCTACAATTGTTTGAACTAAGCTGCACACATGTAGTGTGCTAACACATATCGGGCTAATGATTACTGTTACAGGAAATTGTAAGTTGAGAATGGGATATAAGATAGAATGGAGTTATATTGTGATAAACAGGAAACTTAGGTTTGCTTCGAGCTGTTTAATTGCAGTGAACAAGTGGCCTTTTGAGTTTTAAGTTTCAAGTTTCAGGTTACCCCTCTTGTGTTCACCTGTTAGAAACTTAAATGACTGGGAAGGTGTGGGAATGTCTATTGTGGTGTGTAAGCATAAGTGGAGTACACTATACACTTTGATGTATACGCTGGATACATCGGGAGAATTCTGGTACATTGAGGTTGCCAGAATTACTGTAATCATCATATTCTGCTTGAAGGAACAGACATGGTGAGGGGAGTGCTGAAATTTGCTCGAGAATATAACAGAGCATCAGTGTTTTCCATCCATGTGGCAGGAGACACATGTTATACGGACATTGTGACATTATAATATTGTTGCAAAAGCAAGTGAAGACTTTTAAAGCAACGTTTAATCAGGTCATGTAAAGAAGACTTTGCATTACCTACCTCTATAACTCAATTTCTATTCTCCGATAGGACTAACCTGTGATTTCTATAGACTCTACTGTTGAATTGTAATTATATTTGTATATATACGACTGTGAAATGTAGATATTATCTGAACGTGAGTTCATGGAATATTGATGTCAAGTAATGAATTTCATTGTAATTGTCATATGCATATTTCATTGTTCATTTAATAAATATATTGTTATGTTTATTGACCTTCTTACGCATATTGATAATATTATGTTGGAGAAGTGGGGGGGTGGCTCGCTAAGTATAGATTTAAAGTAGAATTTGTCTTTTCCTTTAGTAAGATGTTTAACACTCAATATATTTTGTGACTGTTAATGTTGTTTTATGTTGTGGAATAGAGAAAATATTTACATCGCCAAATATATGCCAAGTGAGACACCAGTGGTGTCTGTTGGAGGATCATTAATAAAATAAATTAAGATTATAACCGCTTGTAATTAGTTTTGAATATAATAATAATAATAATAATAATAATTAATAATAATAATAATTGGAACGGAATACACCAAACGACACAATGAAGTGGCAAAACACATACATAGAAATCTGTGTGAGAACTATGGCATACAAACCCCAGAAAGAACATGGATGCATCAACCAGAAGCAGTCACCGAAACAGAAGAAGTCAAAATACTGTGAGACTTCGAGATAAGAACAGATCGGGTGATTCCTGCACGAAGACCAGACATTGTAGTTCTCAATAAGTCCAACAGAACAGTATCAATCATTGATGTCGCTGTTCCAAGTGATAGAAACATAAAAACAAAAGAAAGAGAAAAAATAGAAAAATACCAAGACCTCAGATTAGAAATCCAGAGACTGTGGAATGTAAAAGCAGAAGTGATACCTATAGTGATAGGAGCCTTGGGGAACATAACATCTGAATTGGAAGGCTACCTGAATAAACTCCCTGGAAACCACAGAATCGCTCCACTACTCAAAGCAGCGCTCCTCGGAAGTGCCCACATCCTCCGTAAAACCTTGGATCTCCCAGAATCTTGGTAAGATTCCGAGACCTTGGATCACAACCGACAGTCAATCAGAAGTCGTGGAAAGAGGCTGAATAATAATAATAATAATAATAATAATTTTCATTAACTAAGTGGCATGCCTGTCACAGACAACTTCTCCTAACATGTCGCAATAATAAATTACCTAAACATGTACGTACTTTGTGTGCTATGTGATAACATGTACGTACTTTGTGTGCTATGTGATAACATGTACGCACTATGTGTGTTTCGTGATGACGTGTTTGGATGCAACGTCTTAAGCACGTAAAGCTTTCTTAAGATTTTAGGAAATATATACGTTCTTCTACTGACCCCTTAACATAACAAATGCAATGTCAACGAAGAGAGGACTATGTGTCACACTTTTTTGGCGTGGTTAGTAATGTATTTATTTTCAGTCATTAAGACCACATTCACGTTGTCTTTAGCTTAATCGTCGCTTACTGCCTACTTTCTATTTCAAATACTTATCTATAATACCGCTATGGCTAATTATTCGTATTTGTGCAGTGTATGTCCTAGGCCATTTTAATTAAACGGTATGTGTCAGTGTTATCTCCTTGTAATTATTTGCGTCCTATTACGCCTACTACCGTACACATCACAAATAAAAATTATGTTAATTTCCATTATCATGCATTACACCACTCGTGCTGCTCCCTGTAATAACACTTCCACAGTTTCTCGTTGCAAACAAATTATTTATAGAAAAACATTCAAAAGGAATTACTCACCAGACTACTACCATAACAAGCAATAGCCTATCGACAACGCCCTTGTTCAACATGGCCGTTGCAAGTAATGTGGTGGGCAAATACTGACGATCTATTCAAAGAGAATAATAATAATACGATTAAGAAAACTTGTGAGATAGAATGTGTTCAAAATTATATATGTGTGCATAATATTACAACGCGTGAGTAGGCCTACATTGACATACTTAAAAGCAGAGATACAGTGGTTATATATAAACCAGTTACAAAACACTCTACTTACAATATTTGCGTGACAACACGTTCCTTCACAATGATATATAACGCACAGAACACGGAAGCAATTTTCTTAAATTTGTTAATGGCGGACTCGGCAACATGCCAAAAACAAAAACAAAAAAAAATACCACGTGTAGACGATCTACTCTTCGTGCTGCGCGACAAAATAATGTGCTAAGGTTAAGGTTAACGAGACCGCACAGGTTGCCGTTACTTGTAGCCTAAATGTGTAACAGTGAGAGTGATATGTGTGTGCATGTGTATGTGTGCACATGTGCGAGGTGTGTCAAAATTCGTAGAGGGTATATATTTAAATGTGTATGTGAAGGAGGTATTTTAATTGTAATTACAAGCGTGTTCTATATATCTCTATATATCGTAATTCTTCATTCTAGCTGTATTATTGCTTAACGTTCTTTTCCTATGTTGCTGATTAAGTGGCATACTTCACAAATACCTTAGGCATGACTAAACTCGTCATATCTAGTCTATTTTAGAATTAATTTTTCTCAGGCTTTATTTATTCCTTCCTAGTGCAAAGGTCGAAAGACTATATTTAGTCCGCATAAGTGCCATTTTGTATTAGACAAAAACAACAGTCAAGGATTCACTCGCCTATCACTTTTGAAACACTTTTACTCTAACCCGTATCATCAGTGTGTACGAATTTAAAAATTCGTTTAAAAATTTAATTTTGCTGGCGAGCTATCTGACTAATTTTACAAAATATATTTACACACACACACACAAGCAAATGATAGACTTTAAATCTAGTTACATAAATGCACAATCAGTGTAAACAAAATAATCTCCAGACATCAATAAAGGAAATTATGGTTTTACACGTATAAATACAACATACAATCAATGAATATGTCGAAAGATTAATCAAAAATGTTAAAAAGATAAAAGAGAATAGTCAAAGCAATACAGGTTATAGATAGTGTTATAAAAATATTAATAAGACAGCTTTGTAAATGTCTATTTTGCTAGTTAACTATATCTTCTCTAGCTCTGTGTTTAATCTAGGATTGCCCGCTTAGGTTAGTGAGCTCCACACGTTTCAACAATCATTTTCCACATTTACTAATTTGAACACTATGTCAAATGGTTTAATAATTTTGAACAAATTTGAGTTCATCACTGGACAGAGACAACCCTCTTTATGTGACACCTCTCTGGGCACCCTTAACTTGTTATGATTCTTATTTATTTATTAATAGCACATAATTAAATACAAGTGATCGAAAATCTTAATTTGTAGTTATTAAATTTCTCCCACAAGACTAACATATTTTTCACTTGGTGGATTATAAGGGTGTTGTAAATCTTTAAATAATAAGATAAACAATTTACTGTCATATTACTGCAGGTGGAAACTTCTTACTGAAAGAGTAAGAAAAATATGTCTTTTATTTATATTTAATGAGCCCCCATCATCCCACTCTTATTCCAGCACAAGTTGTAATATATGTGCAAGAAGGTTAATACATTTAACAATAAATTTATTAAATCAGCAATCAAATGTCTAACTAATGAATATAATCAAAAGAACATTGGCATTTACATCATTTCATATGTGTGGGGTTTGGGTTTGGTTTGTGTGTGTGTGTGTGTGTGTGTGTGTGTGTGTGTGTGTGTGTGTGTGTTTGTGTGTGTATGTGTGTGTGTGTGTGTGTGTGTGTGTGTGTGTGTATGTATGTGTGTGTACACAACCTTTTCAATGATGGCAGCTCTCACTAAAATGTGTTCACAATCATGCAGTTTGCAACAAGTGGATTTCTTTTTTATTAGATGACAGTCCAATGTACCTCTTCCAGGCACATTACACCACTGTTCCATAATCTTTGATGCGCACTAAAAGCATACCATGAGGAGTGTTTAAAAAAAATCTTCGTAAATTCTCGAGACCAAACCTAAACATCAATTTCTATTGTATTGGCTCTTGAAGAGAATTGCAGGAAACAACTTAGAGCAACTCGACTGCTGATAAGTTTCAATGATAATGCTGGATACACTCCAGTGTGATCCATTAGAGTACAATAGTCACAAGTGGATACAAGGTTCTAAAACAAAAGGCGTGCTTCTTTCTGCAAAAGTCAAAACAGCACTATATTTCAGGAATGTAGCTTTCATCTCTAAATTATTTTGTCTCTTTCGCACATTTTCAACGTACAAATCTGCAATAATATTTGTTAACCCGTTACTCACATGCAGCACAAGAAATATATCAGCAATTAAATTTCACAAGTATAATGTCCAAAGTAATGATATTATTGAACATAGAAATAATGTTTCAATTACATAAGCATTCTCCATGTCACATGTCCAGTTTTCATTTAACGACCCCGTCCTAAGTTAGGCGCTGATTATAATATCAATATTAATTCATAGGATAACCCCTAACCTTACCGACGGCTGGACTTGCCTAATTTATCTCCCTTCCAATGCCACAACCTCAGCTAGATTGTTCACGACACGTAGTCGGATAAATTAGTTGACTTCTCTGCTACAATGTTATCTCCTCTTTTATTTATAGATTAATAAATATGGTTCTTTATTCCTCTATTTATGACTCGCCCCCCCCCCCCCAGTAGCAGCTCCCTTGGTCGTACATACATTTATGTAATAATAAAGAGATAACAGTTAAGAAAGTTAAACAATAAAATTTAATAACAATAAATTTAGATCAAACAAGAGAAATTGACAAATCGATTTTCGCGAGTACAGAATGATTACGCGCGACCCGGAATGTCATTTCATTATGCACACCATGTAGAATCTAGTTCTGAAGGTTTTCGGGACTTAACTTATTAAGCACATGTGGTCCTGTTGTGTCTACTGACGCACGCTGACCTCCGTGACCTTAGGCAACTCTCGTCGTCGATAGGCAGGGATACGGTTCAGCACATACGCTCGTTCCTCGGTGTTTCGGCTCCAGCTGAAAGGCTTGGACTCCCACCGTGGTTTGAGCTGGTTAGAATTATGAGGTAAACCTCAAGACCGGCTGCAAATGCATAGTTAAATACGTTTCAGCCTCGTGTGACAGTATGATTTTTATGGGCCTTATAATAGCAGCGTTAATCATTCTTTACAATCTTCACTATCTCAAAATTTATATTACATGGAAATTCAAATATATAAAATCTTTATCTCTTCACTAACTCACAATTTTCATTACATGAAAATTCAAATATATAAATCTTTGTAAGATATATATATATTCCTCCATTAACTCAAAATTGCTAGTAATACAGTTTCGCTAATGACAACGTGGCGTCTTTGACTCTCCCGTGCTAACAATTAGTTAACGGTAGGTCAATTACATACACGTGGTGTCCTCACCACTACTACAAATCAACATAACTGCCACTTAGCTCTGTAGAAAAATGTATCATCTTAACAGCAATAAAATTCACAAGGAAATTCCACATACATTCATAATACAAAATATATAGAATTAATTAAACTCAATATAGAGAAATCAAAATATTACCACTATATTGTTTCTGATAGGCACGGTCGCAGATGGACGGACGGCTCTCTCTCTACCCATGTAAATCGGGCGCAATGCTTATGGCGTCTCACGCTTCCCTCCCATCCACACGCGTTTTATCAATAGCGTGACGTCATTTGCCGGACACTGGGAAAATCGTGGGGAAAACCCGGGAGAAAAGGTCATTTACCGGACACTGGGAAAACCGTGGGAAAAACCTTCACGTCATTTACTGGACACTGGGAAACCCGTGGGAAAAACCCGGGTGTAGGAAGAACAAAATTAAAATATGAAAAAGTTATTAGAGTTACATAATTTGTTTTAATATATCTTCACACACCCCAAATTAAACACACATTACATAATGGGTGTAAAAACTACAAATTATGTAAGTAACAGTTACGAAATTTATTAACTTGTTTTCATATGACGCAATAAGCTCGAAATTAATTTTAGGTCCAACGACCGGCAACATACGCGATTCACGAACTATTCTATGCAATAATTCCTTGACCCAACAAAACATTTCTTATCTGATTATAGTCCAATCAACATAAGAGAATTAATTACTTGAAAACAGAGATGTCTATCATCTACAAATGATAGTCTCTACCAGTAATTTAAAGTAATTTAAAAATAATTTCAATTTATCAAAATAAGCTACTACTACAAAAGATAATTTGAAAAAATAGAATGCTAGGTAGACATGGTTATGTCCCCTCTTATCTACACATGTATAATTATCAATGGTATCTAGAACAGCAGAAGTGTCTCTGTCACAAACTGGGAGGCTCGTTACAAGCCGACCCCGAGCTGAAGTTAGAGATGCAAGGGGTGAAGTCTATTTTTGGCCTGTTCCGGTGCACCTCCAAGAAAAGCCCGTGTGACGTATGCCAGTACTACGTCGTGTCAGGTTGTTACATAGACACACATGACATACACCACTGAGGTTTGGGTGGGGCCCAGTTTATTAATGTCATGCCAAGGAACGTTTTATTGGCGGTGTGTGTTGTGAGTGAGTATCATGAATGTGAATAAATGGACGAACAGACGAACGGTGCAAAACAATAGTACAAATTCTTTCGTCCCTCTCAAAAACTATGAATAACAAGAGAGTTGAACGATGGTTAAATCAGGATATTTATTTCCCGATTTAAAAGGGGCACTACTCTTTCGCACAGTGATTAATCCATTCATTCAACTTTCCAATGTCATACACTCTGTGGGAAATAAGGGGAGGATGAAAATGATGAAATTCAAAATATAAAATAAAGATTAATTACACAATTCTTAGGCGGCAAATGGGGCCGCTTTAACAATAGTTCACATATAAAATAAGAATTAATTTTAACATTAAAGTTCGTATTTCACAAATGATATAATAATGTTCATATTCTTAGTGTCCTAGAGTTAAGTATGTGCGCGTTAGCCGTGCTAATTATTACTCACTATTAATGTCAGAGTTCCAAGGAGATGATGTAAGCTCACACGTCACTTATAAGAGGCACTTCAAAGCGAAGACCGACGCAATTGAGGCGTCGCATTACAGGTGAAGATTCTGCAGAATCTAGGCACCACTTTCAGATTATCGCTGGGGAGAAATCTGAAATCTAGCTGACTGTTGTCAGCCTCGATAACTGTCATTGTTTCTTGGTTGTCGTGGAAACGGACACCCCAACGACGTTTAGCATTATCGGATGAAGTCATCCAGTGGGATGTGTCGTCGCATTCTATTGAGTGTAGAAATCCGGATATTTGTAAGATTACCTCGGTGCTAGCCTTCTCAATTGCGGCATAGATCTGCCAAACCAACTCAGACAGGGGGGATGACAAATTGGTCCCTCGTGTCGTTAACTGCATACAACCAGCGTCGCATACATCGGTTTTTCTTGACAGTGAACTTTCCACTTTGCCAAAAATTATACTGAGTAATTTTGCCTCGTTACTCAATATATGGCATCAGACGGATGGAAAACGGATGGAAAGAGATTTTTGCAGCTTTCCTTTATGAAATCTCTGTACATGAGATAATTCATACGTGAAGTTAGACTGGCTTCAGACGAATCGACGTTTTCAACATTCAGAGTAAAATCTTCCTTTTGCCTCTTATATAGCTTCACTGAAGGTTTCCAGAAACTTCCAAAGCTATGTCTTGTGACTCAATTTTTCCTTGGATATCTAGTGCTGTCCGTGCTGGACGCTTTTCTGTGGTCAATTCTAATGCGCACTGGCATTTCCTCTCGTAAACAACATGTGACCAGTAATGCGCAATTGTCCCAATTGTTTAATATACATATCTTTCACAAACTAATATATATATTCAATATGATATAATAACACACACTGCGTCACGAACGTCTGTCTACTAAAGAGATCTTAGGTGACCGTTACTGGAAGTTACATGCTACATATGAAAAATAACAAAACTCGGGTTACTCCAACTAGTTTTGTTAGCGGTCTTTTAAAATGAAATAAAATATAATTTCTGTCCCTCATTTCCTGTGACAGTCTCTATCAGTACAATCGATCTGAATTTTAGATTTGACTGGCTGCTTCTATGTGTGGCTTTCCTTAACACTTCAAGTGCGTCTGTGTGTGCTTCCATCTCCTTAGTCCAAAATACTGAAGGATTATCACCCACACCCATACATCTGTCAGTGTAATTCATTTGAGGGTTTAAATCTAGCCAGATTTCTCCTTTTCCCCCAGATCTATCATGTAACAGTGTATTTTCGTTCTTTCTGTGTCTGTCGCAAATTGTCAAGTCCTTGGAAGCTAATTTGCAATGTGCATCAAATCTCCATAAGTCCCACTGTTTCAGTTTCACTCTAACTGGTACCCTCCCAACATTCTTATGGTGGTTCATTACAGTTAAAGAGCATGAAACATCATCTTTGATTATTTTCTTCCTTGTCTTAAGGAAATAACCAGTTTCCCTTTCTGAACTGTTTTGTATGCTTTGTTGGTTTAAGTATCTGAAATGCAGACTTTCCCTTATGTTTAGAAGTCTGAATGAGTAATCTCTTCCCCGTCTCACTAGGATCAAGTTATGATTTGTGATCTCATTCACTTCACTAGTGATTTCAGAATATCATTTCGAACTTGGTTTCCAATCTAGCAGTTTAAGTTCCTTACTTTCTCTGCATGTAGATTTGAAATACGTCACCTCCCTACCTCTATCAAAGTATCTCAGTCCTCTCCGTCTTAACCCATTCACAACTAGGTTTTCGACTGTTGTTATGTCTGTCAATTTGTCTCTCCCCTAAGTCTGTGTCTCCTCTGTGACTCTAGAACTGTCTAATTCTCTACTCGTACATTCTCTAGTCATTCCATGATCAAACTCACTCTCGGTCATCACTAGTAAGTCAGATTCATGTGGTTGTATGAACAAGAGTTCACCGGGTTCAAACTCTACGGTCTTTTTACCTCCAAGAGTTATCGATTGTCTTCCCTGGACCATACAGTTCACTAAACCAACATAATCTGTTTCAGCTGGTTCAGTTAATTCGACCTGTCTCCATTCTATCAAATTGTCAGAATCTATGGTGGGAATTCCTTTAGTTTCTGTCACTATCGCACTGAATAACATCATTGTGTCCTCATTCTGTGTGTTGTAGGCTGCACTCTCACTGTTTCCTGTACCATAAATCTCTGCATCTGATGTCAGTAACAGCCCAGACATTTCACTCGTCAGAGATTCTAAAGGTAACCGTGGTCCCTTAGAATTTTACACTCACTCCTGTTTGTCAGTCTGTCACCCCCGTTTCCATCACCTATCGATTTGGTTCCATCACTTATTTGTACCGTGTCTTGACTACACTCTGTACTCATCCCAAGTAAATCAAGGAACACATCAGTTAATGAAACACTTCCCTTTTTGCTCTTACTCGTCATACTTGCGTATTCTGTCACACGTCTCACCTCCTCTCTCCCTACTGTTTTTGGTACGTACTCATGACATTCCTTTATCTCAACAGGTGAGTCAATAAAGGTGGTCCATGTACCGTGGCTTCTGTCTACGTCACTAAGTCCTTTAAGTGATTTATCTGCAGACAGCATTTCTGCCCTGTCTTTGACAACCGCGTGTATACAGGTCAGTACACATGCATTGTCATCGACCGTCTCTAGCAATCCTACACCAGAAATACTAGATTTCGTCCTTGTACAGTTTTCGACCTTATCTTCTCCCCTGTCACGTTTCAATGCTCGCGGTGTTTGACCTCGTCGGGTCATGACCTTGTAAGGCAACGGCATGGTTCTTCTGTTGGTTGCGTGAGTGGTGGGAATTATCGAAATGGCCTGGCTCATTGCAATCAAAACATGCTATACCGGTACGGTTGCGTTTGCGTTCAGAATTAGAGTGTGGTCGTTCAGACGTTACGTCTTGTTTAACATCTTTCTCTCTTTCATTCTTCCGATCGTTCACGCGACTAGTGGATCTACGCGCGTGCGTGTGCGGTTTGTACAAATCACCATAAGTCGGATTTGATCTAACGTCATCTTTAACAGTAGATTTAGATTTTGTTTCGATCTCAACCCATAACCATTCTAAGTCTAGATTTTCTTCTCGATAAGCGCTAGCTTCCTTTCCTTTAACCTTCTAATTTCGAAAATTAGCTCTCGTAATTCGGCCTGATCTGCTGGTATTTGAACTTCCCTTTCTTTCAGCTCCCTACGGTCCCTGCTGGATTGGAAATCCTTATCACACAACTGTTTTACTCGCTTTTTCGTGAGTTTTAGGCCTGGGCTTATCAAAGCTACCATTCTTTCCCTATGTTCTATTTCCTTTTCATTGAGCTTGAGTAGGACGTAATTACATAGCTCTTCACCTTCATATCCTAGCGAAGTGCCCACCTCTTGTTTACGTTCTAGAATTTCACTAAGTTGTAAACTCTCCTCGTTGCTCTTCCGATTTTCGATTCTTAAACACATCAAAGCTATATCGTGATCGCCTTCTATCTCTATCCTTTCTAGCCTAGCTTTGTGTTCTGCTGCGCGTTTTTCTCGCTCTCTGTCGGCCTTTTCTTTTCTTTTTCTATCTCTATCAGCTTTCTCTTCCTTTCCTATTCTTTCGAACTCAATCCTAACGTAGTTTGCTAGCACTAAGCCCTCGTATCCCAACAATGTACCCTTCCGTTTCAGGTTTTCAATAACCTGTTCAAAATCAAACAACTCCATCTTATATTTATTTAGAACTGGTCGTAAATAAATATCCCTGCGCGATGCGTACACTAACACGTTCGGCGATAACACGATTTGTCTGAAATAATATTAGGCGACAACCTTACAATATTAATTAATTTATTCAGAGCAAATTTCGCTGTTAATGTCCTACGCTCACGTGCTTGGCGACAGTCCGTCGTCTTCCAAGACTTTTCCGTAATGTCACGGCTCCAACCATACAACATTACAATATTATATTTAGTTGTCTAAATATAATGTCCCGAAGTCTAATGCAATTTACACACAGTGGTAATATTACTTTGACTTCTCTTTACAGATTTACTTAGTCACTTCCATACACGAGACTAAGAAATCTCAATATATATTAAAGACGCTACAACGCCTAGTACATATATATTCACAATGCAATTGTCAATATTTTTTTTTAACACTAGCAACGACTAAAATGTTTTCTTACATATAACAATTCATTCAACCTCTCCAGCTCTCTGCAAAAGAACGTATACATGTCAATAAACAACAACAAGTGAAAAGTTCCCGTCCTAAGTTAGGCGCTGATTATAATATCAATATTAATTTATAGGATAAACCCTAACCTTAGCGATGGCTGGACTTGCCTAATTTATCTCCCTTCCAATGCCACAATCTCAGCTAGATTGTTCACGACACGTAGTCGGATAAATTAGTTGACTTCTCTGCTACAATGTTATCTCCTCCTTTATTTATAGATTAATACATATGGTTCTTTATTCCTCTATTTATGACTCGCCCCCGGTAGCAGCTCCCTTGGTATTACATACATTTATGTAATAATAAAGAGATAACAGTTTAAAAAGTTAAACAATAAAATTTAATAACAATAAATTTAGATCAAACAAGAGAAATTGACAAATCGATTTTCGCGAGTACAGAATGATTACGCGCGACCCGGAATGTCATTTCATTATGCACACCATGTAGAATCTAGTTCTGAAGGTTTTCGGGACTTAACTTATTAAGCACATGTGGTCCTGTTGTGTCTACTGACGCACGCTGACCTCCGTGACCTTAGGCAACTCTCGTCGTCGACAGGCAGGGATACGGTTCAGCACATACGCTCGTTCCTCGGTGTTTCGGCTCCAGCTGAAAGGCTTGGACTCCCACCGTGGTTTGAGCTGGTTAGAATTATGAGGTAAACCTCAAGACCGGCTGCAAATGCATAGTTAAATACGTTTCAGCCTCGTGTGACAGTATGATTTTTATGGGCCTTATAATAGCAGCGTTAATCATTCTTTACAATCTTCACTATCTCAAAATTTATATTACATGGAAATTCAAATATATAAAATCTTTATCTCTTCACTAACTCACAATTTTCATTACATGAAAATTCAAATATATAAATCTTTGTAAGATATATATATATTCCTCCATTAACTCAAAATTGCTAGTAATACAGTTTCGCTAATGACAACGTGGCGGGTTTGACTCTCCCGTGCTAACAATTAGTTAACGGTAGGTCAATTACATAACTTGGTGTCCTCACCACTACTACAAATCAACATAACTGCCACTTAGCTCTGTAGAAAAATGTATCATCTTAATAGCAATAAAATTCACAAGGAAATTCCACATACATTCATAATATAAAATATATAGAATTAATTAAACTCAATATAGAGAAATCAAAATATTACCACTGTATTGTTTCTGATAGGCACGGTCGCAGATGGACGGACGGCTCTCTCTCTACCCATGTAAATCGGGCGCAATGCTTATGGCATCTCACGCTTCCCTCCCATCCACACGCGTTTTATCAATAGCGTGACGTCATTTGCCGGACACTGGGAAAACCGTGGGGAAAACCAGGGAGAAAAGGTCATTTACTGGACACTGGGAAAACCGTGGGAAAAGCCTTCACGTCATTTACTGGACACTGAGAAACCCGTGGGAAAAACCCGGGTGTAGGAAGAACAAAATTAAAAATATGAAAAAAAGTTATTAGAGTTACATAATTTGTTTTAATATATCTTCACACTCCAATACAATTCATCATAGATCAATACCAAGCATGTAAGAAATGTTTCGTTCACCTCTATGAACAGACTAGAATATCAAAATTAAAGTGATTAGAATATAATAAGAATTTCTTCAACAAAATAACTTTCGGGCCATCCCCATTGGAAAAATGTTGTTATGAACAAGTGTGAGACTATTAGTCGGGAAAATCTAATCATCTGCTTGAAATTTGTTTTGGATTGCTTCAGCAAATTCTAGCATATTCTCCACCTGAGCTGTTTACTCCAACTCTGGAATGCACACACACAAAAAAATAATCAAAAGCAGTTCCCAAGATCGGGTCATTAGCATCAAATATATAATTATTTAGTTTAGAAATAGGTATAGGCAAATTTATTCCGCCCTACGTTTGTAACTGAGTAGAGAGATAGATGAGTGACGAGTTAAGTATTAAGGATGCCTGCATTGCTCTAGTTTGGCTGATCCACAAGGTGAAGATTATTGTTGTGTGGTGTGGATACTGATGCACAGTCATACGAAGCTATTGTCAATGGATTGGGACACATCTCACATTGACCAAATGATCCTACTGCTTTACAATTTCCAGTTGATTTCTAGTTGGATAAATGACCTCTGCGATGACCAAATGTGATTGTAGAAGATGTGAGAAAGCCATTTCTATTAATTAGCGACATATTAGTTCTAGCTGTGTTTTGAAATTCTATTTTCTCTTTGACCTAAATAACAGTACATATTAAGTTACAATTATACTAACGTTTTAGTATGAATCTACAAGTGCATTTGAGAGTTCTCAGGTTATATATTTCAAATTTTCAATTCAAATAGTTGACATTAATCGCTATGTGTAGTTAAATTCGTCTTTTATACTGCGACCAATAGAAATCGCGAAATCTTCCTAAAACTGAAGTGGCTTACTGAGGTCATTGCTTTATTGACATTCAGCTGTTGACGGACATTCAGCATCGTCTTTATTTTTTTTTTCGCTGTTGACCACCTTCAAAAAATTGTATCAGCAGTGACTTAAATTTCGAGTCGAGAGGATATTTCTTCTTCAGAGAAAGAAAGCGTTACTAAACTCAAATAATTTTAAATTTAAACAAAACCCCGAACAAGTGGTGGAACAAAATTTTCTTCAGTCGAGTAGCGGCTTGCTCATGGGATATGTTAAATCGAACTAGTATTGTGCATGCATTTCGCAGACTTTCATTTTGACTCACTTTACATTCCAAATTACTTTTGACTCTTTGTATTGATTAATGGTTGTTTGTTTGTTTTTTTAAAAAGTTTATTTAATCCTTGTTTTGTGATATGTTGTATCGTATTGGAAACAAAAGTACTTGTCACTTATTATCAAAACGGCAGTCACGACAACGATATAAAGTACTGTTTCTAAACGTCTGTAAACAAAAGTACTTGTCAATTATTATCAAAACGGCATTCACGACAACGATATAAAGTACTGTTTCTAAACGTCTGTAAACAAAAGTTGACAGTAGTATAGACAAAATAAACAAGTGACTTATAGTACAATAAATTTAAATACAAAAAAACATAGTAATTGTACGATTTACATTTCGCTCTGTGCGTACTCCAGCCTCACATCAATAAACATTTAAGCATAAATAACGAATAAAACCTAGATAGACAAGGTTACAGGAAAGCCAGTGCAAACACACGTTGAACGCAGTTAACCAAGCCACCCCAAGACCTAAGGGGGTGTTTGTTGGAACACAAGTCTATGGAATTAGAGTGAAGTATGGAGTAAATGTATCTTAAATCCCTGTAACCCGACCCGGTCCATGACCTTTGTTAGCTAGAGATAAGGGCCTGGAGAATAATGATACCAGCTCATGAATTAGGAAGGAGGTAATAATATATCTGGACCACAGGAAAGACCAGTAAAAAGCACGAACTCGTTAGAAATAGGAGATTCGCGTGTCGTCATAAACTAGCATAGGCACAGAATAGGTAACTTCAAAGCAAATGAATTATGGAGTGAAAACCCTTTATATAGAGAAATAGAACAGTCTCTTTACCATTCATTAATTACATACATTCCATTGACATTCAACTCGCACGCACGCTTCGCGATGGCGGCGCGCTACGGGTGAGTGCAGACAGACACCAACAAGAAGAAACAACAAGACAGACTTCAAAACTACAAGGGACGCAAGTCGGCACTGAATAAAACCGTTGGCTTAACAGTTACCACCAACTCACCTCACTACAGACGACTTTCAAACTCCAATACAGACTACACTTCTCCAGACCGGCTACCGATGGCGGAAACCACAAAATTATGCAGGCCTCAATCCGACTACACATCACACAGCGAGAGCGGCAGAATCCATGGGCACAAAGACTGGTGAGTCTCAAACTTTCTGGTCTAGTGTCTGTGGTACAAACATAACATGCACAAAATAGGAAATTACCCTAAGATGAGGAATAAAATCTTTCACCCACATCACCAGCGACCACAGGCAGACGAAGAAAAACAACACTCAAACACAACACCACCACCCTACCTGAACACAAGTGAAAGGAGGAAGGCCCTACAGGAATCCCACAAAAATCTGAAAATATCGGGAAGATAAAAAGTTTTAATGCAATTCCTGTGGGATAAAGAAGTTAACCTGAAAAATCAAGTCGGGTGTCAGATAAAAAAAATATAATATATATACTTTCGGCCATGTAGGAAGAGAAAGAAAATCAATTGAAATAGGGTCTCGGTTTAAAAGTAGTCACTGTTGTCTCTGTCTCTTGTGGGGTTGTCCGTGCTTAGGCTTTCCACTTCCTAACACCTCAGGTGTCGAATGGGCAGCTTTCTGCTGAATCCGAAAAGATTGACCGCCTGTCTGTAGGTTGACCATTGGGCGTGACCTGTCTCCTCATTGTGGGTTGCCACTAATAGATTCATGATGTTTTCTTGCATTTCCCTGCCTTACCTACCACCTTAGGCACGTAATCGAAAAACTAATTGTACTTTAAGTTCAAACTACTGCTATTGTTCTAACAGGCAAAATATGCATAGTTTTCAAAATAATAATATTTTGTTTCGTAATTTTGTACAATGATATTGACAAGGCGCACAAGCAGCTATGGTATTGGTAATGTCGGAATAAAAGAGAAATGGAATGATGGAGAGATATTTAAAGGGTGAAGAAGGAATGACAAACTAAAAGTATATGAACGAAAGCATGTGTGACTGTAATAAGTATGTATGACAAAATCTACACAACTAGTTAAAGCCTTTTGAAAATTGTGATGACAAGCTATAGTGTTCTATATTAATGTTACCTTTCTTTCATACTCCCTTTATAACTGTGGCCTTCTTTTAACAGAATACCTTGATTATTTAAAACTTCAGACTACTGTTTGTACTGAATTGAAATACAATGCACAACCGCAGTAAATTCATTATGTCAGATATATATAGCGAGTTCTTTCCAATAAATTATATTGACGGGTGCATTGCGACTGAAGGATGCGACACTCCTCGACTTTCAACAAATGTGATCACCGTTAGTTCAACGCCAAATACGTACAAGAATAGGAGAGCAGGCTTCAAAAGCCGTCAGGTAATACTTCAACTAATGACTGTCATCATTTTAGATTAAACTTTAATTTATTTTGTGAACATCGCCATGTTCTTAAAGCACTGTGCATTCTAGCAGACTTCACGTTGTCACAATTGTATGCACTTTCTTTTAAATATTATTGTTTTAAATTCATTGTAGTGTGTTCGTGTATACTTATTTTAAAATTCTAATTATAGAATGTTTGATTATTTTGGTACATCCTCCGATGCATTCATAATTTTAAGTCCTGAATAACTTTACAGTTACAAGAGATTGCCTGGATATCTGGTGAGGCTGCTCTTTGGTTTTATCCCGTGTTATAAAGTAGATGATTTCATCAAATGGGATGCAGCCTGACATGCGGGTACATCACTCACATGGAACAGGTAAAGAGACCTTTCGGTTAGCGTTTGTTCTTCTAACTATGCTCGGTTTTCAAGATGTACAAGCGACTGCATCTGAAATTAGAAATGACATTCTATGAACTAAAGGTATACATTGGCAAACTCTGAAGCAGAGATCTGTGTGGACACAGGGTCGGATGCTATACAAATGGAGAACTTTTTATAATAAAATCTAACTATCCACGTAAATTACGCACTAAGAGAAATAGTCTACAACAAATCAAAATTAATCATAAAACCTCCACAAACGTTCTTACATTGTCCGTACATTTATTATTTACTTATATTTATACACACTTGTATGCACATACATTCCGACACATGAACACAAGCAGGAAACTTGTTGATACTTGATTCTATGAAAGAATGGAGTTAAAGATGAATAAACTGGAAACTTAATGTTTGTTCCCTGATTATATTTTACATGGAGAAAGCAGCTTTAGTTGAATCTTATTCAATTTATCTTAGCATAGACATCATCAGTCAACTTAACATATATATAATCAAGTTCGTAGATATAGTTTCATCTAGGAATGAGGGTGGGGGTTTATAGAGATAATTATAGAGAATGTACATACATTTTGCAATGATGGCAGTTGTCGCTAGCATGTGTTCATAATCAAGTGGTTTGCAACAAGTCACTTTCTTTCTTATTAAATGACAGTCCAATGTACCCCTTCTAGGCACATTACACAACTTTTCCTGAACCTTTGAACACACCATGGAGAATCATCTAGAACTTAGTATGTGCTATCAAAGTACATCATGAAATGCCACCCGGTAGGCATCTTTACTACAATGAAATCTAGAGAAATTTCTTATGCTAAAGCTGTCTAATGTTGCACTTAACATGCTGAGCACAACATCACAACATCTGCCTTAAACATGACTAAACTATAGCACTGTTAGCAAATATATATATATCATTTTCAATATACAAAATACATTTAATAAAGTGACAAAATGGAGAAAAGTGAAAATATTTGTCACATACTCTTTAGCAGCAATGTATAACAATGCTCATTATTGTTGCTGAATATTTTAAAAAATTACTGAAGCTCTTGAAAAAAGTGGAAATGAGCAATAGTTAACAGATGCAATGTTAATTCTTTAGTAAATGATAACTTTTTATAACACATTAACTTTTTATAAAGTAACAGTTGACTTTGAAAAGCGTACAGGAATAAAATGCATGCATGCACTTCGTGTAAATCTGTGTTCGCTTGGCTAAAAATTCAAACGTTATGTATTACTCTTAAAACACACACACACACACACACACACACACACACACACACACACACACACACACACACACACACACACACACACACACACACACACACACACACAGACATCTTGGTAGATAGGTAGTACGTAGAAAGAGAGAGCCAGACCGGTTGGCTTTAACCACGAAGACACTGGATTCCAAGACCTGTGTAAATGCAGATAAAAATGTACAGTATGTGAGAAAAACGGTAATGGCGCACCGAACGACAGTACTAACAGGTAAGCAGCATGCTAATTATAAAAGTATTATAACAAAATATGCACTGTTTCAAGACACATGGCTTTGTGGTGATACAGAAGGTTGTATAAGCAATTAATTTTGTGTTGACACAGAAGACTGTATGTGCATTTAATTGTGTGGCCACACAGCAGATCATATGGTCATTTAATAGTATGGTGACACAGCAGACTACTGTGTAAGCATTTAACTGTATGGTGTCTCAACGGACTGTATGGCATTTAACTGTGTGGTGACGCAACAGACTATGTATATTTGAATGTGATGACACATCAGTCTACAGTATAAGCATTTAATTGTGTGATGACACAGCAAACTAGTGTATAAGCATTTAACTGTGTGGTGACACGGCATATGCATAGCGCCATAACCATTTAAATTTGGTGACACAACAGACTGTTTGTGCATTTGACTGTGTGATGACACATCAGACTACTGTACAGGCATTTAATTGTGTGGTAACACAAAACACTGTATATGCATTTAATGGTACGTATGGTGATACAATAGACTATGCATGTGATTGTGTTTTGTGATACAGCAGACTGTAGTTTGAGGGATAAAAAGAAATATTTCGTGAAATTGCGATTCCTATGATACTGGCAGTAGCACGTTAACATAAAATCTTTCTTTTCAGCCGCAACCATTGCTTACTGTAGAGAACAAACAGTTGAAACATACATTACACACGTCCGTAAAATTTCCTTAAACTCTAAGATGCCCTTACTACAGAGGACAAAATGTTCATATGTTACTTACTTATATTTTAATTACTTTAATATTTTAAAATCTGATGAGTCGCATACTTAATCTATGGTTTTCATCTGAGCCTCGGTTTGACAGCAAGCGCAATCTCTCACAATTGAATGAATACCGTCATCGTACTCATCTACAGTCGCCATTTTGTTTACTCCATTGCTCGGGTGGATCGAAATCTAGAAAAAAGTCATGTAGATGATGTGAAAGCGTTTTATTTAATTCAATATTATGACTATGTTTGAGCATTTCCTCCACCTCCCCTCCCCATATTAAATAATTTGCAATTACTAATAGTTTTTCTCCGCCGCTAAATTGTCTACTCGATCGTCTTAGTACGATCTTAACCTATGTTTTTCTACTGTCGAAAAAAGAGTTTGGAAATTACACTAGAGTACTCTAAATATTTAGGTTCCGTCTTAATTTGCGCGAATTTGAACAAAACTTGCAAAAGATGCGGATGTAAAATAGAAGATGACTAGGAAACGACCCTACGATGAAAAAGAAAAACTTTCACCCACAACAGCAGCGACCACAGGCAGATGAAGAAAACAACTATCAAAACACAGCATCGTAGAACACCACCACCCTCCTCAAATACAAGTGAAAGGAGGAAGGCCCTACAGGAATCCCACAAAAACCGAAAGCATCGGGAAGATGATAAGTTTTAACGCAATTCCTGTGGGGCAAAGAAGTTAACGGAAGAAGAAGATACCATGTGCTTTTCTCCAACAACAACACACTTCGAGTGTAACAGAAAAGGCTCGGTTTATTTAGAAGAAATAGGTCAATATCTGTAGGAATGTGCAGCCAAAAGGCTTTTATTAAAAAAGAGTGTATGAAATTTTAAGGATTCCATAGGCTGTTGTTACAGATGACTTTGATCCTAGGTGTCACTGAACGAAGGTAAAGTTGCATTTTATAATATTTTATGATTAATAAGTTTGTTATGTATAATTAATTTACCTCTATTTCAGGGTAGTGAAATTATGCTCATAGAAAATGATTGAGCATTATATATAATGAGCACTATATAGTTAACGTTAGCAGTCTATGATCACTACATTTATTAATTGCATGGTCTCGTGTTTTCTCGTGTTTTCTCGGCGTGTGTTTGGTCGCATCACATCTTATTTTCTCGTATTGCGGCTTCATATTACTTGAGTGCATCAGATGTTGATTTGTATGAATGCTGTACTATGTCTCCTTGTGAGAGAGAAGTCTAGACTCAGCCACCAGAGAGCGCCAGTGACTTCGCTGAAACTCCACCAGTATGACTAAGATAAGTAAAATAGTTCATTGGCCAGGAGTGTGGGAACAGTTTGATAAGCAGGTAAACATTTAATAAATAAAGAACTGTCAGAAACTGTGTGAAGCAATTTAGTAACCAGAACTGAAAATATCTGAGAAAACATTTTAGAAGTTGTGAACTGAAAAGAATCTATGGACTTGTAAAATATCATTCAGGGAAAGCTAAATAGCTAGGGAGGCTAACTTTTCTCTGATAGATGTTATGATGCTTTAATTGTGGATTTTGTAAATGATTATTGTTTTCTTTTATTTTATAGTTCATTTTTCTTTTCTATAAATATTTGTTAAATTTCACCTGTCTTGCGTCATTTCTTATCATCTCCAATTCGTGTAAAATCCATAATTGTAGTAATTTTATATGTCTATAGTGTCATTTTTGTGTCTATATAAGTGAGGATCCCGATCCTCTGGGAGCGAACAAGTCACAGAGGTGATTGACCTCAATTTTTTGTGTTGTCAATCTTACGGGGTACCAACAACGATCATGACGTAATAGAGAGAGATATGACGTGAGAGGATGGCGTATGAAGTTGACAGACTGTACATGCTCAACCGCAGCGTTATACTAGCAGACTAAATGTTGAGATGCAACACAAATAATTCAAAAGCCAAGTGTGTGTGTATGTGTGCGTGTGCGTGGTGTGTGTGTTTGTGCGCGTGCGTGCGTGCGTGCGTGCATGTGTTTGTGTGTGTGTGTTTGTGTGCGTGTGTGCGTGCGCGTGTGTGTGTGTGTGTGTGTGTGTGTCTGTGTGTGTGTGTGTGTGTGTGTGTGTGTGGTCTAGCAGGTGTAAATAGGTGGCAGTAAACAGAAGGAGAGGAATTGTTCTCTTCGCCCTCCTTCTTTAATGACAAAAATCGTGTCGGAAGTTTAAAATTTGCATGAAATATGTTTATTTCAAAATTAATATTATTTTATTATTAATAAAGTATTTAAGTAAGTAGGTACGTAAATAAGAGGTACGTAAGTAGGTAGGTACTTAGGTAAGTTAGTAGGTAAGTAGGTACGTAGGTAGGTAAGTAAGTAAGGTTATGGAGCAGAATGAGTAAAGAGAACAAGAGAGAGAGAGTTTTAGTCCTCTTAATCTCACTCAATTTTCAGTCCGTATCTTTGTTGCTGTTCGCTGTTCAACTCTCTTTCCCCTTATTCTATGCTATTACAACCCATGTCCTTCACCTTCACCTTCATCAAATGGTGTCAGAAGTGGGATAGCTTCTTTCTTTAGTATCTAGTGATTCGAACCCGTTAGAATTTGTGGCTGTTGGTCGTAAGTAATTCTGTATCCTAGGCGCTATGCTTAGAGTTGTGTTAGATCCGAGAAACGTCGGATAGTCTGGCAGTGTGGTTGCTTGTGTATCTGTTTCTTTTTATAGTGGCTTTTTCTCTGGACCCAGAGGTCACTTTTCGCTATTATATGGATAATTCTGAAACTTCTTTAGAAAGAAATATTACCACTTCCCGATCTATAAGAGACCAGAGACGAGATAAAATAGGAACGCCTCGCTTCAAACACGGGAACGTACGACGCAGACTGACACTTATCCTCTCTTTAGCAGGAGTAATAAGGACATACAAATCAAACCTGACTTTTACAATGGCACTAAGGACTGAGACGCCTACATTAAATATTTTGAAATGTAATTGTGAAACTAAATGCCACCGCTTCTCGAGGCCAGAGAACGACAAGGCCAGTTCAAGTAGGATGTGAAAAGTTATTGCACCAATTCGAAATTCTAACAGAAGAGGTCCGCCGGTGAAAAAAGGAAATGACAGTGATAATTGTCTCTACGTGAATTGTCTTATAAACAATATCAACAGAAATGTATTTGATGATAGTGGATCTACGCTTCTAGTCACAGGGTGAATGTTGATCCAGGACCTTTGAACACTCCCCTACTAGGAGTGAATGGACAGGCTATAAATTGCAGTGGTCAAGTTGAGATAAACTTGAAGGGCATTTCTAATAGATAGAAAATAATCGTCTGTGAAACATCTAGACGCCATATTAGGGCAAGATTTTCTTTTGAAATATGTGACTGTGTTAGATTTGAAACTTTGAAAGATGAGGACTGAAACTTTCGCCATTCTAAACTAGGGTCTAAAACTATGGCTAGTACAAATTGACAGACTAACTTTATATCAGGGAAGAAATAAACCAAGGTGGGTGGATGAACTGAATTGGTAGTCCTGATAATTATCAGTTACGAGTATAAGTTATGAAAATCTCGAACTTTTAAACTGACACAGATACGATCGACAATAGCCTTCCACCATGGATTGTGAAGTGAACCTTTGGATTTAATTTTGAAACGTGGTTGAACGTAAAAGGTGAATAGTTGAGATGGCCTGTATCATCTATGCCCTTGTGGTCTCTTTTAGTTTTAAAATGTGACTAAGTCTGGCCTATAGCTTTCCATCACTTTTGAACATTCGCATTCTAATCCGTCCATGTTTAAATTTCATGTATTCATTTATAAACTATACATTTTAATGGCTTCGTTTTTGTTAGAGAAGACAAAAGCACTACAGAGATTCAAATTTTGCTCGGGTGTTGATATCACTAAGATATATTATCTGTCATGAAAACATTGAAAACATTATTCACCTAACAGAGATAAACGACATTATTAATACCTGGTGTTAGGTATGACTAACAGAGTTCACGCAGAGTGATTAGGAAACAAATCCTTTACGCTAGTATTCTAAAGACCGGATACTGAAATTTAAAAGTTTGTTTATTTTTCTTTATTTTACTATCTTTGGTCCCAAAAATCAAATGTCTGCATTCAAAACTAAACTAACGAATGGATATGTCATGCAAGCCGTTGAAAGCGTGGGTTGTAAAAAAATAAAAATATAAAAAATTGGCCTAAACTAAACAAAAGTAGGTTCTGCTACACGAAGCTTGTCTTTCAATCTATTGAAGGTCTCGGTTTCATTTTGCTACCTGTGAGGATTTCTTCTTCTCACTTTACACTGAAAAGTGCATTCTGCTTGGAGTAGTGAATTTGAAAGTGGTCAGTTCAGTGGGGTGTTGGTGGCGACAGCATTGTTATTTCTTTCTTCTTTTTTTTTTTTACCTTTCTGCCTAAATGTTTACAGACGATGTAGTGTGTTTGTTTCTGTAAGGAAAGTAATAAGTGTTTAATGGATTTATTTTTCTATTTGTGGCTGTTGATTTGGTGTTGAGTGTGTGGAAAGTGTGACTTGTAGCAGATGTGTAGTGTTGAGTGTGACTTGTAGCAGATGTGTAGTGTTGAGTGTGACTTGTAGCAGATGTGTAGTGTTGAGTATGACTTGTAGCAGATGTGTAGTGTTGAGTGTGACTTGTAGCAGATGTGCAGTGTTGAGTGTGACTTGTAGCAGATGTGTAGTGTTGAGTGTGACTTGTAGCAGATGTGTAGTGTTGAGTGTGACTTGTAGCAGATGTGTAGTGTTGAGTGTGACTTGTAGCAGATGTGTAGTGTTGAGTGTGTGGAGAATGTAGCATGTGTATAGTGTCGACGAAAGTTTTTCTTTTTTCATTGTATAGCGGACAGTGCTATAGGAAGTGTTGTAGAGTGGACAGTGCAATAGGAAGTGTTGTATAGCGGACAGTGCTATAGGAAGTGTTGTAGAGTGGACAGTGCAATAGGAAGTGTTGTATAGCGGACAGTGCTATAGGAAGTGTTGTAGAGTGGACAGTGCAATAGGAAGTGTTCTATAGTGTTTTCTGTTCTACCTTAATTGCATGTTTTTGTTTGACCTGAAATCTTGTGTTAGAAGTGTGTTGAATTTATCTTGATCTGAAAATAACTTTGTCGTGAGAGGTGCTGGGTAAGTTAGAGGGTGTGGGCGTTTTGTTTATCTTATAAATCTGGTTAATATTTGTGTCTCTTTTGAATTGTATGTGGGAGTGTGTTACTCTCTGTCATTTTTTGTACCATATTTTCCCCATTGTCAGCTGTTTCATTTTCAATTATATTCTTGTGGCTTGGAATCCATAAGAACATCGTGGTAACATTCCTTGTTTTAAGTTCACGTTGTAATGTCTTATTTGTTTGTGATGTATGTTCTAAAAGTGTTATTTGTATTGTCTGTATTGAAGATAACAAGTCGGTTATTATTAGTATGACTTTAGTTGGGGGCGGGGAGATAAGGGTGGGTGTTTTTTCAGTTCTGAAAGAGCTTGTTGTATGGCTATCAGTTCTCTTTTTTTCTTTCTTTCTCGAGCACTATGACCCAAATAAAAAACTAGTGGAGCTAGAAATTAGTTAAGTCAAATTTGGCCCAAAGAAAGGCTGTGACAAAGGTCAGACATGAACCAACCAAAAGCATATGAAATACTTAGGGGTTAATATCAGATATGATTCTAAGACGTTATTAATTAATTGATAGCATAGGGATATGGTCCATAAAGTTCATTATATGAACTTTGAAGAGTGTTAATAAAAATGTGACATGCCCAGTAAAAGCTATTAAGAGAACTTTTATCACCTTTTAATGCATGAAAGTCACGCATGATACGGTGTTATTTTTTTCAAATGAATACCTGATTGACCAACAATAAGGGATTTAGGATACGGTAATACACGAAGTAAATGTACGTGTGTGCAGCATATGAGTTTTGCAGTAAGTGACGTGTATTGTGTGACTTAAGCAACTTTAAGCAATATCATACTTTTTATCCCTTCCAAAGCTATATTTCACTTTAATACTGTTGTCTTTCTTAGGAATATTTGTGTGGCTACGACTTCAATTTATTATTCATTTAATTTAAATACGAAGGAAGTTTACACAACTAAAACTGTCAATCAGAGATTAGGACCTCGACTCACTACTCATGTCTATGTATATACTCAAATTAAATCTTCATTGTTTATTTCAGACATACCGGCACTTACGTACACAACTGTAACCAGTCTTCAAGAAACGGGTTTTGAAGCCGAGAAGATCCGGGACGGTGACACATGTCGATCCAACTTGCACTGTGGTAGACGGTGCGTGGGCGTGGCGTAAAGAAGTACTCGCGCAGAAATAGTTTTGTCCAATCGCGGTATCGAGCTAAGTGAGGTAGACCTATGGTTTTGTCGGCTGTCTCCTCATTGCAGTGAGAACAATATATCGTCAGAACGTTTATTTTGCACATTCTTCTGTCTTCACGGAAACGTTTGGAAGCGTGGTTTTCTGTGCGCATGCGGTTAAAGACAATTTATCAGTGCATATTTTTAACAGAGTTAATGGCTCCAGACGTAAGGATAGATTGGAATAAGTAAGCAAATGGATGTGCGTCGAATGTGCTTACAAATATGTAACAGACATTTTCTATTTAAGCACGATTACTTCTTTTATGTTAAAGGAGCGAAACAAAATGCATTTTGAAATTTTCTATCGGAGATATCTCCAGAACAATTATCAGTCATTGGATACAGAAAAATAACGACTTTTTCAGTATACTTTTAGTAAATCATTATTTATTAAAATCAGAAAGAAAAATAACCTGTCATACGAATGTCTCTTTTCTGCGGTTAAATCTGACCTCTTATGAAATATTTTAGCAAAGAAAGGAAGGGAGTTACGAAGGAAAGATATTACTTGTTTCAATATATTTTAATGCACGGTTTCTAGAGGAAACTTTAATATGAAGATAATGTCTGCCAAGGGAAATAACACGCTTATGTCTTTAACTTCGTTATTTTATTCTGGCAATGTTTTCAAATTTTCTTATTTTCAGTTTTGTTTTATTATATTAGTTTATAATTAATGTCTTGAACTTAAAATTACACAATGGTTTAGTTCAATTACTCTTCTACATCTTATTCAGAGACGACAAATTATTGTATTTTTTCCTCATTGATGTACGCAGTGCATTAGTATAAAGTTAGTCAAGGACTAGTTTACGCGAGTTCTGTGAAATGTTTTCTCATTAAACTAACTTTTACACTTTTTGCACTGAAATTGTCTGGATTTCAAACTATGGGTTACATCTATGTTGCCATGGATTAACTCGCTGTTGCCAAGGATTAACTCACTGTTGCCATGGATTAATTAAATGTTGTCATGGATTAAGTCAGCGTTTCCAAGGACTAACTCATTGTTTCTAAGGATTAATTGAATGTTTTCAGGAATTAACTCACAGCTGCCATTTATTGACTCAATGTTGAAATGGACTAAATGTTGCCATGGATTAACACAATATTGCTATTAATTAAGTCAATGTTGCCATGGATTAACTCTGTATTGATATTAATTATCTAAATGTTGCCATAGATTAACTCAATGTTGTCAATAATTAACTCACTGGCATGGATTCAGTCATTGTTGCCACGAATTAACACAATGTTGCCATGGATTACCTGAATGCTGGCGTGGACACTCACAGATGGAGATTATGTGTGACGTCAGCGAACTGATAGTACTTACTAAATCGACTGGATCAAAAAGTCAAACGTTATAGGATGAAGTTCATGAACAGTGTGTATCGTTTATTTTTATAATTATTATTTAATTTACTTTTATAATAATTCATACGAAACAAAAAATGTGAGACATGGGAATACTGAATGACCGTAAGTCCTAGATTTTTCAAGTTACACACGAACGTTTATATGGGTTTTATAAAATACTGCACCGATAACTGACTGACTATAAAGACTGGTTTCCGCAGTCAAGAGAGTTTGATTTTCTATGCACAATTTCCAGGATATACAGCATTTTTATTATACTGAGTGAAGTGAAAGACATTTCCACTATATTCAACATCGACAATGACTTTGCCACTATTCGAAATGAATTCAAAGATATTAGTCACTAAACTGATTGAGCTCAAAAGTATTAACCACTATTCTAAATGAATTCAAAGATATTAGCCACTAAACTGATTGAGCTCAAAAGTATTAACCACTATTCTAAATGAATTCAAAGATATTAGCCACGAGGTCAAAGACATTAACCACCATTCTGAAGGAATTCAAAGATATCAGCCATTAGAGTGAACGAATTTTAAAATACCACTATCCTCTTTTACTAAATCTAAGTCATCACTTTATGTTAATTTCGTGCTATTCTATACACTGCAAATGCACCTGTACTGAACGACCACAAAACGAGAGTTTTATTTCGGTTAATAGATGTTAGTTTGTGTACAGTTCTATGCAATACGTGTCTACCCTTATCTCAGTCTCATTGAGCCATAATGCGTTGTCTCTTTAACTTAACAAAATTCACAGTGCAACATTCGCAAAAAGGTACTTTTAGCGTCACTTTCAATGACAATAGTTTAGCTGGTTTAATATCTTGGAAATTCAACTTTACAAAATTCAGCAATCAGAAAAACACGACAGAAGCAATTATATTTAAACAACAGGCCTTCATTCGATACACTTCGGCAGCAACATAGCTCATAAAAACAAACTCAGGTAGTGATGATACTCTGAAGTGATGAAGAAATTCAATGTTCGTAGAACTTATGAAAGGTTTATGTATACCTGATACAGGTAATCTGCTGTCTGCCCTGCCTGGTCTTACGTTACATGCTGACTCGGATTATCACACAAGTGATTTTAATCCCTTGTCGAAATACTTAAATTACTGATTATAATCATAAGCTCTTCTATTTATGACCATCCTACCAAACAAATACAAAAGCAAAACTAAAAAGCAAACAACCTACTCAACAAAATATCAATAACAATAAAAGCCAACAAAATTCCCCGCCACCTGAATCCGATCTCGTTTCATTGATTAGCAGCTGAATGTGTATGGAAGTCGTGTGAATAGAAGTCAGGTATATAGAAGTCATGAGCACATAAGTCAGATTTAATAGAAGTCATTTATAGAAGACTGGTGTATAGAAGTCAAATTCATAGAAGTTGTTTATAGAAGCGAGGTGTATAAAAAGTATATGCACAGAAGTCAGGCGAACAGAACAAAGTCCTGCTACAAATGGCACATGGTAAATCATTGCTTTTGAGATTTCCTGCCATTCCACGCACCACTATGAAGTAAATTGCCTTTAAACAATGCACTACAGCATTAAATTTCACCTTCATTTGCATGCTGTGTACGAGAGTAAAGGTCTTAGCAATTATTTTTTTTTTTACTAATATTATTAAAAGAAAGTATGCAGACAGACTAATAGTAAATCTTTCTGAAAAGGACCTGCTTATTTTTCCTCCGAGTTACTTTATTATGTACAAACTCGGTCTTAGTTCTCACAAGCAATGTTCCCTCTAAGATGCACCCCCCCCCCTCGCGCATGACCCTTGACCTTCCTTGCAGTTCAACAAGGCAGGATAAGAATCTGGCACAGACGTTTGCTCACTCATGGATGTTCGGCTCTAGCTTCAATAAGCATAGTCTCTCATCAAATTAGCATTGAGTGGTCAGGTTAGTGTTCTGAAGTAAAACTCAGAACCAGCTGTAATATACATAGTTATTTATGTTACAGCTTCATGTATGAAAATGACTTTTGTGGGCCTTATGGCAGCAGTGATAATCACTCTTTACAATCTTCACTAACTCACAATTTATGTTACATGAAAATTCAAATATATAAAATCTTTACAAACATATAATTCTTCCATTACTCCAAAGTTGCATATGATACTATTTAACTAATGACTATGTAGCACAATCAACGGTAATAAAATTACATACACATGGCATTTCACCACATTTACAAACATAATATCGCTGTGCCACTGCCTCTGTGGAAAAATGTATTATATCAACAGCAATGAAATTCACAAGAATATTCTACACACATTCACAATACAAATATATAGAATTAATTACAAGAGAAGAATTTTGATTTTAGAGAAATCAAGATATTACCACTTTGTGTTCTCTGATAGGCGTGGTCATAATGATGGATGGCTGTCTCTATTTTTACCCTTGTAAGTCGGGCACTATTTATGTCTGCACGTCTAACAAAGCTGACCCTTTCACATGGTTTTATCAGTGAGGAAAAGGTCAGTACACAACTTAGTGCTACGTCATTAACCGATAGGTAAATGACTATACATGGATACTTAGTATCCAATTTTTGGTGTGACCTTCACCTGTGGTCTAACCTACTTTCTCTAAACTAATAAACAGCATTACATCAGTCTCTAAGCTTAACCCCTAACGGAAGTTTCTCAATGGATATGCAAGACTGGTGAAAAACCCATGTGTAAGAAAAACAATTAATAATATTTAAAAAGTTAAAAGAGTTACATAATTTGTTTTAATATATTTCCACAACAATGCTCATAACATTTATCAGAGAAATGTTAGCCTCTCCTAACTAACTATTTTCCCCTGATCAAGTTCATTTAGTTTTCTTCTCAGTTCTCCAAAGATTTGCACAAAGTTCTCAACATCAAAAGTTTTGTACAAAGTTCCCAATATTTCCTACACATTATAGACCGTTCTCACACTCCTGGGCAATGTACTCTTTTACTTAACTCATTCACAATGGTGGGGTTTAACTGTCACTGGTAGAGTCTATATGGACCTTCTTTTCCGAGGAATGTAATATGGCTTTTCATGAACCAACGGCTGATACACTTCAGCAAACAAACTGTTGCCAACAATAGAAGCGATTGCTACAAAAAGCAAGCCTCCAAACATGGAGAAAATTCCTGCAGTTTACAATTAATATACTCAGAGACTGCTAACGTCTACTACACACTGCTCTCTAAATAAAATCTAATCATTTTCTCTGAGCACAATCTCACTAACCTGAAATAAATATGAATTAATTACATATAGCAATTTATCAAAATTACACTATATACAAAATTATTAATTAGAGAATAATGTAACAGCAATAGATACCTTCTGTTCAGCGAAAAATAAGGATTAAAGTAATCTGTAACAATGTAGCTTATGGAATCCCTTAAAAAAATTTCATACACTTTTTTTCTCAAGCTGGCTCATCATTCACACAGAAATTTGCAGATTTACACTACGTCGAAATCTGGGCTTCCGCTACACACTGGCATGTGTCATTGTTATGGAAAAGCTCATGGCTTGTGATAACTCCCCTATTTAAAGGTTTCTCTGTTTAACCTCAGGGCAGGCCTGTGTCCAAGTTCTCAATCACAGGTAGGATCAACAACACTTCCTACTTTCTTCTGCTCAGTTAACTTGTGTACACTAACTGATCGCCTCCCTCCCTCTTTCATTCAGTGCCGTTTAGGTTCTTACTATGCATATTTACTTTTTAATGGTCTGGCCGGACTTCTGCCTGACCAGTGCTCAAGGCATAACTAGCTTCTCTTGACCCAGAAAAAACGTCCGTCCTATCTTACTGATGATGAAATGGATACGTCATATGTCTTTACAAGCCCTTGTTAAACTGCCTTTCGTATCTATGATTGATTTTGTTTTATACGTATTTCTTAATCTAAATTTTTATTCATTTCTATATTTCTGTTTAATATTTGTTGATGGGATCCAGGCAAGACATAAAATATCCTGACTCGGTGACCCTGCTACGGGAGTAAAACACTAGTCACATATATATGATTTTGTTCTTCTCAAGGTTCGCGTAGAATTATACTGCTGTGACTCTACCGAACAAACTTAGAGATTGGTCTATTCTATCTATCTATCTATCTATCTATCTATCTATCTATCTATCTATCTATCTATCTATCTATCTATCTATCTATCTATCTATCTATCTATCTATCTATCTATCTATCTATCTATCTATCTATCTATCTATCTATCTATCTATCTATCTATATATCTATCTATCTATTTATCTATCTACATATCTATCTATCTATCTATCTATCTATCTATTATTCCATTCATCACATTGTTTGCGTATACTTTTAACATTGTGACTATACTGAACGACCATAGAGATTGGTCTCATATATATTACTTCATTCCTCGCATTGTTTGCGTAGCTTTATAACATTGCGACTATACTGAACGAACATAGAGATTGGTCTCAAATATTATTATTCCATTCCTCACATTGTTTGCGTATACATTTAACATTGTGACTAGTGAAGGACCATAGAGATTGGTCTCATATATACTACTTCATTCCTCACATTGTTTGCGTAGCTTTATAACATTGCGACTATAGTGAACGACCATAGAGATTGGTCTCATATATACTACTTCATTCCTCACATTGTTTGCGTAGCTTTATAACATTGCGACTATACTGAACGACCATAGAGATTGGTCTCATATATACTACTTCATTCCTCACATTGTTTGCGTAGCTTTATAACATTGCGACTATACTGAACGACCATAGAGATTGGTCTCATATATACTACTTTATACCTCACATTGTTTGCGTAGCTTTATAACATTGCGACTATACTGAACGACCATAGAGATTGGTCTCATATATATTACTTCATTCCTCGCATTGTTTGCGTAGCTTTATAACATTGCGACTATACTGAACGACCATAGAGATTGGTCTCATATATTATTTCATTGTTCACATTGTTTGCGTAGCCTTGTAGCAATGCGACTCTAGTGAACGATCATAGAGATTAGTCTCTCTTATATCTTTTTTCACTCTTCACATTATTTATGTATCCTAATAAATATAATTTCGCTCCTCACGCGTAGCCTTGTGAAACTGCGACTATACTGAACGACCATACTGACTAAGTGGCTTCCGTTAGAAAAACACAGTTTTTAGCAGCGTTGGCTCGCACTTGAGATATTTCTTTATAGAACCATTTTCGCATGTTAGCAATTCGTGACTCCTTGCCCGGACACCATACTCTCTTCTGACATCTTTACCCAGCACAATACTGGGCAGTCTCTGTAGCGACGGCATATCAAGACTCTTAGGCGCCACTACGCTCTGATGGGTCGCCTTTTAGCATTCCTTAGAATACCTAGGAAATGTATAAAATATGAAAATATTTCATACTTTGACATCCTGTTTTCGTCATTGTATACATTGCCTAGTCATTCTATAGAATGCCGGTTTTTACACATTGTCGATAACATGCAAATTATATCAGTATATACACTGAACGAACATGGTGACCGGTCCCTTCGCATTAAAAGTGCAAGTTTCTCTAAAAAGAACAGTGCACAGAAATCTATGCAACACAAAAACTATACTAAACGAACATTAAGCCTGGTTTCTTCCTTTGGTTTAAAAGTGCACATCGTGTGTAAGCCGTTGCACAAAGACTCAGGGCAGCACTGAGTGTAAGTCCGTATCAGAATTACATATCGTTGACGCTAGTCTGAACATGATAAAAATATATATAAGTGATCTCTCTCTCTCTCTCTCTCTCTCTCTCTCTCTCTCTCTCTCTCTCTCTCTCTCTCTCTCTCTCTCTCTCTCTCTCTCTCTCTCTCTCTCTCTCTCTCTGTGCTATGAAAGTTCATATGTTCTTTTGTAAAATGATTACATTTGTGCAAGTAAAGATACTTTGTGCTTTCTCTTTTAACTCTTGGCAACTAAAATTATTGAAATCTACATTTAGCACAAACATTTTTTTAATATTTTCTTCTGGATGCATATTCCACAAAGTCATAAAAACTTATACTCCTCCAAAAAACTACCCAATTATATAATGGAAATATTTATTCAGGCACTGCACTGTCGTTATCTGTATGGCCTCATTAGATGATATATTACAGTTTCGTCATCAGTATGGACTCATTAGAGTGCCCTCCTCAATAGATGATATATTACAGTACCGACATCAATATGACCTCGTTGGATGTGATATATTGAGTTCCGTCAGCAATATGGCCTCATTTGGTGTGATATATTGCAGTGCCGACATCTGTATGGCCTAATTAGATTATGTATTGCAGTGCCGTTATTAATGAAGTGTAATTATTAATTCAAGTGCTGTTCGTTCGATATATGAAGGTTTGTTGCTCATCTGAGTTTGAAAATTGACATAAACCAACCAGTCAGTCGATTTGACATTCTTTTATATGGCATTGTGCAAATGTACATATTGCAAGAAAATACCTGTAAAAGAATTTAATATAATTATATATTACGGTGCAGTCTATATATTATAAAAACGATTATCGCATTTTATAGCTATATGTTATATGAACCCACGAGGACATGAATATGGTGTTGTTAGGCTAAACCGGTTGCAAGAAGCACTAACATGCGAATATAACATACGCTTATATTTCATTGCAGTCTACACGTTATAAAATAAATCCACTATTATACGGATTTGATATAATGTAATACATTACAGTGCAGTCAGTAGCAATTAATAATAGAGGTGCTCTGAATTACATTAAGTACTAATTCAGACCTGAGAATTGTAGCACCTTGAAACTGATTGTATGCATACGATTAATGCGATACACCCGTCTCTGAATTACATTAAGTACTAATTCAGACCTGAGAATTGTCACACCTCTGAAAATGATTGTATGCATACGATTAATGCGATACACCCGTCACGAAATTAATTCGAAATAATTCTGTTCTATATTAAAAAGCGTGTCAATAATAATAAATATATTTTGATTTATATTTCGTACTAATTTACACGATATATTACGCAAATATGTATGTCCCTTGTACGTATAATACACTCTAACCAAGATGTGATTTTAATAATAATTATTATTCCTTAACGTACAGTATATGCAAGGTGTATATTGAATTACATTAAGTACTATAAGTACTTTTGCATCCCTGCATATTGTCTATAAGCATATTATTAAGTGAATGTTTGTTTCACGGCAGCGTATTTTAAATTTTATTTAATAATTACATGATGTACTAATTCAGACTTTGACATTGGGTATTTACATAGTAACCCTAACCCAAACAGATTGTACACCCTTTAATTTATGCTACTTCGTTTCACATAGTATGAAGTCTAGATTAATAATGGAAGTGTACTGAATTACTAATTCATGTTTTGGACTTAATGCACCTCTACATATTGGTTGTTGGCGAATTATATGCCCATCAATAATTCAAGTTTTATTCACATAATTATGTTGATTGTAGTGTAATAATGGAGATGCACTGAATTACATTACGTACTAATTCAGATTTTATTGCATCTCTACTTATTGGGTGTTGGCGAATTATATGCCCATCAATATATCAAGTTTTATTCACATAATCATGTTATTAAGTGTAGTTTAATAATGGGGATGTACTGAATTACATTACGTACTAATTCAGATTTTGGACTTACGCATCTTTACATATTGGCTTAAGCATAACAAGTGCCCATGAATATATTCAGTTGTACTTAATTATCATTATAAATCGCAGTTTAATAAGAGAGTTACCTACACTACATTACGTGCTATTTCGGTCCTTGGTTTACAAGCACCTTACATCATGAGTGTACATAAATAATATTCATTAATAAAGATTTGAATTCTAAGGCAACTGGATATTCAATGGATATCAGTTTATAGCAGATATTTTTGGATCACTTTGAGTAATAATTAATTTGTTTATTTGCTGCATTCAATAACTGAAAATTTTAATTTTACTTTTACATTAATTGTAATTCTGATTCTCTGTCTCTTAATATATATATATTAGAGAGAAAGGGGAGATGGGTAGAGAGGGATTACAAAGCGTTGTGATTTATATTAACTTATGTCAATTCTTGCTTTACTTTAAGTTTATAAACTCTGCATAGCACGTGTACAAATCAATATATATCCACCAAAATAGCAATATAAAGGAACAAAGGAGGAACTGCATAGAGAAAGTAAAGGAGTGGGGGAGGGAGAGAGACGGTCAATACAGTGTAAGTAGTAAATAAGACCTGATTTATAATATGTACAAATTCAGAATTGGAAGTGTTTGCATCGTAATAAATTCAATCACCGAATGTGTGATCAACAGTTAATTTGCAATGGACTTACTTTGTTTTATTTTATATATATGTGGGGTTGCATGCGCGCGCGTGTGTGTGTGTGTGTGTGTGTGTTTGTGTGTGTGTGAGTGAGTGAGAGAGAGAGAGAGAGAGAGAGAGAGAGATTAGGGTATGTTACAAGACGAACACGTCACGCGATAATTCACACTGTGTTTTAGTTTACTCCTTGAAATAATCGGTCGTTTCATATTTTATCTGTCCATTCTACACACCAACCTATAACACTTACTGGTTGTTGTACAAAGAACATTTTGAATAATAGGAAGTGAAAGTCAATTAGCCAGGTTTTCAAAATGGCACAGTACCTGCTATACTGGATAGTAGTAATTGATTGCATTTACTGCATTAATGTACACCTCATTGTGATGGGATAGGTTCAAATCTTGCACACCAGCTAGCAACAACAGCAATAAAAAACACAGGGACACTCCTATCAGCTTTTTATATTCTTTATTCGGTTCCTGTAGAGCACTGCTCTTTCAGACAACTAAGTACACCATAGCACGCCAATATATCCCAAAGGTGCGACGGACCAAGAGAGCTGCAAACAAGAAATTGTGCCTTAAATGCTGAAAAGTCATAGTTTTATCTGTGTTCTCTTTCTTTTGTTAGATATAGATTATTTTTAGATGACTAAGAGTTGTGTTATGATTATACTATCTAAAAAAAAAAACTACATTAATTATTCTTTAAACATAAGTCTTTACTCTAGCATAATTTACAATATAATGTTACAAAATAACATTTAACATTGCTGTATTGGCGTGCTATGGTAAAACATTTCTCACACAAATACATTATGAAATATGCAAGGAAAGTAATAAAAACTATGACACATAAATACAAACTATAAATTATTTTATATCAAAGTATATAAATACCTATTGCAATTAATAAATGCATAAACGGTAGTAAACAATGATTAAAGTACGTACACTACTAACTTAATATTACACATTTAGCACTGACAATGTTTACTTGCTATTGTATACTGTACAATTGAAACAAAGGAGCACCTCTTGACCTCACTTGTCCAGGACCTCTGTGCGGCTACATGTGCCTGTTAACATAATGTTCTCAGAGGCAAGGTGGAAAAGATGTACAGAGGTGGGTAGCAAACTTCCTGCATCACGCTTGCCTCTCCCTGTAATAAGGTTGGTTGGTAGCTGTTAAGCCAGGGGCAGGCAAACTTCGGCCTGTGGGCCAAATCTGGCCTGCAAATAGTTTCTTGTTTGGCCAACCAAGCTATTCACAGTTAAAATTGCCATCCAACCTGTGAGACAGCAAAAAAGCCAATAAAAAAATATGGGCGTTGTTATATACTGTTAAACAGCCAAGGCTGGGCTGATATTACTGTTTCTTTTTAAGAGAAGAGTCGCCTTCGCTCTCAACTACTCTAATTGGACACCCCCACCCCACCAAATGCCAAACCACTGAAAGTGCTTTATTCTCATAAATATTAATTTACTTTGTTTCTAAATCCCTGAACACGTATCAGTAATAAATTTTAGGAACGTGTCAGTCTGGGTGCTATAATTTCCTCAGAGTAACCTCATATGCCAATTCACACACAGTTGTCACGCATAATCTTTGAATACTTTAAGAGAATAAATGCACACTTACAGTCCACAAGTACCAATAAAGTTCTACTGTTTCCCTACGGTCCACAAGTACCACAGCAGTTCTAGTGCACCCTCATAGTCCACAAATATCACAACTGTTTGCTTACACATGAGAACCGTTGATGTACTCGATCCTCAGCATTGAGTGTACATCAATGATTCTCATGAGCCCGCAACGGGTTTCCTTTACTTCATCAGGTGTTGTGATGTACCTAATATAATTTTTTACTATTTTCATGCATTTCTACAGTGCTTACAACAGTAACACTTCTCTCATAATAGCAATTTTCCTTCACCTCATCACTTTTCATGCACCCTAAAGATTCTCAAGCATTTCCATCGATTTTACACACACACACACACACACACACACACACACACACACACACACACACACACACAAACGTTTTAACAGACAAATAATTCTCTCACACCTTAACAGTTCTCATGCACTCCAACAAGTTCTAAATGTTTATTCTTTTGTAAACTCTTAAATAGTGGGTGTTTGTTTTGAATCACTAAGATATATTTATGATATATAATAGTATTTTTATTTTATCCAAGAAAAGAAATGTTTTCAGTATTCACTGCAAAACAGTGATTGGCAAAGTAAACGTTATTTTAGTACTTGAGTCTGAAATTATTTTGTTTTCGTGAAATGGCGGTCTGAGAGTCTTCTAAAGTGACGATGGATTTCTTTTCTCCCCCTTCCCTTCCCTTGATGAGGAAAAACATTCTCATAGCCAATACCACATAAAGCGACAGTCACCTGTTTGAGGGGAGTGGACGGTAGGCAGGTGAACTCGAATGCTATACACACAGTGTATAATAAATGATAGTGTGCTCTCTGTAAGGCAACATAAATAAATATTTGCGAGTTGTGCTGAATGCAAGATGAAAATCAGGATATGTTTGTAAAAGGTTAAATATCTTCTGTACACACCTTTCATGCGTGAATTTTCTCATTGTTACCTGACCTTAAGAGCTTTCTTGCAGATTAAGTTTGCACTGCGTCAAGTATGCCACTCTTCCCAGTCTTAGTTTCCTTTGCTGTCTTTCTGCCTCTCTCGTTCAGTCACAAGGATCAAGTTTCCTTTGTCGTCTTTCTGCGTCTCTCGTTCAGTCAGGCATGATTAAGTTTCCTTTGTTGTAGTTCTACCTGTCCCGTTGAGTCACAATGGATTAAGTTTTCGGAACAGAAAACACTAAGAGTGTTGATAATAGATCCCTTCTACCTTTTACTCATGACATGGTATTAGTAAAGTGACATCAACAGGTAAATAAATCTATCATTTTAAAAGGGGAATCTACTGTTTTGCTCGATTATCGTCTCATAAAAATAAGAATACATAGACCTTCTGTGTTCGGCTCTTTCTATACAGTTCAGATTTTATTTTTGTCACTTTACCTCTATGTTTGGTTGATGTATAATACAAAACAAAAATGCATAGATCTTCTGTGTTCGGCTCTTTCTATACAGTTCAGATTTTATTTTTGTCACTTTACCTCTATGTTTGGTTGATGTATAATACAAAACAAAAATACATAGATCTTCTGTGTCCGGCTCTTTCTATGCAGTTCAGATTTTATTTTTGTCACTTTACCTCTATCTTTGGTTGATGTATAATACAAAACAAAAATACATAGATCCTTTGTGTTAGGCTCTTTCTATACAGTTCAGATTTTATTTTTGTCACTTTACCTCTATGTTTGGTTGATGTATTATACAAAACAAAAATACATAGATCCTTTGTGTTAGGCTCTTTCTATTCAGTTCAGATTTTATTTTTGTCACTTTACCTATTTACCTAATCATTGAGGGCGTCCCATCAGTCACTATTCCACACAACGTGTCCAGATGAGTTCAAATTTATCGAAAAAATGTTTTAATTCACGAAAAATATCTTCATCTGTTGTTGTCTTTCATCGGCTGAAGTAAAAATATTTCCTAAAACTGACATTAAGTCCTGGTATGAAAATCATTTGTTGAGCTGTATCTGTGTTGTTTTTGCTCTCGTCGAGGGCAATTGAAAAAATGCTATATTTCTTAAATATCTTCTGTAGTGCTAACATGTCATTAGCCATGCCATTAATACGCCTGACCATTGTCCAGCGAGTGAGACTTATGTTGTCACATTCCAATCTTTTTTGAGGGCACAATATATGCACTACTGTACTGAGACACTCTATGACGAAATCACCATCAGAAAATGGTTTCGAGTGTATCGCAATTTTTTTTTTCACATGCTAAAAAGCTTGTCTTATAATGTTGTCCGCCTTGTTCTGAACTTTCTGGAAAACCATCTGCTGACAAGCCAATGATTTCTTCACATTTTGAATGTTTATCTTTGAACCCACTTGCATGCTACTTCTATACCTGAACTTCACGTTAACTCTTTAACTCATGAATCATTTCGTTATCAATGGACTGCTTACAACCTCGAGCACTGTATTTCCCTAGCACTCAAAAGTGCTCGAAATCCTTGTATATTGCCTCTGAAGTAGTATTTGTAATTGCCAGATAAATCAATTCTCTAGTCGTTTGGTTGATGTTCCAAATGGTAATGTATCCCATTACAACTGACTCCTTCATGCATCTACCCCTCCTTCTAGGACTGAATTTTCAAAATTTCTAAAATTGCAGTATTTAGGTTGACATGACTCGTTGATATATTTCCTCTGTACCCCGTTATCACTTACTTTAATCTCTCTCTCTCTCTCTCTCTCTCTCTCTCTCTCTCTCTCTCTCTCTCTCTCTCTCTCTCTCTCTCTCTCTCTCTTATAATCTGAGCCCAAAGAACAAACAACCCTGTCAGAAATAAATCCGAATTTAAAGAAAAATATAAGTTAGATATAACTTCAGTGTAATTCAGCACGATAAACAGTTTCAAACATTTAATCAAGCAAGTTTCTAATAAGTGTAAACATAAAATTTAACTTTCTTAACTTATGAAACACGTCACTAGAACACAGTGCTAACATTGTTTTATATATATTGGCTGTAGTAAACAAAAAATGTACAAGATACATTTTTATCAAAGAAATATTTCAACTCTATTCTAATAGGCAGAATTGGAAAACATAGTCTGGTTTTCATACTACTTTATCCTTGATATCATTTCATAGTCCTTCGTGCATTCTTGTGGGACATCTATAATCATTGTCTTGACTCTTCCTTCAACCTCTGAAGATGTACACTAATATAACATAGCCATGCAAGAGGGTTATTATAAGCACTAACTTTCTTGTACATTTGTTTTCCAGTATAGAAATTGGTATATCAAAGTAGGTCGCTTGTTGCAGTCACTTGATAAGCACATGACATCATGCTCCAAAGAAAGATGCATAATTTATCAAATATGCATGTCAGGGAATTTTAGACAAATTATGCCGAGTTATGAAGATATTATTTTCATTTTATTAATCGTATCTATTTAATTTATGAGAAGACACTTCCGCTAGACAACTGTGTTCGGATGGTGCAATAACTTGTTTACGAGTATGTAGGTTGCTCTAGACGTAAGTGAAAGGCCATTAACCAGATACGAGACTAGGGCTCCGATCGCCGTCAGTTTTACTGATCGATTCTCGTGGTCCTGAGTCGCCACGATTCTCACGATTTCTCGGTGAAGTTGGCCCACTGTGATCTGGTCAGTCCTATCCCCATTCCCTACCCACAACGGTACATGTATATGCATCCTGACCAGCAGCGACAATTCGCAGTATATGCCAGCTGATCAACGTCATAATAAACTACACCCTGAAATAACACAATGAATATTGACAAAAGTGAGACTGTGAACTTATGTAAATCACTTACTGTCAGAAACGGAATGAATTAATTAACTACAGTATAAAAAATGTTGAACCACGTGAAAATGTAAAGTTTGAAACAATTAAAAGTACGTTTACTAAACTAATACGCAGTGGCTTTGGATTTCAACGACAACGATCAACCGCCAGTAATGGAGCGCGCTTGGCTCCATGACTCGTATTTGGCGGGGGATGTTTTACGTTTACTGTAAGTGTTAAAGTTCAACCATATTAGTGCATGGTCACGAGATTGCGCTTCGCGTGCGATCTTTTACGAGAATGAACACTGATGACGATTCTCGCGAGATTGACTGATCGATGGGAGCCCTATACGAGATGCCCATATTTGGTCACTTGCGTTCCGTATCGTGATGTAGTGTTAATCCAGCCGCTGACCTAGAGTCATTCGTTTATACGCGTAGAACAGTTTTTAATTTATTGCAACAAATGCAGAGAAGAAATAAAATGTCTGACTGACACAATGAGCCTGTTTCAAATATCAATCACAACACAAACATTACTCTTTCCAAACAAACACCACCAAAATCATTTTGTTCATTGCTGTGAGCTTTGTTCATAGTAAAATGCATTCAAATATGCACATTATGTTTTCCAGTGCTTTTAATGTTTCCTAGCATCAGGATGGTTAATGTAGTGGTGTAGTGTCACATTAATATTATTTATTTGTTAATTATTACATTTCGTTACCAAAAGAAGTTAAAACACTAACATATTCGCAAGATGCCAAGCACTTAATGAAGATTTAATAAAGAAATGGTTAGCAATACTTAAGAGGGGAAAATGTTCTTCTAACACTTATTACTTACTAACAATAGTCTTTGTCATCAATGATCCTGTAAAATGTGTTTCTCTATTCACTAGGAGTACTCGAACTGACTCTTAAATTGTAAGTAATGAAAAGAGTTAGATTGTTACACTAAAGCCACACATTGCCCACCAGAGCACTTGGGGACATTACATCAATGGAACAGGAGCACAAACAACTATCCAAACCTGTCTCCTTACAGTATCACATCACACTTGTTCCAAGTTGAATCATTTCACACAAAGGAAAGAAAAAGGAAGTAAGTAAACAAGAAACCCTTTCTCCATCCAAAGTGTTTATCTCTGTTGCTTTAGGAAAAACGTCAGTTAAACGCTACACCCATCTTTCCCTTCAATAACTTACTTAAGAGTTAATCCGTAGAGAGCAACAGTAAGCACTGCGTTGCATTCTAGACTGCATACTCTCATGAACTCGATGAAATATTCCTCAACAAACAACGAATTAAGAAAACATGAGAAAGAAAATTTGAAAGTTTGAAATGCAGAAAGAAAGAAAGAAAGAAAGAAAGAAAGAAAGAAAGAAAGAAAAAAAGAAAGAAAGAAAGAAAGAAAGAAAGAAAGAAAGAAAGAAAGAAAGAAAGAAAGAAAGAAAGTAAGAAAGAAAGAAAGAATGCATGAAATATTTTTCTACAAGGTCATTTTCTGCCTGACTCTTATTGGTTAAATTTGTTATTGGCCAGTATAAGGACATTGGTCGCATATAACTAGCCAGCCGCCTAGAACTAGTTATCGTCACGGGGTGAATTGTTTATTACCCAACATGGTTTGCTGACTTCAAGAAACTTCGACCATGAAAGTTTCCACAAACGATTATTTGTAACTTTGCTTCAGGCTATCGTTTAGCTATAGTTTGGAAAATTCTGACTTCAATACATAATTAAATTAAAGTCCAGTGCACGAGAATTGTTTTCAACTCCTGCAGCATTAAATATTAGAAGAATAAATATAATAATTATTTCATAAATATGTGCAGGAGACTTTACTCTGTCACAGAAAGAAAGAATGAAATTACAAAAGTAACAATAATATTTATTTTTTAACAATCAGAAAAGAGTACAAAACATCTGATTCACATAATTATTATCTTCACTTACTCTAAATTCAAATTTTAAATTGTTATGATCATCAGAAAATTTACCGGTTCATACAATTATATCACAGAAATAAATGGAGTTTGAAAATAGTATAATACAATGTTACATTCTGGTGGGATGTGGCGAATGATTGGTTCATTCATCACTTACAGTGCAAAACTCTCCTCGTTACGCTACATTCCTTAGTATAACAAGAGTTCTCAAATACAAAGACTTTTATCACAATGTTCACTTGTCACAGCCACCAAGTTCTTTTCTCACAGCCACATTGTTCAATTTTCACAGTCAAGTCACCAAGTACACTTTCCACAATCATAGTCACGGAGTTCACTTTCCACAGTCACCGAGTTCACTTTTCAGTCACAGTCACCAAGTTCACTTTCTACAATCACAGTCAGAGAGTTCACTTTCCACAGACACAGAGTTTACTTTCCACAGTCACCAAGTTCACTTTTCACAGTCACAGTCACCGAGTTCACTTTCTGCAGTCACAGTCACAGAGTTCGCTTTGAACAACACCGAGTTCACTTTCCACAGTCACGATCACAGAGTTCAATTTCTACAGTCTCGGTCACAGAGTTCATTTTTCCACAGACACCGACATAGTCACAGTCACCAAGTTCACTTTTTAGTCACCGAGTTCACATTTCACAGAATTCCTCAAATGAATCTCAGGGTTCCTTGAAAATTCACAATGTTGCACTGTTGACGTAATGTACTTAAACGGGCAAAAAAAATTCACCTACACGAAACATGGCACACTTCTGTTGATCTTTCATAAAGAACACACGTACACACAATATATATATATATATATATATATATATATATATATATATATATATATATATATAAGAAACAAACATACACACCACATATCATTTTGATATAGATAGAAATTAGGCATTGTGTTTCTCCTCAAACTGTCCTTGACAAAGCACATACCATTTCTACTTGATTGAAATAATGCTCTCTACTATTCATCACAAATATGGTTGAGTTGAATCTGGCTGATCTACTTATCTACCTTTCAAACTCTAGATCTGGAAAGTTTTTATAGTAGCTAAGTCGAATACTGCACAATTTCAAATAGGACCACCTCTAGTTACACGCGTCGTCTTGCACAGCCTCCTAGTACCTTCTTTGATTAGTCTTTTTCACACACACACACACACACACACACACACACACACACACACACACACACACACACACACACACTTTTAAACTAATACAAGAGACACACAATGAAATTGCACGTCACAAACGTCTAGCACATTCAAAAAATATAATATTCAATCTAGCTCAAACCCTCAAAATCCCTTTTTAAAATAGAGTTCCTGCGACAAATAAACGTGTCCGGGGCGAGAAAAGAAATCACTGATCAACTTAAAAGGGAATTTAATAAAGAAAAGAATAGATGAAAATGGAATAGAAATAAAACAGGATAAAATGTCTAGGTGGGTTGGTCAATAAATTTAAAAATAAATGTATTAAAAGAAAAATTAAATATACATATGACAACTACAATGAAATAGATAACTTGATGCAATATTCCATGAATCCAAGTTTAGATAATTATAGTTAACACAGTCTCTCACTATGTCACAGTGTCAACTCCCACAGTCTTACATTTCCTTTGCAATAATATCACAATGTCAAAGGGTCTGTGCTCAACATGTGTTCTCTCCACTGGAAACTCTGACACGCGCTGCTATATACTCAGATGTTTCCTCCCATGTCACTCCTTCTTGTAGGATACAATTTCAGCAATTTGGTAACTTCACTGCACCAGAATTCTCCAGAATATACCTGGCTTATCTGCTCTGATACAACAATAGTGCAGAGTGTATTCCATTATGCTTACACAACTGCAACACACGCTGCAAGTTTCTTGTACTTTCCCGGTCACTCAAGTCACATCCAGTGAAGAATCGAAAGTTGAGCTTGAGACTCAAACTCGAGACTCACAACTCAAGGTTGAATTCACACTCTCAGGGTGAAACTCAAAATCAAAAACAAGGCACTTTATCACTGCAACATATAGTGAAGGAGCATGCCTAAGTTTCCAATTCATCACACTATATAACTCCATTCTATCTGACACTCCATTTTCAAACTTACAATTCCTGCAACAGTATTCATTATCCCCAGGCATGCACATGATAAAATAAACACTGTGTATAAACAATATCACATATTAATACACACTTGGTTGCAGCTTATTTGAAAGATTTGTAGAAATAAAAGTTAACTCACATAGTACATCTGTACATAAACACAAGTATAACATATCAGTAAAATGAATGAAATGTTTCTAAAGTCCATTCTCTCTCAATCAGTCAATTAAATTCATCACTTAATTAATGACTGTCTTCAAGACTGAATTTCTTCCTCTACTTCAAATTCAAAAGTGATTATGATGTTGATTTCTCTACAGCAAGTGAATTCCTTAAACTCAGCCCATTGGGTAGTCTCGTTCTCATAAATGGTTATCAATGGAAAATAGGAAACTGCTCAGTTTCCTTTAGGTCAGCAAATCTAGAATATTCTCGCCTTAGGCTGTTTACTTTAAACTCAGACACTTTCAAAATAACACCATAAGGTCGGGTCACCCTGACAATTTAGCAGTTTATATAACAATTAAATTTTAAAATAATGATAGGGAAATTTCATGTCACAGAATGTAAAGAGAAACACAAGTGAACATTTCAACAATCACAATAAACGCCCTCCAATGCCCACATTCAAATACACACACGCACGAACACATATACATACACGAACACACACACACACACACACACACACCAACACACATATGCACACACATAAACATGCGAACGCACTCACAGACATACACACAAAAGCACTCGCACACATTTTCCCTCAAACATAAGATTTACCAACACTAAAACTTCAACAGTTGTTCTCATTACATTGTCTCCAACTGCTAACACTTGCCGGCTGGAACGTTATTTGTTCTGGAAAGCCACTAAAATATTTGAAGTGGGTTCGGGTCTTAAGTTGCTCAGGTTGCTCAGCATAAACTCACCACTAAACTTGCCACCTGTGTTAATCATTCTAACACATGCCGTGGTCCATTTTATGTCTGAATTATTACTCCTAAATCCTATTTTCTTTTTTCAAAGTCTTTTATAAAAGTACATTTCCTTCTTTTGCTTTAATATAATACTTTAGAAATAGAGACTTACTGGCAATTCGTGTCTGTGGCATAAGAAGATTTCAACAAGATAGCTGTTCCCGGCGGTGAGCGGGAAAAAGTCACAAGAAAAAAAGTCACAGAAAAAAAATCACGGAAGAAAAGTCACAGAAAGCGACGGCTCGTTAGGATCGTGGTTAAATGTGTGTGTGTGTGTGTGTGTGTGTGTGTGTGTGTGTGTGTGTGTGTGTGTGTGAGTGAGTGTGTGTGTGTGTGATTTGTATATCGTGTAATATAATAATTCATATTATAATTCACACATTTAATTATATGATTTATTCATACTTAGTTATGTTGTTATGCTTGTGTCCATAAACACTTATAGTATAGATTGAATAACAGTAAATGGAAGTAATTGATTGTGCAGAGATTAACCTCTCGCCCCAGAGGATCGTGGTGTGATTCTCGCTCTGAGTAAAAGATGTTTTAATTTTGTTTGTGAGTGTATGTGTGTGATTGTTATTTAAAAGAATCTGCCTTTTACCTCTCTGACACAACTCACATAATAAATAAGATTTAAACTATAGCTTCGTGTGACCCAGAGCTACAAGTGTAATTCAAAGGAACGCCAAAGAACTACGCTAACATAATTAACATAACAAAAGAAAGCAGGGTGCATTGTATTGTGGTATTAGTTTAGTGATAGCACTATTCAGACAAAGCATCAATGAGACCAATGCGGTCAATTACAAGAGCCGTAGCAGACCATCAGTGTTGTATCCTTTCTATGTTTTTTATAGAAACTTCAGCCTGACGTGCATTGTTCCACAACTCTTTTCTTGTTTAATACCTACAGCTGGTAACTGAAGAATAAAATGTTCTTTAAAATATCACCTAACATAAATTAACAACAAATGGACACAACGCTGCTGGTCTGCTACGCTATTGTAATTGACCGCATTGATCCCATTGATGCTTTGTCTGAATAGTTCTTATCAGAGAACAGAAAGAGTTATAGAGAATATAGTAATAATAGATTGTACATAGCCTTTCAAGATGATGTTGCAATAGTCATTCACATGCTTTGTTACAAAGTCACAAGTTTATTATCATATTGGAATTGTCAATTCTTCTTGTGTTTCTCTTGCACATTGTAGAACACTCCTGAGCTGCTATTTTCTTGAGTCTAATCTGGGTGCCCCTTCACTGTATTAAATCCCTCAAGCAGAACATCATTGTAGCAATTTATAATATTTCCTTGTACCAGAAATTCTATGAAGTAGTCAAGTATACTTTGCCTCAATACACCAATAGAGTGCAGTGTAACATTACACTTACACACTAGGGGTAGATTTTTCTCACATCTACTATGGTCATGACGACTCACTCGTACTCCAGCCTTCCCATCCATTTTCCAGCTCAGAGATACACACATTCAATCATCTTCAATAACAACATTTCTTCTGTTCTACCTCGCAGAGTGGGATTTGGGGCTGGTGTGGAAATCACGCTAGCCTACTGCATCGTGGCTTAATGATGCGTTTCAAGGAGTCAATGTGTATATGAAATTCTAACGTGCTTCCAAACACTCTAAAAACATTCTAAAGTATTATAACCCATAAATTTTAATTATTATGATAGGCTTAATCTATATTTATAAAATTAATTTTGTGTATATAATATAATATAAATCAGTCCTGTGTGTTAGCTGTCCGAAAGACCGACTGTTTGAACTGCTCTATATAGATTTAGGAGAAAAGATAGCGAAAATAATGCACAATAACAAATTTAAGTGTTAACAAACTAGACATGCATATATTTTATTTTTAATAAAAGAATAAATAAAGTACATACAAAATATTTGCTTAAAGAAAAAATAATATCCACTCGAAAACATTAGTTTCACGCAGTATATTTTAATAATTGGGGTGGAATTAAGAAAGGAAGAAGTTATATGTAACAGTCTGTCAAGTCTCGAATGGGTTTTGATATCACGAATACCTGACGATGAGTCATGTAGATAACAGAGGTCATCTGAATTAAATTATGGTGTAGCTAATACCTGGCTATCAACCATGGATAAGAGAGGTCACCCAATATAGAGATTACGAATTAGCCACTACAGGATAATATTCCAAAGAATCACATACTGAGAAACAAATCACCGTCACATAGCATTACTGTCTCTGTGGCGAAGACGAAATATCTGCCTTTAACACTAAAGAAACGCATAAGAGGAATGAACACTTGGGCTGGGATTTTTTTTCAAATTGGCCTAAACAAAACAGTGAACATTGAATAGTGAACTTTGAACAGTGAACTTTGAACAGTGTTAATTGTAAAAAAAAAAGTTACGTGCGAGTAAGTCAGACATTGTTAATTAAAATGGTAATATGAGAGCAAAAGTCATTCAGTGGACTTTGAACATCGTTAATAGAAAGGTGAGAGCAAAAGTCATTCAGTGGACTTTGAACATTATTAATAGAAAGGTGATATGAGAGCAAAAGTCATTCAGTGGACTTACAACATTGTTAATAGAAAGGTGATATGCAGAGTAAAAGGCAATAAGTGAACTTAAACATTATTAATAAAAAAATTAATTAAGAGTAAAAGCCATTAAGTGAATTTTGACCAGCGTTAAACACACCAGACTCTATAATAATCACACATTATAATTTATGTATTTCCAAAGGAATAGCTGATTGACTATACAATAGAGTAACCGGATGAATTGATGACAAATTTATGCTTGATAGACTTTCGAGAATAAGTGAGAATGGGAGAGAAAATACTTAATACGTGAAGTCAATGTACACGTGTATAGTACGGGACGTAATCAGTACACAACTTGATTTATGTGGCATGTACAATCTGTGAAGAGCAATAACAGATATTTTTCCTTTCCAAAGCTATCTTGCTGTACATCCTGTTCAGAATGTTCGTATATCTCCGAGTTACCGAGCTTTCATTAAATTTAAATTCAAAGTAAAGTCTCAGCAACTAACTTTCAATGAAGTAATAAGACATCGACTTACTAGTTATATCTTGACGTGTTCTCAGACTAAATCTTCATTGCTTATTTCTCAACTGTAATCATTCTCCAAAAACGGGCTTTGAGGCGGAGACAATCCTGACGGGAGTTCAAAGTCGATGTCAATTACACTGCGTTAGACGGCATGGGCGTGGCGAAAAGAAGAGCTCAGGTATGTTGTCACGCAGAAATAATTTTGTCCAATCACTATCGAGCTAGGTGAGCTGGCTCTTTGGTAGGCTGTTTCCTCACTGGAGTTAGAACAATTTTTCGTAAGTACGTTTGATTTTCACAACTTTTATCTTCAAGGACACATTTCAAAACGTGATTCAATGCATGCATGCTATTAAATACAATTCATCGGTTTGCTTTTTCAAACACATTGGATACACGTTCTCAACAAAGTTGATGACTCCAGACTTAGAACCAAATGACTGGAAGGCGTTTTCACCATCAATTATACATCGAATCTGTTTAAGAAGTATGATGCAGACAGTTTCTGTTTAAGCTCGATCACTTCATTTCTGATAATGTTTGCAAAACAAAATCGCAGTTTGAATTTTTCTATGGAGTTATCTCTCGGTGATATAACTAATATCAGTCAGGGCTCACAGTAAACTAACGAGTATTTCAGGACTATTTTACCAAATCTTTATTTATGACAAACGATAACAATAGAAGCTGGCATATGAACACTTGTTCTTGGCATTTTACACCTTTGTTTCAATCAAGCAAGTTAGCAAAGAAAGAAACGAAATAATGAAAGAAAATTATCTATTGTCCGATTACTTGAATTTGAAATGGCAAAGAAGTCTAGTCTAGAAAGGTGGCCTTTAGTTAATGCTGAGTTAACTAACTGGTTGAGTGAGATTCGTGCATTTTTCCTATTGATATGTTATACTTGTGTTTTAATAAGATGTATTATGTGATAAGACTATTATTTCTACAATTATATGAACTAACCTGCTTGTATTTAGTGTGCTAATCACTTGACATTGTTTTGATATTCTGTAATTAGTATGCTGTGTACGTGTATCAGGCTAATAGATATAATTGCAGAAAATTGTAAGTTGAGACTGTAATGTAAGAAAGAATGGAGTTATAAAGCAATAAACTGGAATTTACTGTTGCTCCTTGATTATATTTTTCAGAGAAGCAGGCTTATCTATTTTCTACTTTCTGTGTATGATTTGAATTTCTGATTCACTGATTGTAAACTGCTACAACCAACCATGGTAGAGGTGGGAAGCAGTGTGTGTAACTGTAATGAAATACACTACACTCCTTTGATGTATGGTACCAAGTATGCAGACTACATCGAGAAAATTTCTTGTACCGGGAAATACTAGATATTACTACAATGACTTCAACAACAACAACAAAAAAAAAACAAAAAAACAAGTGGCGAATCTGTTTTCAACGTGAGGAGAGAAACACATGAAATAACAAGAAACTTGTTATACTGTTGCAAAGCGCATGAAAGACTATTGAGACCGCACCTAATTCAGATTATGTTAAAACTATTATCGCTTATCTCTAATAACTCCACTTCTGTTCTCTGATAAGAACTATCTTCTGATTTGTATTGAATTGTTGAATTGTGTTTTTTGGATAGATGATTGTGTAATATAGACAATATTCAAACTAGGTTTCTTGAAAATATTGATGTCAAGTAATCTATTTCATTGTATTTGTCATATTCATATTTGATTTTTTATTTAATAAAAAGAAGCGCCCAGGTTAATTCTAAGTAACAGAACAAGTGATTTTTAAATGTGCAAGTGTGGCAGTACGTGGAACTGATATAATAACTCCTGACAATAACTTGTGTCTTGCCTGCAAATGCACGGAGTATTCAGGCAGCAGTTAAACAAGGTTATGTAAAACTATTAACACTTATCTCTAATAACTCCATTTCTGTTCTCTGATAAGACTATCCTGCAATTTGTATTGACTCTATTGTTGAATTGCATCTTTGTAAGATAAAGACTCAAGACTGAAACTGAGCTATACGGTAAGATTAGCAGAGAACAGAATGGAATGGAGAAAACTGGTTGTCAGGTCATCAGTGGTACCCCAACGGTCGACAAGGGATAGATAGACAGACAGATAGATAGATAGATAGATAGATAGATAGATAGATAGATAGATAGATAGATAGATAGATAGATAGATAGATAGATAGATAGATAGATAGATAGATAGATAGAATATAATTTAACTCTACTTGCATTCATCCAGAGTCACTCATTTACCTTCAAAAAGGGCCTCCTAATCACAGTTTCACTGTAATATGGGAAAACTACCTTTCTTCTAGCTTCTGCTAGTAAGTATGTGTAATGATCATTAGCTTCAAATGTATTTATGCAATCGATTCTCCCACGCTTTCCACTAAAATTAACTTTAATCTCGCCTGCACAGCTCATTTGACCCTTGGTACAAGGTCAGCCATGTTCTCATACTACCTTCATCTCCTGTACCAGTTTCGTTTGCATAATTATGTTATAAAGTGTTGTTTAATAATGGAGGTGTACTGAATTACATTAAGTACTAATTCAGAACTTGGGCTTATTGCACCTATGTATATTGACTTAGGCATCGCATTCGCCCATTAAAACGTGCTGTTTTGTTTGTACTTAATTACACTGTAACGTGCAAGTTAATAGCTGAGATGATCTGGATTATATTATAAACAAATTCAGTCTTGGAGCCAACTTTTTTTATATTGATATAAATGTATCTTGTAAACACAAAGATATCAATCTGAAAGTTGTATATGCTTTATATATACAATATATAATAGTGTGGTTTTGTAATAAAGGTACTCTGATTTACTCTACCTGTCAATTCAGACCTTGGTACAACACAGCTGTACGTAATGAGTATAAGTATATCATCAATACAAACTTGAAACCGAAGAAATATATATATATATATATATATTTATATATTCATGCTTTCGTTAAAGTCTATAAACTGTACTTATGGAGTGTACATATTACTAGAAATTCACAAAATATGTTAATATAACGAGGACTGGATCAACTGCAATCCCGCAGGCCTCTTGTAGCGCGCGTAAAATTGTTTTGTGGCCCACCATATAAAAATAAGGTTTTTTAAATTATGTGGTATATTTATTTTTGTTATCATGAATGGCATGCAAACTTTAAAAGTTCGGTTTATCTGGCCCACAGAGTTGAATACGTTGAACCATCTGATGTAAAGGAAGGATTTGAGAGGGAGCAGTTTCATATCCAAGGTCTGAAATTTCGTTTCGTCGATTAGACGTTATCATTTATGAGGTTAAATTGGGGGGGGGGGACTCGGTTGCCCTCACCATTATATGGGGAATCGACCATACCAGGTCGACCGCTCAAAGACATGACGAAACTTTCCAGACTGGCGAGTATTAGGATATTTCGCTTTCTGAAAATCTCTCAATAAAGTACTCACTAAAACTAATAATTCTGCGGCAAACTAAGCAGATTATGGCGACTAGACCTATAGAGTGCAGTTGTTCTAGATTACGTGGTTATTCAAACCTGTTTTTCGTATATTAACTGAATGCAGATATAATTTACACTCCTATACAATTATCTTTTTGTAACCACATTCGAGAGAAAGGGACGGATTATTTATATAGTATAGCAAATTTTATACATATTATTTTTTGTGTGTGTATTTGCATGTGCATTTGTGCGTGTGTGATTGTGTGTGTGTGTGTGTGTGTGTGCACATGTGTGAGAGGCGAGTTGCAAGATGAATACGTCACGTGATGTTTCAGATTGTTATAGTTTAGTCCTTGTAACGTAATGACAGTTATTGTTTCATATTTTATCCACACGTACTACTCACAAAAATACAAAGTCAGTGGTTGCTTTACTAAAACAAATCTGAAAAGTAGGAATTAAAATTTAATATTTCGGGTGCTGTGTGTCGAACGTTTTCAAACCAAACCTGCTATCTTACACGCTGTATCGGGTAGTGGTACTTGATCAAATTATCCTTTCCCCTCACGTTCACCAGTCAACCAATCAGCGGGCGTGCAATTGAAAACTGGGTCCTTGAAAACTGAGTATGTTTCGCACCACACCCGAAGATGGCAAACAGAAATTTATTTTAATGGTTAGCAAATAACCACTTCTGCTTGTATATCAAGAGTGCCAGAGGGTCACAATAGGGACCGTGATAGGGACCAGTGCTATGGACGGGTCATGCACGTGTCTACACTCATGGACCCTTGCTTTATAAGTTTACACATTTCCCTAAAGGAGTATATTGCTCTAAATGAGTGCCCCTCCCTAACAAATGCTTAGCGGTGTGTCATGTCCTATGCATGTCGCCCCCTACCCCAGTTTAAGAACGTGCCCGATGGTGTGACTGATGGGTGATGGACAGACAAACAGATAAACTTGGCTTCACGCAACATGTCATAAATGGCTCGATAAATGTTGCCATTTCCACTACATGTTACATAAGAAATAGACAAATTTAAACTTCACTGAATGATAAGACATAAATATGAAATGATAAGAATTTAAAATGAGATGAGCAAAGACAAAGTAATAATTTTATAGAACAATAACAGAATTTAAGTAAACGAAAAGTGTAATAAATTTTGGGGGATGCAGCCCAAGTAAGAGAACAGCTAACCTACATTGCCACTCCCCAAAATGGTAAATGTTCTGTGTCTGATAATAAACTTCAGGACACTGAACGAAAGTCCTAACTTCAATGAATAGATCTTCAATGGTACGAGCTCTATCCTAACATTGAATCAGAAAAATTCCCCTCTAAGACAAATTCTCATCTAAGACAATTTCTCTCAGACTTGCTATTGACAGAGGGTAATGATTTTTTTCTTATTCAAACCCTCTTCAATTGCTTACTGGTCTCACTTCCCCTTTGCCAAGTGAGCACAATGCTTCAGTCCATTTCAAAGCAACAAAAGGCAAACCAGAAACATTCTCTTCTTAAAGAGTGATACTTTACACTGTGGAAGAAATCAAATTGTTCATCCTATATTTTTTTCTTAGTTAAAGTGTTTTGATCATCCATTTCTTTTAACTGTGACATAGTTAACGGACGTTCCCTTGCTTATGAAATTACCATTACTGGAAGTAGTGATTTTAGACTTTGTGTGTATTTGCTCCTTTTTGCATATGGGTGTCATTATATTTTCTTATACCCTATCATGGGTTGGGTTTTTGCCCTGGTTCGGTGCCATAAAGTCTGCTATTTGCCACGGTCTAGTGGCAGTACATCAGCATAAAATTGCTTATGATTCTACAGCAGGTTTGTCCCCGGCTATGCTTCTGACTGACCAGTACCTAATACATAAGACTTGCATTCTCCTGTGCCCCATTCCCTCTAACCACTTTTTCAATTAAGCCCAACATTTAATATGGTGCATTTTTTCCAAGGACACAGGGCACCATGGAAAGTGTATTATATTTATAAATATAATTTTATTTTAATTTTATATTCTTTTGAAACTTTGAAATATGTATAAAATAACTGAGGAATGTGTCACTTTGGAAAGCATACAGTTGACTCTGAGTGACATTACATGACAACTCAGACCCAGTTATTGTGTAGTGGTACAGTCCTCACAGTTCTAATGCACCTCCATACTCCACCTTGCAGCATCATATAATGAAATCATTCTTATGAACATGAATGAGTTTTGTGCACCTCAATGGTTCTTCTGAACTTGCCCATTCCTTGTAGCTCCATTCAACTTTGCAGTTTTTACACATCAATAGGTCTATTGCACTTTAGTTATCTTGCATCCATCAGGTCGCATAAATCTCAAAGATTTGTATGCTATTCCATAGCTTTTTCAAACCCCAATAGTTTTATCATATACATAATTCACTCCTACCCCATCCCACAACTTAACACTAGTCATGCACCTTAACAAATTGTCGTAAGCTTTTGTGTTAATATATTTTAGTGTAAAACATAAATGGTGGAGATGGGATTTGGAATTACTAAGACATACTTAAGGATATCATATCCTTTTTTCATGCATCTAAAGATATGTTTTCAGTATTGTCTGCAAAACAGTGATCGACAACATAAACATTACTTTAGTATATGTCTAAAGTTGTTTTGTGTTGTTAAATGGCATTGACAAAATCTGAAGTACAGATAAATTTCAACATTTTTGTTATCCCCGAAAAAGTAATTAACAGAAAATGCAAAGATCCCCTAAAAGTGGTAGTCATGTGACTGAGGGTGTATGTGTGTTGAGTGGTGGTGAGTTGGATGGTGGTGGGAGGGTTTGTGTGGAGAGAGTAGACAGTTGAACTCTGACTCTGTTAATACTCATTGTAATTAAATGCTATGTTGTATTCTTTGAAGAAATTTTACTAAGAATTTCTAAAACGAAAAAATTATATACCATTGATTTTGATACAGAATGTTTTTGCACATTCTGCTAAAAGCATTGTTATATTGTATATATTATGTATATTTTATTCAGTGCAACGTATCATAAAAGTGTACAATTGACTTTTGCATGTATACAAGAAATGAAGTTGCAATAAATGAATTTCTGGTGGAGTAAATTTGCCTATCTATATATTTAAAAATTTAATTGTTATATAAATTGTTAAATTGTCAAAGTTAGCTGATCTTGTGCACTCCAGATGATGGTATTTTTTGTAAGTGTCAGAGTTGGAGTAAACAAATTGGGTTGGGAATATGCTAGAAAATTGATGTTGCAATCCAAACCAGTTCCAACTCAATGAGTAGATTTTGTGACTAATAGTCTCACACATGTTCATAAAAAAATACTTATCCGATGGGGATGGACCTGAAATTTCATTTTTGACAAAGTACTGTCTTCTTTCACTTAGAATTTGGACATAGCTCGAGTCCAGTCAAAATGGCGATCGTTAGCTTATGGTAAGTTAACTGACAGATAAATGAAGACTGGACTTAGAATATTTTCTACATTTCATGGTATTGATTTATGATTTGAATAAAAGAATGCTTATGTAAATTAACCATTATTTGTGTTCATTAATTTGACTATGTTGTACATTATACTTGTGAATTTTGACTGATAATATATATATATAATTAACACTGCATCGAACTTTTGGAAGTTTGTATCAAAAATAAATGCTAATATAGATATGATTCATTATTACAAATTCACCCCGGATATACTGACAATTTGAAATGTTCTAATTCTTCTTTTGTGATATTTCGTCTTTAGTGCTTTATCTTGCATAGCATTTATCTGAGCTTCTGTTTTCAAACCTTAATCTTTCGACCACCTGTACGTTGATTGTTTTGTTGATTTTTCATCCACTTTTCGAACATACTGGTTGGAACGTTTTGTGGCGTTACTATATGCTTACGGACGGTTTGCTGTTTTCTTTCATGTGTCTTTGTCTGTAAGTGGGAGATGGTATAATCCACTCATCTTTACTGCTACTATTAGTGGCTAATCATTTGTTGTCTTTCTTTTTGTGTGTAGTGAATCGTCGTAATACTAGATTAATTATATCGTCTCTTCTCTATTTTATATATACCAATTTTATATCTATTATTCAATCTATTACTGAGTAGATGGAAGGGGTATGAGTCTAACGACAGGCGTCGACGTCCATGTTGTCAGTTTAACAGTAAGACATATTTATAAGCAGTAGTCCATATATGCAGATGTGTTTAATTGTTAACTATTAAATTTTGCATAATGCAGTATTCTAAAATCATCACAGTGGGTATGTCGACATACTAAGTGATGGGTTCCCTTTACCGCCAGAATTTTGTAATTTATGGACGTGGCAAGGTGGCAGGCAGGAAACGATAACGGGCGAACGAGAACGTGATCAATTATCTGATAGCGACATTGGGTGGAGGAGTACAATGCACCCTATGGCGACAGTGCCGTCATAAATCTGTGTGAATGGGTGTGGTGTCTGATTGCTTAATGTGTGATAACATTCATATGTTAAATAATTATCTCTCCACATCCAATTTCCCCTGCACTCATACACTATGCCCACGACAGGGTCTTCGTCTTTTGCGGTCTGGGGACTGACTAAGTCAGGCCCTGGTGTGGGTCCCTAATTACCACCTTCCCCAAGCGTTACTCGTCCAAGATAACCGGCCCTAGCTGAACTATTCTGGTCAGTCTATGAGTCGTTACCTCCGCCCTCACATTTACCTCCCAATTCGATGAAGGCCTACCCTAAGAAATGTGTTTTCGACCGTCTTTGTCGTCGTTATTACGTCATTGGCTGAGCCCCCCGTCATCTATACATTTACCCCTCTTAAGAAATAAAGAGAGTGGATAGGAAAAATAATAATAATCTATTAAAAGAAAAGAATCAATAATAAATCAGTTCAGATAGAATAATAATTGAATTTCACTCAAGGAAGGCGCTAGAGATTCACTGATCTCTCAAAAGCTTATATCACTAACCTTTAAATTTGAAATGTAAAAATCTGAGTTAATTCTCTAGAACAATTACTAGAAAAAATTATACAATTTGAAAAAAATGGATAGTTTAAGTCCGCTGCCTAGAACAATTACTAGGACTCAATAATTAAGAAAGATATAACTACGTTAAAATCAAAATAAAATAGACTATCAAGAAAGAATCAGATTTCAGAAATTACAATAATCAAGGGACAATTACAGACATATGATGCAATGCATAAGTACGCATTCACCTGATGTATTTGTAATCGCTCTCCTCTGTTTACTGCCTGGCACAGTTGACTGATGAACAATGCTGGCCGCAGATTAGCACATCTAGAAAAGTTCTTTTGTCAGGAACTTGTTTAATCACGGTCAAATTACAAGAGACTAGCTAGGAAGGACGACCATTAGCACACAGCTAGTCTCTTGTAATTTGACCGTGATAGCATCTGGTATGATGTCTCTCCTGGATGCGTGCGCGGTTATCCCATCAGAGTGCTCTTCTCGTGAGCATCCATCTAGACTCTAGCTATGCACCCCGCAGTTTATCCGCAATTATTCAATTTCCACTCTTGGTTCTTCTGGTTCTTCTGGTTCCCAGACTGACCAAAGTCGGCTGTCCAAAACGGCTTACGAATATTTACCCAGCAAAGATTTCGAGTTAAATCTTTGTCGATAAATTGAAGAAAATAAAAATTCAAAAATAATTAGAATACGGACACCGGAGTTTATTATTTTTTTATTCCCAAGCGATACCGGACCCACCCACGGATTTCGCTGAGGTGGCCCCCAAAGAGGGTGAAGCAACTGCACGACACAACAACCACATCTCATGAAAAATAAATTTAATAAATAAAAATAAATAAATAAATAAAAAGGGATCCACAACAGTCGCTACGACGAGCAGACAATGATAGACGACATCCAAACGCAACAGCACAGCCCTCCACTACCCTATTTGAATGCAAGAGAAGAGATGAATGCCCTACAGGAATCCTCACGTTTATTCTCACTCTTGTGATACTGCTTTAGCAATGCAATTGTGTAAGATAGTTTATCACCAAATTCCCTTCAAGTATCAACATGACAATTCAAGTGGTAGGCATATCGGATTTTTCTTTAAGTGATATGCAAGTAACAGTTTAACAACCATCTAATGAATTTTAAGTTAACATTCTTTCCATAAACGACATCACAAGACATGTGACGTGCAGCCATTGCGAACTCAGGAGAAATAATACCAGCTATGGCCTCTGTTATTACGTCACAGAATGTGTGGTGCGGACACATAGAAGTCAATTATAATAGAAGGTTAGTGGCATGAAATCTGTAAATAATATTTTATTAATACCTCACATTTAGAAATATATCTCAGGATTAGTTAAACTTCAAAGTGCTACTGTTGCCTACTGTAATGGGCCAAACGATGCGATATAATATTAAACGCAGTTTGTTATGATTGCCTGAGAGAGTGTTCAACTTTAGTAAATTAGTGTTTGTCAGCTTGGCTAAACATCAGTGGAAATGGTGGGTTGAGTTTGGTCGAGAGAATTCACTGAGATTATTTTGAATGTTCCTTGTGGTGTGTTGAGTACTACACATGAAAGATCGAGTCATTCCTCCTGATGTGCTTTATAACGCATGTGAAATTCAGGACGATTCTCTACGGTGAGCTTTGTGAGCTCATCGAAGATGCTGGAACAGTTTTATACGTTGCCTAGAAGGGACACGTGATTCCGTCGCCCTAATAAGGAAGAAAGTTACTTGTTTCAAACCATGAGATTGTGAACACATGCCATCAACAGCCGCCATCTTTGAAAAGGTTATGTGCATTTGACTTTCATTATTTTTCCGAAACTCTCGTTTCAGTACTGATATATATGAACTTGATTATACACTTATGTTATTTTACTGCTAATATCTATGTAAGGATAAACTGAATGATTGTCTAGCATTAATCGAAAGTTGTAAATGTCAACGCTCTCTTGATCATATTCATATATTGTATATTTGATTGTTGACTTCATTAAATTTATTATTAAATTTATTGACCTTCTTACACATATTGACAACCCTATTTTGGAGAAGAAAGTGGGTGGATGGAGGCTTGCTAAAGATAGATTAAATGACGGATTTATCTTCTCCTTTGGTAAAAAATTTTACACCTACAGAAAAATTGTGTGACGATACATATTTGTCTTTAATGCTGTGAAAGAGAAAACGTTGACAGTGCCTGCATAAAGTGAGGGATGAATGGTGTCTTCTGGAGAATTATTAATAACACAAATTAAGATTACCATAACTTGTAAATATTTATGATTTCATAATAATATTCATAACCATTAACTAGTGCGGTGTAGGCGTCACAGAACTGTATATATATATATATAAAGTACGCAAAGGAATGTTTACGTTCTGATGAATAAATGATACAAATCATAAATGTCTTCAGGTTGTAATGGATAAAATATCTTCTTTCTCTCACCTTCTTCAAACATACTCAAAAGCTTTCTAAAGTACTTTGGGATTACTATTATGAAAACGGTTATTGCTCTCTTATTGATAGAAAAGGGAGAAAGAAAAACATTCCTATTTATAATTGGATATCAGAATCAACATTGCATTTTTTAATATTCTTTACCTGCAATCATTTATTAAGGAAACAAATATGTTGTTTGTGTTTCATTAAAGCATGTTTGTATTAATTCTGTATTTAATGAAATAAAATGTATGTTTAATGAACTGTATTTAAATAACCAATACTCTTCTAAAACAAACAAATTTCAATATTCGGTTTCCTTCTGAAACAAACGACACTTTTGCAATGTGATTATTATGTTCCAAATGCTTCTACTTAAAATAACTTTTCATATTTATTGTCGAATGATTGTTGGTTAAATCTTGTGTTATTTTAGTCTTGCAACTTTACATTATTTCAATTCCGTGATAGGATAACAGATATTGAAATACTCGATTAACGTTTCTGAATAACAATAACTAAAATTCCTATTACCAGAATACCACTTTTTTTCTGACATTGTGCTGTCTATAATATGTAAGTGTAAATTCATAATATATATTTTTCCTGTTCTGAATACATTTTTTTTATTATACACTGCAATTTTGCCTGAGGACTTGTTTTATTATTTATTATAATATCTTAGTTTATTTAAGCGTTCAGTAACATTTATTAATTATTACTACTACCGACTAAACTAAGGTTGGTAATAAAGTGAACAAACATTAATACCAATTTCGCTAAGTGACGTCACTTACTGTCGAATTCCAATTTATGAGGTCTCTCAAAATCGTTGATGGCAATAGATTTCAGAAGACAACCACTTCAGTCATATGTGTTTCTATATGGATCATACCTTTCAGTTCGAACTTATGAACAGGGCATTACTAACTGCAGTGCACACACTACGCATCAGATATAAAAGAAAGGCATTCTACACAATCTGCATTTCTTGGAGACAAAGAACAGAACAGTCAGAACAAGTTTCAGAGGGAAACAGGACCGAGAGTTGATAACGAAAGGTAATATATTTAACCATTTTTAATACGTGCATTGAACACCTGTGTAGATGTTATTAATATATTTCCATACATAGGTATCACTGCTTCACGTCTTAATATACCTGTTCACTTTGACAGGTAAGGCGAGATTGACGGTTGTCTTATGTCAGTAGTAAATGCTACTTTGCGAGTAGTTAAGGCACCAGATGCACAATAGAGTTGATTGTAATTCGGTGGCTTTGGATTTGTTGTGGGGATTTTTGTTTGCGAATATTTTCTTTATTTGATTACTTTTTTCTTTGTTGTTGTTGATGTTAGTTTTATGCTTTTTTGTTTGTTTTACTTTCGGGGTGGTGGGAGGCAGTAGCTGATCATGTGTAAACAAAATTTCATCATCATTATCAGCATTACGGCAAAGTTCGGAGGGGTCACCAGCTATACCTTTGCCATCATGATCATCAGCAGCAAACACTATCTCATCATGATCAACATCACCATTATTATCACCACCATCATCTTTGTCATCATTAACAGCAATCACTTTCACGTCAACATTACCTATCTCATCATCAATATTATTTGCCATTAATTTGATGAATATTATCATTTTATATATTTTGAAATATAATTTTTAACTTATAATACCTTTCTTTTTCTCTATAACAGATAGACTTACTTGCATGCATTAATTGAGGGTTGCGGATAGAAGTACCAAATGGCCCTGCGATATTTATTCAAGCAGGGTAATACCCGGATATATTAATCTTTGGCAACATAATTTTATTATAGATAGATAGATATATTGATTGATAGATAGATAGATAGATAGATAGATAGATAGATAGATAGATAGATAGATAGATAGATAGATAGATAGATAGATAGATAGATAGATAGATTGATTGATAGATAGATAGATAGATAGATAGATAAATAGATGTAAATATTGCACTTCATATACAAAAAAAGTAGTGTGTCGTCTAAAGCAATTGTGTGGAGGTTAACAATAGTTTTTTGACATTCTAACTATTGAATAACAGTCATACATCATTGAAAGGTGTGCGCTATGCATGCCACCATCCTATCTACACCACCACTGTCACCACATAATCATAAGTTATGAGAATTATTATAACGAAGATATAACATTTTTGATCGATTACCTAGAAAAAACAAGATTCGTTAATGGTCAAATTTTTTGTATCATTTCTGAATGAAATTAATTTCTGTATTATTGTACTTTCCTCTAGATTACCATATAAAACAGTTTAAGGATGGGGGGAATATTTTTGTATCGATATTGTGCATGTCGTGAACGTTTGACTGACATAATATAAACACTTAACTTTTCTCCCTTAGGGCTGTTCATCGTAGCTAGTTACCGTTAGGTAGGTGTAGGTGTAGCCGATTTCTCAAGTTCTGTTCAAACTATTCCTTTGAATAGTGAACATATTATTATTTCCTTATTAGAAATGGAATGATATTCCAAGATATTAAAATGAGTGGAATTTTCACATAAGATATTCGTAGACATAGACTTGAGTGGAAATATCACAGAAAGATATCTGTAGTCAGACATGAGTGATCGCAGAAAGATATATGTAGTCATAGACATGAGTGGAGTAATCACATAAAGATATATAAAGATATATGTAGTCATAGACATGGGTGGAGTAATCACAGAAAGATATATAAAGATATATGTAGTCATAGACATGGGTGGAGTAATCACAGAAAGATATATAAAGATATCTGCAGTCATAGACATTGGTGGAGTAATCACAAGAAAAATATCTGTAGTCATAGACATGGGTGGAGTAATCACAGAAAGATATCTGTAGTCATAGACATGGGTGGAGTAATCACAGAAAGATTATAAAGATATATGTAGTCATAGACATGGTTGGGGTAATCACAGAAAAGAAAGATATCCAAAGACACAGGAATGAGAATGAGTGTAAATATCAGAAAGATGTTTCTAGACAAACAAATGCGTGTAAATGTCACAGAAAGATATTTCTAGACAAATAAATGAGTGTAAATATAACAGAAAGATATTTCTTGATAAACAAATGCGTGTAAATGTATGTCACAGAAATATATTTCTAGACAAACAATTGAGTGTAAATGTCACAGAAAGGTATTTGTAGACAAACAAATGAGTGTAAATGTCACAGAAAAGTTTTTCTATACAAACAAATTAGTGTAAATATCTCAGAACATAATTTATAGAAAAAAAAGAAACTTTCAGAACCGTAAGACAGAATCCATCATAAAAATCTCTTTCTGGAATCTGAACCTTATTGCAATAGACCACAGAGTCTGTAATAATTAGTATGACTATTGATTATTTTTTATATACATACTTTTTTTAAAATTCTTTATCATCTTATTGCTTATTGCCCTTCTAAATTCACCTCTATATAACTTGAAAGTATTGTGTGATGCAAACGCCATTTAATTAATGATTATGATTATTATCATTAATTAAAGATTACTTAACATCTATGTTTCCATGAAACCATATTTGAATAATGTTTGTACTATACAATCTTATATACCAAAAATACAATTCATCAATTTAATACAAATCACAGGAATGAAGTTAGAAATTAAGTTATTAGAGATAAGCGATAATAGTTTCTACATAATCTGATTTAGGCACTGTCTCAATAGTCTTTTGTGCACTTTTGTAGCAAAGACACAAAATTATTGTCCACCGTTATTACGTCAGTTCTGTGTGCTTCTCTCACACGTTGAAAACAAAGTTTCGCTGCTATTCTCTGAAGCTAACCTGGGCGTTCATTCACCATACTAGCTCCTTCATGCAGAATAACAAATGTAGCAATTTCCAGTAACTTCAATGTACCAAAAATTGCTATGTAGTCAGCATATCTTGCCGCCATACATCAATGGAGTGTAGTGTATTCTTACACTTACACACTGCACTTTAGGCTTCTCACGTCTACCACAGTCGTAGAGATTTATAACCATTAAACCAGGAAATTCAAATAATATACAGAATGAAAGGCTGTTTCTTCCCTGTAAAATATAATCAGTGAACAAACGCTGTTTCCAGTTTATGCACCATTATTTCCATTCTCTCTTACACTCAAGTCTCAACTTACAGTTTCCTGCAACAGTATTTGTTAGCCCTATATATGCAAACATAATAAATACAGTTTTATAATTTAATGAGTTGTTTCACTAGAACAATGTCAAGTGTTTAGCATACTACATATGAGCAGCTTATTTCAAACATTTGTAGAAACAATTGTCTACTCACATAATACATTCTATGTAAAACACGAGTATAATATATCAATAGCAAAATGCACAAAATATTTCACAGCCCATGCTCTCTCAATCATACAGTTAACTCATCATTAAGCTAACAGCCACCATTCATGACTGGACTTCTTCCCACAACAAATTCAGATGTTCAGGCAATAGAATTCTCTGAAGCAGGTAAACATTTTAATCTCAGCCCATTGATCTGTCTCGTCCTCGTAATTCATAACCATTGTATAATAGAAACTACTCACCGATTGGAATTAGTTTGCATTAAATCAGCAATTTCTAGCATATTCTCAACTCTAGTGTTTACTCCAACACTGACACTTACAAAAAATACCATCATAAGGAGTGCCCAGGGTCGGGTTACTTGGACAATTTAACACTTTATATAACAATTAAGTTGTGAATTAGGGATAGGTACATATTGTATTATTGCTGGGTTTGTCTAATGGTGGTATTTACAACACCTGGTAGAAGGCAACGATCCACCAAGGCGCTATATTCACTATATTGTGAAGTCGAAGTAGACTATGGTCCTAGACCGCATGTAGAGTAGTAATAATCAATAAATTACCTAATAACTAATTACTTTATCCCGATATTGTCTCGAACTGAAGACGTCACCATTCAGACTTTAGGATAATTTTTAAAACTTTTTCCCCGAGAAGATTTTGACCTGATATTATTTTACCTGGGTGGTCGCACGGTATACGTTGTAATTTAATATATGTTTACAAAGTACTTTCCACCGTAAATTTCAACATTGCTTTCTGGCCAAAGTAAAGCAACTTTCAGTGATGTGAGTACAAAGCAGTTGGCTTTCTAGGCTATTGGTAATATTTACAAATGCGACTCCTGTTGCTGGCTTTTATTATACGCTTGTGTGTCGCTTCTAAGAGTTAACTATACCGTAACCCACGAAACATTCTCAATGACTGCTTACACACTCGAGCACTGATTTGCACTATCAATGAGAAGTAATTGAAATTCTAAATTGTCTTTGCCATTGCGCTTATAAATTTTCAGGTAAACGAAACGACTTAATTATCTCACATGATATATATTCGCTAACAAATTTGTGCGCGTTTGATCGAAATTCCGAATGCTATTGAACCAATAAACCAATACAACTAGTTGCTTCACGAATCAACCTGTCCTTCCAAGACCGAATTTTTCTGTTTCTTTCACCGTATAATTTGGCACGCACGACTCGTTGATAAAAACTCCTGCTATAATCTTTACCCTTTACCCCGAGAGCATTTAATTTATGAATCATGCCAGCCTAAATATACAGAGAAAAAAGATCAATGAATTTAGCAATTTATTTATTAAATCAACAATCAAATATACATTTACATCACTTCACAACAATGTTCGATTAACGCTAGACAATCGTTCATTATATCCTAGGAGAGACATTAGTAGTCAATTAACACATGCACACACACATACACACACACACACACACACACACACACACACACACACACACACACACACACACACACACACACACACACTTTATATATATAAAACATGTTCACACACCATGGAAATGAGAGTGTAGTTTTAGAGAAATAATTAAAAGTCAATGACATAACCTTTTCTCAATGATGGCCCCTGTCAGTAGCACTTGTTCACAATCATGCGGTTTGTAACAAGTCACTGTCACTATTCAGATGACGGTTCCACATACTCCTTCTAGGCACATTACATAACTGTTCCATAATCTTCTATGTGCTCTTCATGCATAATCGTCCCGAATTTCCATTGCGTTATCAAAAAAATCAGGAGGAATGTTCCCGAAATTTTGTGTATGCTACTCAGCACACCATTAGGAATGTTCAAAATAATCTATATGAATTCTCGAGACCAATCACAAGGCTCACCTTTCCCCCATTTTTGACTCCCGACCGGAATTCACAGGAATCAACTTACAGCAGCACGTTTACTGGTACGTTTGATGACAATGTTGGACACACACAGCAACATGATCTGTCAGAGTACAGTAGTCACTGGGGATAAAGTGCACGAAGCAGAAAAGGCATGCTTCTCTCTGCAAAGGTTAAATTAAGGCAGCACTAAATTTAAACCATATTTCATTTCTAAAACTATATTCTCACTTACAAACATTCTCAACTTGCAAATCCTGCAACAATTTTGTTAACCCGATACACACAGCATAAGAAATATAGCATCAATCAAAATGCACAAGTAGAATGTACAACTCAATCAAATTAGTAAACATATAAATAATGGTTCACTTACATAAAGCATTCTTCAATTCAAATCATAGATCAATAGCAAAATGCTATTGCAAAATATTTCTAAGTCTATTCTTTCTGTATCAGTCAGTTAGCATAAACTAACAATCGCCTTTTAGACCAGATTCGAGTTTTGTTCAAATCAAAGTGATTAGAATATAGACGTACCTCAACAAAATAACTTTCGGTCCATTTCATTGAATGAATTTGTTATAAACAAGTGGGTGACTATTAGTCAGAAAACCTACTCATTCAATTAAAACTGATTTGGAGTGCGTCAGCAATTTTCTAGCAAATTCTCTACCTGAGTTGTTTAATTCCAACTTTGACACTTACATAAAGTACTATCATAAGACGTGACCAAGGTCGGATCACTTTGACATTATTTAACAATTTATACAACAATTATGTTTAGAAAAAGGGATAGGTAAATTGTCTCTGCCACAGTTAGTTTTAAAAATACAGCACTATAAGCTCAGTCCCAGTATTCACGGTAATGCTGTCTAAACAGTACCAGTGTTTCCTTTTATTAGACTTCCAAGTCAGTAAGGAATTTAACAATGGTCAGACCAATAGGTATATAGTCTTCTTCAAGTGCACTATTGTACATACACTTCTATCACTTAATGCATAACGTCATTTATCTTTTATTTTAAATTTATTGCAATATAAATTTAAGACATAAAACTTATAAGATGGAAATAGTTTGAATATTCAAAGAATTGTTTTTCTATGCAAATTTCATCATTGAAAATCACCAACACCACCATCATTAATTGTGTAAATATTCTTTCTATTCTTTTTCAGGTCTGAGACGTAAATCACTTACCCTAATGGCAATTGGAATCCTGTTGGTGTATATGACCTTTCACTTTAATAGTAGCACGTGCAAATGTAAAGATAATCACGATCACGTCAAGAGCCTTGACCTACAAAACGTGCAATACAAATGTATTGAAAAGAGAACAAATGTGGTGCTCAAGAGAAACAGTTCAAAGCATTCTGAACAGACTAACATCATATCTCCTGGAAGCAGAATCGAAAAGTCTAGTAATTCTGTCAGTGACAGTAATAATAAGAACGATTTCGATATTTCTAAAGCCAAACTAAAGACCACAGAAATGTCAGAAGGCATAGCCAGAAATGCAAGCATATATGTACCATCACTACTCATTCATAAAGAAACAGGCAAGAGTTCACGGGTGATTATTCCAATATTCCAGCACAGGTATGTAAGAACAATACATAGAAAGTCAATGTTTCATTCAACATTTCAGAACACTCACATAGACAAATACATACAAAATCGTAATGTCATTCAACATTATTTGTCATAATATCATATTTAATATAGTAATCTGCAAATAACCCTTACTTTCCCTGTCCCACTGGCATATATAATCTGAGTGTCTTAAATTCCACTATTTTATATTTCGAATACTTCGCTAGTTGTTAATATTAATCAAAATCTTTATTTAATATTACAAGCAATTGCATTTAATATTCAGAAAGTCTGGTTGCCCTGTGAAATCTATTAAAACAAATGCATATATATATATATATATATATATATATATATATATATATATATATATATATATATATATATATATATATATATATATATTACCCGTCTAAGCGAATACTTTTGTATGGCAAGTAGAATGATCTTAAATTACTGTTAAACCCTCCCGTGTTTATTGTTTTCCTCAGAAACATTTCCGGTCGCCAAAGTGACAAATGGATTGTTGTTGACTACACGTCCGATCTTTGCGCGGAAAGGCCGTTCACAGTAGCTCCTGATTGGACACTGATACTTATCAGCGGGAAGCGTCCGTTACATAACTGCATGTATACTTGAACATATTTATTCTTAATTATAACTTTTTATTATACGCAATTATTTAACTGTTCATAAAACTGTCATTACTATTGCCGCTCCATATCTGGTTACAACGATTCAAAGGAAGAGAAAAGATTGTATGACAAAGACATTTTATTTTGTGGATATATAAAGGATTTATTTTTTTAAAATATTAATTATGGTTTGGTTTTAGATTTATAGGAGCGATGGAGAGAGAGAGAGAGAGAGAGAGAGAGAGAGAGAGAGAGAGAGAGAGAGAGAGAGAGAGAGAGAGAGAGAGAGAGAAGTTTTGTAATAGTTCGTTTGTTTGAGTCTTGTCATTATTCCGGGTATTACTTAACATACAAAGTTCGTGAAATATAGTGTGTGTATGTGTGTGTGCATGTGCATGCGGTTGAGTGTTTGAGGGTGTGCCTTTGAGCTCATGTTAGCCATTCACTCTATAAAATTAGCACACTGAATTAACACTTAGTGTCCTACGTTATTAAAAAAGATTCCTTTTGATTTAAAATAATATTCTGATTTACAGTAAAACATTGCAATTTTGTTTGAAACTTTATACTAAATGCTTTAAATGTGTGCATTTAATTCTGCAAGAGCCCCGCGCTGTATTATCATTGATCATGAAGTCAGCGAAGTTGAGGAGCTGATCCAAGAGCCACACCTGTCACTGCGAAACACAGCCTACCTGACCGCAATAGCAAATGGTGCCGATCAAATACTGGAGGCTGACTGTCGCCTTGTAACCACGAATGCTCTGAGTGTACTAAATTTCACATCGACATCGGGCTCCGGCCTGATGTACAACAGCACTTTACACTTTAACCCTTACGAACACTTTGGTGCGTGGGCTACTGTACCACGTGCCCGGAAACACGCATCAAGAGCTGAAAACAACTCTCGCATCTATTATGTCCGGGATTTCTCCAGTGTCTACGTCGCTCATGGGTTATCGGACCTTTCTGATGACATTACAGTAAGGGATGTTGATGCGTCGAAGGAAAAAATGAAAGGGTTGAGGTATGAAAATATCAATTCATAATTAGTAAATGACACCACTTTTCTGACTTAGACTTCTAATTGTGATTTTAGTTTCTGGAAATAATCACAGAAAAACACAAAATCAATCTTGATAGAACACATTCGCTCATAAAATGAAGTTCGCTGGACAAACATCAAAGTAAATTGAACCTTTGTGTTTCCTTGATTGTAATAGGCTATAACTGGAATTCTGAGGACTGTAAAAATTAATATGTTTAATTTATAACAGTATAATATACGCTTGATAAATGTCTGCCTGTATTCGCGAACAATAACAAGAGATAAAATATATTAATGAATCTATTAATTTGTATTATAATATTAAAACAGTCTACGTACGTTTCAGTTTAAACGTAATGTGCCTCTTTGAATCTAAACATAATGAATCATACGTACAATTTTATGTTTAATTAACTTAATATGTTTAAGACAACCCTTCATAATTATTTTCTGAATATTTAGTAAGGTTACTACTTTTTTCTGACCATTAGATAGATAGATAGATAGTTAGATAGATATATAGATAGATAGTTAGATAGATAGATAGATAGATAAATAGATAAATAGACAGATAGATAGATAGATAGATAGATAGATAGATAGATAGATAGATAGATAGATAGATAGATAGATAGATAGATAGATAGATAGATAGATAGATAGATAGATAGATAGATAGATAGATAGATTGATAGTATAAATAATTCTTCAATAAAGAAACGTTTGGTCCATCCCCATTGGATGAATTTGTCATGAACAAGTGTGAAACTCTTAGTAAAAAAACTACTCATCCAGTTGAAACTGGTTTGAATTGTATCAGCAATTTTCTAGCATATTATCAACCCCAAGTTGTTTACTCCAACTCTGACACTAACAAAATATACAATCATAAGGCGTGCCCAAGATGGGGCCACTTTGACAATTTAGCAATGTATATAACAATTAAGTTTAGAAATATGGATAGACAAATTTACTCTGCCACAGATAGATAATGAAAGAGTTTTAGCATTACACAGGATTTAGAGTTTATCCACTGAGCCTCACAGCTTCTTGTTTTATTGATGTGCTTTGTTTGAAACAGACAATGTTCTTTGACAAATTATTTATATAACTGTCGTTGTGTATGCACTTTCCACATTTCTCAAAGTGTTCCTTTTTGTCTAATGCGTGGCTTGTAATATGTTGCATACAATACAAGCCTTAGTAATCGTTATAGTTTGCAATATATTGATACAGGTTCAATCCTTCCCTTCCACCAGTATTCATGGGCCAGACATCCTTTACGTCAGTATCTGCCAGCTTCACACTTTACCACAAGCCAGCATTTTGGGGTCTGCTTCTTCCTTGTCGGTCAAGGCCACATCGTTGTGACATTATACGTCAGTACCTCTTACAGCGTCTCTTGAGAGAGCTTGATGCGTTTACCGGTTTTTATCAGGTTCAGGCCGTGTTCAGTACAAAAGTGGAAAGCACAAATGATGGAAAGTACAATGAAGATTTGTTCAGTCCCACTAAAGACTTCGATACGGTGGCGTCCTACCTTGATCGTTGGATCTGTAAACCGGAAATGACGTTGTTTGGCTGCATGGAGTCCCTGACAAGTGACATTGTGCATGATTTACAGTTAGATGATCTAGTGGTACCCTTGGTCCAATCGTGGCTGGACGCCATCAGAGCAGCAAAGTTAGTGGAACCAGCACGAGTTCACTCCCCCTGGCGAGGCGTGCGCAAGGTGAGTGAGGTGAAGACTGTGCTAGGAGACGTGCAGGCCACACTGGAAAAAGGAGAACCTCAAGCAAAGAAATCTCATCAGAAGGGAATTGTGGACTTTGTGGCGTCAAAATGTCGTGAATATAATAATACGTCTTTGGTGACATCATCGTTCACGTTTTGGCAAACTCCAAGTATCAGTGACATCGTGTTGATAATTGTCTTTAACTACAGCAAGTACTTCTTCATTAACTTGCCGTATATAGAGACAATACACAGACCATTCTTCAGGTGACATGTTTTTAATTTTTAAAACTTAATTTACAAACATTATTCATTAAAATGCCTGATTATTTATTAATTATTTGAAAGTAATAATATAGCAGTGGTTTATACATCTGTAGTATATATGCATAATAATCAAATCATTTACCTTAATGGGTTTTATTTTACTGAATCTGCCTCTTAGGAGTTCTATTGTCACGTTTCGTCTAAATGTATGATGTAATATATATATATAGTAGTCAGAGTCAATATACATCTGCTTAACTTTCAGTATGTTTTAATTTCTTAGTTACCTTAAGCCTGATGTTAGCACTCATTTCTGAATTAAGTTAACAGAGACCAACAACATCAGCTGGCACGTGCGGCGTAGTAGGTTAAAGAGACAACAATAATTTCTTTGTAAGTAGTCTACACAGTGCAACAATATTATCTTTTCGCTGTGTCAGCATGTTCAAATCAATCCTTGCCCTTTCAGACCTTATTAAAACATTCTAAGTGTCCTTAACCTTTCTGTTAAAATTGTCAGTGCAGTCAGATATATTTTAACCATATTAGCATCCTTTGAAATATTGTACCTATTACTATGATTATCAAAATTCCTTGAGATATTATATTACTCGATATTCTATTTTTTAAATCCATTATCAGTGTTTGAGTTCTTCTACCACTACCAGCGAATTGAGATTTTAAGATGCTAGCAATAGCCCTTTCATACATCCTTCATCCTTGGCCAGTGTCTTAAATCTTTCTTTGACAGTAGAGCTGTCAAGTGTAAACTATGAACGCTGTCGGAATTTTTCAAATCGATATGAGTACCTGATCGCATCTAATCTTTACCCGTGTTCATCAGCCTTGACAGTTATCTCAGACTTCCTATAATCATTGCAGTTGTCCTCAGCACACTACACCGCTGTAAACCATAAGCATCCTCCCCAAAAGAAATAAATATATAATTAACTTTATTTTTTTAAAATCATTTTTTACTTCTGCCCTTAAACTTCTTTCTGCTAGTAGTTGCATCCTAAATTGCCAATCATTTCTATCGGTACAACCGTTATATAAATTGTATTTCGAAAAGAGATCCATTTTGGCTAATTATGATATCTACTATGAATCCCTTGCAGACATATAGTCTATTGCGTACCGGAAGTGGATGAGTTATTGGTCCATGGCAGCCGACACCTACTGAGTCATTTGACGTTGGTTGAAGCGCTCTCTGATTTGTGGTATTTCATGTACGGGTGCGTCAGCCATGTCGCTTCCATGAACCTTCCCGTGGGTATATAATGTAGATTATTCATATTTATTTATGAATATGATTTTTTTATCAAGAATTAGTTTCTTTCGTGAATCCTTTGTTTTAGTGGGCGTTACTGAGTTATATAGAGTATTATAAGAAGAATTTACTTTGATACAAATGCCCTATTGCATAACTATGGACATGGTCGATATATAAATAAAAAACAAAATATAAATCCAGGGTTTAAGCGAATATTCACAAATTGGTGTACATTCTGTTTTTCTTCTAATATTTATAATATTTATTGATTGTATAAATATTTTATTTTGCCTACATAAACGCACACAAATGCACCCATACACACACAGACACACGCACTTCATCAATCGTTTGACCGTCTGACCGATTTCTTCTGGTTTAGCTAAGTGACTAATTTATATTGATCTTTTGGAAGCTGTTTAATATAGGTATTTACTTTTTATAGTTGCTGAGATTATTTTAGCTGTTGCTGTGAGTAGATGGTTACAAGATTTGTAATTACCAAGCATCCCCATTGCTCACTTTTCGTCACACCTGAGCAAAGGTACATCTTTGCTTTGATAACAATCGTGTATGATTCCTTTCCCCATATTCTTTGTTTTATATCAAACGTATGTGATACCTGTCACCCTCTTCTTTGTTTGATAACAATAATCTAAAATACATCTCATTATCTTCTTTGTTTCTTCAATTTCAAAATTTTTAAATGAATGCTTTCTTCTTTGAAGTCTAATATTTGTAATAGTTATTTACGTGTTCTTTAAATGTGGAAAGTTTTGTACTATCTGATTTCTCTTTTATTCAGTGTGACGTTTTGTTGGGAGATAGTGTGACATTTTGCTGCGAGATGTGCAAGATGTTAATTTTCCGCCACCCTTAGTCTAATGCCCGCAACCTTAGTCTAATCCCTGAAACACACCTTCTGGCTGGCCACACGTGCTAGAAAGATGGATGATAGATAGTGTAGAATAGACGAGCGATAGTTCTATAATATAGTTCGAAGCATCTGATACATACAACCAGGATAGTAATTAAATACAGGTGACAGACTACAACATATAATATTTGAGTCACGCTAACACAAGTGATCTAATTATCAACAATAACTGTATTAACAAGAAATAACTGTAGACACTATGTTACAAATAGCATACAGTTCAACACTTACAATTAGTGTTTATATATACATGTTTGATATTTAATCAAGACCATATAGCGTTGTGAGAGAATATCCATTTTGAGTCTGATGGCACTGTAGTAGTTATTTGGTTCATTCATATGAGCGAACTATAATTGAGTTTATAAGAGAACACTGAATGTTTCTGAGTGAACTCTAAAGTATGTTGATAGAGTTTGTCTACAATTTGATTGATGTTGGTTAAAGTTCGGGTGAATTATATTTTATCTTGACTGATGCTGCATGGTTATGACTTTATAAATACATAACTGTAGATCGCCTGACATGTAGTCTACGTCTCAGTGAATGTCATTAGCAGACATGAACAAGATCCATTGAACTGGTCTTTGCCCCAAGAGTCATTCTGCTCTGGTGTTGCTTTGTGGCTCAGCACTCATCAAACCACCATCCAATATAAAGTGTCAATCTGCTAGTAAAATGCTCATTGGATAATAAACCATCCTCATGTGTTCTCTATCAAAGCACACTTACTTACATGGTCATCATACATTTTAGTAACATAAGCAAATCATAAGAATACAAAATATAGTTAAAGTAAAGAAATAAATATAATATTAGTTAGTCAAGCAAAACCACATACCTTTGGGAGTATTATATACAGAGGATGTTTTCTTTCTGTGCTGATTATAAGTGATAAGTTTAGTAGTATGATTATGCTTTGTTAACACTGGGAGCCAAAATACCTGTTGCCTCAATAGTCAGCTTGCAATTTACAGGTGAGTTTCTGGTACATTTATTTGATCATGTAGCTGAGTTGTGCTTTGATTGGTTAGTTACGTGAGTTGTCTGGAACATTTAGGAATCCTCCCAGCCTGAAGATAAGAATAGGCCTTTCTACAAGGTACATTTAGGTGCATGTAATCTATACTTTGAGGGGTGGGTGTGGGCTACAGAAGACATTATGTGATTGTCTAAGACTTGTAATGTATGTGACCATCTTATGTTTTTCTTGCACATGCCAAATATCTCCTCCATCTTCTCTTTAATTTTTTAATGGTCACAAGAGTACCATGCCTATCACCATCTAGCTTGTTTTCTAATAGCCCCTTTTTCTTTATTTTCTGACAGCCCTGTGTTTATATTATGTACAATCTTTGACTTCCAACATTCTAATGTTTTTATAATGCTCGTGATCTTCATTGGTTTTTATAAGTCAAAAATTAAAACAATCTAATATATTCTGTGTTTTCTAACAGCCCTGAGTTTATAATCCTGTACGGACTTTCTTTACTAGCAGGCACAAATTCAGAATCATTTATTTATCTATTTTCCCCATTACCGGTCAGAAATACCGATCTGTAAAATTACATGATCATTCATATAACCTCTCTTTTTTCCTTCTGTCTAGGGTGTTCGAGGCTACATTCAGATTGGAGATGACACGCTAATCAACACATGGACGCTTGACAGTTTACCACGTGACTCAATATGGTTACCACCCACATTAATACCACTTCGCGCCGATCAGCCTAAAAGCAAATGGGTTTGGTGGGAGTCCTCATATGGTCGTGAATCTTTACTTCGTGCATTTTCTCACCTGGAGAAATATAGCGGTTTGACGTCAGACCAAATTTTAAAACTGGACTCAGATTTCAAGTCTGGAGCACACATAAATAGTACAACATTTTCTGTCTTATATAAAAATGTTTTGAATTCGTCGTTTCTAGAATCTCAGATACTTAATGGCTCCGAGTCGTGGGCACTGCCATCCAGAGACGAATCAAGAAATTTTTTAAACTGTTATATCGGGGAGCACAAGATGGCGGGACGCTTTGCCCGCAGAGATGTTGACTTTTTCTACGTTCCTCAGAAGTTGATACGTTCGTACGTGACGTTCTCGCGATTTCTCATCAGACACAGAGTGATTCACGAGCTGGCAGTGCCCGCCATTCACTATGGCATCGCCAGGAAGGCTGACATAGAATACGTTCCTGCCAGCACTCTATGGAGCCATCAACGTCATCGCGAGTGGGAATTCTATAATCACTCAATTGTCTTCCTTCATCCTCTGAAGATGTACACCAATATACCAAATCCTAACAAGAGGGTTATTATATGCACTAACTATCTCGTACATTTGTTTTCCAGTATAGGAATTGGTGTATCAAAGTAGGTCGCTTATTGCATTTCTGTGACAAGCAAGTGACACACAAGATTGCACACTAGATCAAATGTAGACAGGATAATGTTCGATCCCTATTGATAGTTTCTTACACTAATATTTTATTTATTGTTGTGAATCTTGCTTATAGCAATAGCAACGTGCATTCAAGTATAATACCTTTGTTAAGTATTAATATATAACAGACAATGTAAGTTTACCAAAGAAATGGCTAACTAGATTATCCCTTCACCAGGGCTCACACATAACGTTAGTATGAATAAGATTTATTGTCATTAATTCATTAATTCATGCACTCATTCTTTTTCTTCTTCTTATTATTAGTAGAAGAAGTAGTCAGTTGTTAATATTGATTTAATTAATGCATAATGCTGCAGAGATTTGAAAAGGTGTTTATTTCGTGTTTTTAAGAAGCATATAGAAAATTGACAATTAGTATCTTATATATTCATGAATAAATATGTTTCATTTTACTAAATATTGGTAAAAATTATTTTTTGTACTTTCGGGAAATATTATTATTTATTTTCTATCTTTAAAAACAGAATCTCGCGATATATTAATTATAAAATAGCTTACATCGTTTTGGCATACTTTTCACTTTGGGAAGTATTGAAGTAATGTGTTTGCTTTCCCTGTCTACACCTACTGCTAATATTTTCCAATGAGATTAATGTTTCCCACTATCAGTGTGGTTGATGTTTCTCAGTATTAATATGGGTAATGTTTCCCTGTCTGATTCATGTTTCTCAGTGTGAAAGTGGTTAATATTTCCCAATATCAATATATTATTTCCCCTCTCTAATAATGTTTCTCATTTTCTATGTGGTTAATGCTTTATAGTGCGGTTCAAGCATTCCTATGTAATTAACATTTTTAAGCTTCAATACAATTAATGTTTCCCAGATTTATTATAATTAATGTTTCTCTGTGTGAGTATTGTTTCTGCACGAATGTGGTTTATGTTTCAGTGTGGTTCGTGTTCATACAATTCACTATGGTTAATGGTTCCCATTGTGGATAATATTTCTCATTTTCAATGTGGGTAATGTTTCCCAGTGCCATTAATATATTCACAGCGTAATTAACGATTTTATATGTTTCCTAGTGCAGTTAGTGTTTCCTAACATCAATGTGATTAATGATTCCCATTATAAACAATATTTCACATTTTCAATGTGATTAATTTTTCCCACCATAATAGATTATATTAGTGTCAATATGTTTAATGTTTCCCAATGTGGTTAATGTTATTTAATGTCAATATGGTTAAAAGTTCTCATTATAAGCAATATTTCTCATTGTCAATGCGGCTAATGTTTCCCAGCGTAATGAATTATTTTAGTGTCAGTAAGGTTAATAATTATGAATTATAATTCATTATGATGGGAAACATTAATGTGTTGCTATAATACATTCTGCCTCGATTATGATTATTATTATGAATAATTTATCATTTAATAAACATACTCTCTTATCAGCGGTTAAATCTAGGATTTGTTTCCAGCACGAATTCCACGCTCTATACCACTATAACTAACATACTACTGACACATAATTTATCTGTTTGCAGGTAAAATTTCCTACTTACAGAGTTATCAACTTACTAACATTCATCCAATCATTGACTCATCAAGCCCCAATCCACCCAGTGACTTCTTCAGACATATATCAATTAACATGTGTAAGAAGGAATTAACAAACCATAAAGATTTATTAAAATATAGGTATATCACTAAACAAATTAAGTTTGAAAGTCACATATCAACACTACTAATTAAATGTTCACGTTTTTATCAGACACCATTAATAATAACACTGGCTACTTTGAGGCAACAATCTGAAATTATAGTTCAAATTTTTTCTATCACAAGACTGGAAAGATAGAGATAATTAACTGAGTTCATGACCTGTTCTGTTGGGCCACCATATGCTTTGTCGCAGAGAACACACGTGAATAGTTCATAGCAGTTAATAACACACCAGGGTCCACTTCACTCATGTACATGGTCTGCTGAGCACTCTGGGATCCTCCTGGAAATATGAATGACGATGATAATAGTCATCCCCACTCTCACCACTCTGGGATTCTGTGGAGATAGTAGGCCAAGACAACTTATATGTCGATTCCAGAAATCTTTCAAGATGAAAACTACATCGATGACTCCAGACACCAACACAAAGTAACATCAACAAGAGAGACCAAAAGCTAAAGGAGAAAGAAGAAAGGCACACCCTGAAAAACATTCAGGTGCGACACTTTTAATTCAGTTCATAATTTCCTATAATCTCAATTTCTCTCCAGTCACTCAACTTACATGTCTGCAAGAGAATTGTTAGCCCTCATGCATACTTCATTCACTAATATATAATTTCTAACATATACATATCAATGAATCCAAAATATGCAATCTATCAAAACCAATAGATGAACAATAATTTTAACACAAAATTTGAAATGATTTGTTTACAAGGGATTCTGGTGAGGAGATTCACTTTCATAAGTAGAGAACTGAGAACGATTTATGTCAACTAAACTTAATTAATGAAACCAAGACCAAGACATTTAAGAAAATATTATTATATGAATAAAATTTGTCTACTAATCGAGAACTCATGAAGATTATTTTGAATGTTCTTTGACACTTAATGAGATGTATACATCGTCTACAGTGAGCTCTTTGACAGTTAACAAGACATATATGCATCCTCTGTCAGATTAATAGAGCACTCAGGAAACAATTCGTATTCACACTGAATAAACAATAATCAAACTACTGTGCACTGAGGTTTTCTAAGAATTTTATTTACTCACTGTAAAAAATTAAATAAGAGAGACCAGTCCACAAGGTGTTATCAACAGTCATGTAGAGAGATGGAATGAAGAATCGCTGAATCGCTGTCACCAAGAACATAGACTGGAATTGCTCATCCATAGATTTTCCCTTCTTTTAACACACTACCAGGTGCCAAAGGGTCAGTGAACAATTGAGCTTCAAAAGTTGACAACCTGTCTGAAGGACAGGGCTGAGCAGTCTCATTATGTACTGCTGTGTCCGTGATGTATTGTTGTCACACTTCACCATTCAGTGGATATACCCTCGTGGCATGGAACTGTACTCTGTCACTCTTCTGTTTGGAAGCAGCCTGCCCATCCACACAATTTGACTAATTTCGGTCCTTTGATTGTCTCATAGTAAAATGCCCTGTTTGGATTGTTTCACTCACACACTGTAATGATTTCATAAGTCTTGTCATTAGAGTGGTGATGATTCGCCTGATAACTTCCACTTTCTTTAAGCGGACTGGCTATTTTCTCATCATAGCTTTGTAGGCACTCAGAAAATGGCAATGTAAGATGATCACTCTAGAAGCATCTTTCACTCCCTCAACAATGAAAAATGTTCATCTGTGATAACAAAAACAAACTACACTTTCCTTTTATTATAGTTTGAATTCCAATGTTCAAAAACTCTGAGAATCACACAGTCCTGAATGATGCACGCTGGCCACTAAATTCACTTGACACACACAAAAATTGTCACCTCAGGCACATTTCTAAAATGCTGAACTCTAAATACCTTCAGTGCACTTCAATTTAAATATATAAAGTAATGCACTTGGTAAAATATACTGCACTAGATTTAATCATCAAAAATAACAATTCATTTTTATCAATCACTCACTCAAACAAATGTTAATGAAACTACACACATACATAAACACATAAAATTAACAGTATACATTTTTCCTTTACATATGTAATTAGCAATACAGTAATAAAAGTCCCAGTGTAATCTTTAATTCATAGGAAAATAAAAGAGTATAGCAAGGGTTGTGTTAGTTGCATGAATTATCTTTAAGCAAATGCTTTAAAAAATAATTAGATTTACTCCTTGATCAAAGTACGCAATGACTTGAGAGGGTTATGGCCCATCAATAAAAAAATGATGGCAACCATAGGTCATACGTGGCTAAAAATAATAGTAATTCTTCAGTGAGTTTTATTCCCTACTATATTTGTGACAAACACGAACTAGTTTGTACGCACACGTGTACATACAAATAAATTGCACATAAGTGAACATCAACACGATATCACAAGTGCACAAATGCACTGAAAGGTGTTCATACACAAAAAGATCAATTTCCATAAATCTTAAAACAAACGTACACTCAATCGTACTCATATGAATGAATAGGCATACATACACAAACACACAGAGCACATATTTGTATAAACAAATAAGCACACATTCAAAATTGCTCTTTCACCACACACACACAAACGCAAAACAAAACAGCACACGCGCAAACACATGCATAAAGCACTATAAAACACATACTAAAATAAGTAATTACACACATACACACGCGCACACACGCACGCACACATACATACACACACACAAGCAATCCGTCACCAACGGGAAACCTAGTACACTGAACACTGAAACACCAACACAAAAATCCAGTCATACACGCTAACACACCCCATCACACACCCAATCACTCACTCACACACACACACATAAATGCACACTCAATCAACGATGATCTCTCACAAAATTACTTTTGCCGATACAATCATACATTTTTTTTCAACACGCACACTGGTATATGACGTGGATTACTTTATGTCTGAAATATAATACCTGAACCCTCTTTGCTTTGCGCAGAGATCTTTTAAAGAAAAATATTATTGCCTATTTTATTTTTCTTCAGTATAAAGTGTGCACTGCCATATCACTTTCTGTCATTTTATTTTTAATACCTTTTTAGATGTGTGCACTTTGAAACCAGGGTAAACTGAAATACTGAAAGATCCAGCGTTAGTATTATTGTTGTCAATTATAGAGATGATAAAACCTGCTGGGTCGTCTGAACAGTTGTAACCTCGTGTGAATATGTATATATTAGTGTGCATGTCACTTTACATGTATATGTGGACAAATGATTAGCCATACTTCCCTGAGAAAAGATGAGTAATAATTGAACTACATTTCCATGCTGAGGCAGAATTAGAACGCAAAGAAGAGGAAAAAATTAAAGGAGGGAGAAGAATGCAAAGAAGAATAGGAAGACTGCAAAATGAAAAAGAATGAAAAAATATAATGCAAAAAGAATGCAAACAACAAGAATTGCAAAAGAGAAAGAGGGAAAATACAAAGAAGAAGGTGGTGGTAGTGGTGGTGAAATACTTTAGAAATACAACAAACAAATATCGATCGCTAAATACATAATAGTTAGCATATTCATTGCACAGTAGTCGAAACAGAATATATCAACTTTCCTTGACCTACCTGAAATTCAGTACTGTGAATTATTAAATTAATCAATGCGCATCGTATGTATATACGGACAAATATCCAATCGGACAGAAGCAGATAGATAGATAGATAGATAAATAGATAGATAGATAGATAAATAGATAGATAGATAGATAGACAGTCAGACAGATAGATAGATAGATAGAAGGATTAATGGATGGATGGATAAATGGATGGATAGATGGATGGATAGATAGATAGTTGGATAAATGGTTGGATGGATGGATAGACAGATAGTTGGATAAATGGTTGGATGGATAGATAGATAGATAGATAGATAGATAGATAGATAGATAGATAGATAGATAGATAGATAGATAGATAGATAGATAGATAGATAGATAGATAGATACCTCTGGGCACCATTCCTTCATTATGATTATAATTTATTAATTAACATCTCATGACTAATTACATTTGAGCTCATGTCAAACAGTCTTTTAAACTGGTAAAATTGGCTTAACACTCCTCACTCTGGATCACTGTCTCTGGACTGCCTTTCCTCGTCATATTTTCTTTGATCTGGCGAGAAGACCTCGTTGCTTCCTGACACCACAATGAACCTCGACCACAAGTCCAACGCTGGCAATTCCAAGGGACTGTTTGCTTGAATGGATTTCCAGGCAACCCGGGGATGCAGACCTTAGAACACCCTTTGTCTAATGTATCTGTCTCAGCATGTAGATTGGCTCGGAGACTTGGGTCTGTAGATCTATTATCGACTGTCCAGATCACCAGTTTAGATGGACAGTTAAAACCGTGCTACACTGCAACACAAAATGCGATGGTGCATACATCCCATGAGTAAATTTATGTCTTCTCTCTCACTCTCTCTTCTTCATTTCTCAAACTTACACCTTTGCAAAACTGTATTATCCCCATGCATACGAGACTAATACGTTAACATTGAGATATAACTGAAATATAAATCAAGCACCACAACAAAATTCAACGTAACATACTAAATGGTTTTCTGCTTTACAGCAAAAGGATGCATAGTGCAATAAATATTTCTTAGTCTAAAACCTCAGTCTCTGAGGCAATTAACTCACCAACGGTTAGCTCAAGGGCCAGAGTTGTCTCGTAGTGACGAGCATGAATTTTAGCCAGTATATAAACTAAAATGGTGTTATTTACAAAAACAAAAAAAACAATCCTACACTTAAGCACAGATAACTAAGTGCGCTATTTTCTAACGACACGCGAGCTTGTTTCCAACATTCTTCCCACCATCAGGTATTCCTGCAGGCGGTTCGAACCTCTCAGTCTACCTCTTATTTGACAGTTCTTGTCGGTCTCTAAATGATGTCAACAAAATCTTAAAATCTTCCCTGTTCGGCAAGAACACCTACAACAAAAATGCAGGTGCAAAGTGTATATCGTTGTCTACTTGAGAACAATGCAAGAAGTGAACCGAATTTTATGTGTACTATGATTAGGTTTTAAATTATTTCACTTTCGCTTTAAGAAAATAAACGAATTTTGCTAGAAAGTAATCATTCTTAAAAAAACAAACAAACAACTAAAACATTCTTTTTTTGTACATAGGTAGTATACAAAAGCATTTGCCTTGAGAGACCTGCTAGATGCAGTGCTCAAATATATGAATATATTAAATATGAGAGATTTTCATGACCACTCACTTGGTGACGCATAAAGAGTATTGGCGTCTAAATGTACACAACATTTCAGGTTAAAGACTGCGAGAGAAACCGCTGGCTTCGTACGACAGTGCCCCACCTAAATACGAGTTCATGTGACAGGGTTGGGGTGGGGGGGAGGGATCCCGAACTCTCAGTGAACTACATTCTTCGGAAGGTGCAAAACTACTAAGGATGAATTGTTAAGACACATTGTCTCAATACACTATATGATATGTTAAATTTAACATTTGTATTGTACTCAGTATTTGTTGCATCACACGTATTCAATTATGACCCCTCTGAAACGTTTCTGTGAGGAGGAAATAGGCTGAGTGAAATCTATTAATACACTCACTGGATAACTCACCCAACGGGTTCGAACGACCAGCTTTTAGTGGAGTAAAATTTGTTCACGTCAAAAAGCTAATTTTACAGTTTGTGCTCGTTACGAGGAAAAGTCATCTCGGATGCATGTTCACCTCCATGGTACAAGGTACGTCAAGCTTGTTTTGTTGTTCTTTATTAACTCTACGAAAATGTTAGTATTCCCGTTAAGATTACAGATCTGCAGAAATAATGGGCTTTAGTTCGACATTATTCACACATTTCCATTTGAATTTTAATGGGCCCTATCGTCAAGAACGTTAAGATTGATCTGCAGCGGTTTAGAATTATGCTTTATTTTTTTTTTAACGACTGTGTTTTCCTCATTATAGATTTTTGTGCATTTATTGTTCAGTATGTTTCATTATGTGTACGTGTGTGAAAGAGAATAGTTGTGAATATATGTATGTGTTGTGTAATATATAGATCGGTGGATGACTGCGACTATAGATATTTGAGTCATGTATCACACTCACTCTTCTCGCAGGTTCAGACACGATCCAAACCACAAACTGACGTCAATAGACGCAGATCAATAGACAGATAAATAGCTCGATCACCCCCACACCCTGTCACACACAATCGCGATTAATATATATATATATATATATATAGAGAGAGAGAGAGAGAGAGAGAGAGAGAGAGAGAGAGAGAGAGAGAGAGAGAGAGTGCAATTAACAACATGCTCATGAACATATAGGTGATTGTAATAATTTTTAAGTGTATGCTGAGACCACATATAAAAATGAAATATTTAAATCAAAACAGTGCTAAATTGTCTCAGTTGATGTATATTTAGTTTATTTAAATAATATCGTAACAAGGGCTATATTCAAGCAAAACGTTCCGCTTCTTAAGTGAACACATACTGATGAGAGCCAGAGTAGAGTCAATAATGTATGTCAATCGTTTGCAGTCATTTGATCTGGCTGGCTCCAATGATAGATATTCATCAATCTGGCTCGAAACCAGGTCGATATCCTAATGACACTTAGCTTCTGTAAATATTTTTCCAGTCTCCAGCGGAAATATCTCTGTCCAAGAAACTGAAGCTATGTAAGTGAAAATAACCAAGACACTTCCACAGCAAGCAATCATGCTACTCTAATGATGACTTACTATGTGGAATATTAAATATCCGTAAAGAAATATGTGTATACGAGTCATAAATCAGTCTTTTTCTTCCCAGTCTGTGTCGCATTTATTGCTTGTTTTCAACAGGTACACATACACCAGAATAATAATGAAAACAACCTAATGTTTCCTTTCCCATCACTCGTACACTTCTCTTAATAGAGTACTCTTCCTGTTTAATACCTCTTATACTTAAGTAATTCTAACAAATTTTCACATTCCTATATGCACGTATACAATTTATCTCACAATGATGCGTGTGCTGTCAATTTAAGAACTAATACATGTTAGGTCCTATTCGCACGAAATTACAACTTGTTTAAAAGGAAACAAGAATAGTAGTTTTTCCTTATAAAATCGTACTACCATAGGCCTCATTGTTCAGTATTGATCGCATCTTTCTGATCACAAATATCTGAAAACCAAACTCTTACTTCCAACAATAGATCAGAAATCAATGTCCCTTTACTAGATACTGAGTAATCTTCCCCACCATGACACGTGACTTGTTGCAAGCTGCATGATTGTGAACATACATTGGTGACAACTGCCATCATTGAGAATGATATGTATACTGACTATAATTATCTCTCTAAAACTCGACCTCATGTCTATGATGAAGTTATATCTATTAACTTTATATACATGTTAATTTGACTGCTGATGTCTATGCTAGGATGAACTGAATGAGTGTCTTACGCTTAATCAAATATTGTTGTGAAGTGGTGTAAATTTCAATGCTCTTCTGATTATTTTTACATTCTGTAATTATTTAATTCTTGATTTAATAAATTTAGTGTCAAATATATTAATCTTCTTGCACATTTTAATATATGTGTTGGAGTAATGGTGGGTGGATTGGGGGCTCGTTAAATATAAATAAAAGACGAATTTTTGTTACTCCTTTAGGAAGAAGTTTTTCACCTGAAGAAACATTATTCGACAGGAAAACACCTATCTTATTGTGTAAAGAATAGAGTTTTACAGCACTCTTATAATCTACCAAGTGAGAGACATTTTTACAGATATTTGACTTTTGAGCAATTACATTTAATAAATGCATTAGCTGTTGTTGTTGCAGCGTGTCGTGTTCGTTGGTGCCTTTGTGCATTGTTCATAGCAGCCAGTGTCATGTTCTTACAACAAATGAATTTCATCTCATGGTGGAATTCCAAATGTAAGTAACAATTGTTAAATATCCAAATGTATAGTAAAACGTTAGCAAAGGTCAAGAAACCAAAGGTAATTAAAATGAAAAGTCAAGTAACAAAACATAAATTCAAAAGGTCAAGTAACAGAAGGTAAATGAAATAAGTAAATTAATCAAGCGTAAGTTAAAAATGTCAAGTAACCAAACGTAACTAGCATGAGCGCGATATAGTTAAGGCTGGAAAGAAGTCTGAAGTGCATGGCAAATAAGCCAAACTTCAAACACCGCAAACCATATTGCCCAAACAGTGCTTTTTTATATCAATGCTTTCTTTAGTCAAAAGATGCTTTTACTTGTTTCCCCAAGCTATTGGTGTTGAAATATCAAGGAAAATAACAAGACACTAAAAGATTTACACAAACACACACACACACACACACACACACACACACACACACACACACACACACACACGCACACACACACACACACAGAAATGCGCGCAGCAAACTCTGATTTTTCTTGAAGTGTTATAGCGAACAGCAGCAGCAAAAGTAGCTATGTGCAGAGTCTGATTAAAGAATGCTACTTGGCAACTTCAGACTGATCTCTTTTGCCTTAGAGAGATTATTGGTCTGCATTACTTCGGTCCACAGCAAAAATTCACCACGTGCACAGCTGGTACATTCATAATATCCATTTGCCCTACACTAAACTTCAGCTGAATAACATCTGGTGTGCATTTCCTTAAAACTTAATTGATTAAACTTAATGTGCATGTATTGGTTTGCTCTCACAACAGTACATCTTGTACTGTTTGAATATTTATATTTTAATATTTATGTAATGCAACTGGGCTAAATTGATAGCTGTGTAAAATTGACACTATTCACATTATAGATGTTCAAATTTTATCTGAACTACAAATGATATATTTTATTAATATAATTTAGATAAGCAATATACGATGATGATGATGATGGTGATGATGAGCAATAAATGCAATACTGATGCTTTCTATTCAGGGCTGCTGGTGATACAAAAGTCCATATCTACAAGAAATGTAAGCTCCATACCAAGAGAAACCCTCCCAAGTGAAATCGACCTTCTTGCTTGGATTCATGATTTCAAGCAACAGTTGTCTGGTAAGAACATTTGTCTTCGATGGGGTGATAGTTTATGTGTAATAAACATTTTCTTCTCCAACATATGGCTTTCAATATGAATAAGAAAGTCAATAAATTTAACAATAAATTTATTAAATCAACAATCAAACATGCATATGACAAATACAATGAAAACGATTACTTTACATCAATTATTTCCACGAAAATATGTTTGAATAATTTCTATATTTCACAATCTTATATTTCAAAAATACAATTCAACAATTCAATACTAATCATAGGATAGTTCTTATCAGAGAACATGATTGGAGTTATTAGAGATAAACGATAATACTTTTTACATAACTTTGTATAGACGATGCTGCAATTATCTTTTCCATGCACTTTTGCAGCAAGGTCACATTTTATTGTCCACATCCATTTCCATACAGTTTCTCTCACCACACTGAAAACACCAATGCACTGTTATTCTCTCACCACACTGAAAACACAAATGCACTGTTATTCTCTCACCACACTGAAAACACCAATGCACTGTTATTCTCTCACCACACTGAAAACACCAATGCACTGTTATTCTCTCACCACACTGAAAACACCAATGCATTGTTATTCTCTCACCACACTGAAAACACCAATGCACTGTTATTCTCTCACCACACTGAAAACACCAATGCACTGTTATTCTCTCCAAAACAAACCAGGAATGTTCTTTTCACTGTGCCAGCTCCCTCAATCAAAATAACAATTAAAGCAATTCTATAACATCCTTATACCTGAAATTACTCATGTAGTCAACATATTTTGTTACAATACATCAGAGAAGTGTATTGTATTCCTTTACACTTATACACACTGTGGCAGATGATTCCCACCAGTTTTAGTGGCTTACAATCATTTAACCAGTAGATTCAAGTAACACATGAAAGGCTGCTTACTCACAGCAAAATATAATCAACGAGCAATGCTAAATTCAAGTCTATTGCTTTATAACTCTTTTCTTTCTTACAGTCCAGTATCAACATACAATTTCCTGCAACGGTATTTATTAGCCCGATACACGCACACAGTTTATCAAAACAATGTCAAGCGATTAGCATACTAAATACGAGCAGCTTAGTTAAAACATTTGTAGAAATAATAGTCTACTCACATAATACATCTTATTAAATTGATCAGACAATAGATTTCTCTACAGCAGATAGATCTCAGCCCATTGGTCTCATTCTCGTAAATCATAATCATTGGATAATCAAAACTACTCACTCAGTTGGATTACATCAGCAATTCTAGTATATTCTCTACTCGGGTGTTTACTTCAAACTGACACTTTCAAAATTACTGTCATAAGGAGTGCCCAAGTTCAGTTTACTCTGACAATTTAACAATATATTAAAAAAATTAAAATAAGGAGAGGCAAATTTAATCCACCAGAGATATATAGATAGACAGAGAGACACACTATAGATAGATAGATAGACAGACAGACAGACAGACAGATAGATAGATAGATAGATAGATAGATAGACAGACAGACAGATAGATAGATATGCCTTTATTGACATTTTAAATAGTGTCATTTTTCCAGTAGATGTACAATACCTTTGTATGAGGTGAATACGTATGTGATCATTAGTATAAATATTAATGTGATTGTACTTACAGAGGCAGTAGCAGACACCAAAAACAAAACGACATGTGAATCCTTAAAGGCTCGACGTAAAAGTTGTAAGTACTGAAAGTGTAAATGAGTTTTGAATTCTTCTTCAATTTCTTACTTTCTTTCAAACTTCTTTAAACATTTGTTGAAATAGTTGTTGAAATGCAATGAAATCTTTGTAATTGTTAACTAAAAGTTGTATTGATATTATATTCGGTAACTTGAATAAACTTTCAATGTTTCCTATCCACTCAGAGGTATTACCACAAGCTGACGTACCAAAATAAGCGAGAGTGTGGTTAAAATTATAAAGAACAAATCATGCAATCTAAAATAACCCATTATTTCAATCTTGCCATTCGGTTAGAACGAAATCTGGAATCGAATTTTAAATTTTATGACAATGAAACATGCACATTCATATTTATGCACTATGTAATTCTATGACTTAAAATAAACTGTGAGGAATTCTCACGGAAACCAACAGAAAATTACAAGAAATTGTCGAGCTGCAACGTTTGCATTTAACGTATTAAATGATGAAAGATTGAAGAACACCTGGTCTTGCTATCATATTTCTGTCCTTCGCACGGTCCACAGTTCTCTGCAATTTAAATTTAAATTTTGAAATGTTAAACGGGCATTTTGAAACGCTATCCACTGAAGTGTTAAAGACAATTTAAAGTGATAAACAGGTACTTAAAAATTATAAACAAACACTATGAAGTGATACACAGTCACTTTAAAGTGATACACAAACACTTTGAAGTGATAAACAGAAATTGAAAGTGATGGACAGAAACTCTGAATTGATAAACAGGCACTTTAACGTCATATAGAGACATTTTAAAGCGATAAACAGACACTTTGAAGTGTTCAGCAATAGAAAAGAGAGTTGCTCCGCATGCACAATGAAGTATTAAACAGAGACGTTGTTCAAAAGAGTCTTTGAAGTGTGAAATATGTAGACACTAAACAAAAGGATTTTGAAGAGTTACACAAACACTTTGAAGTGCTAAACACAAACTTGAGGACACTCTGAGGTGTTACACAAATACTTCGAAGTACTAAACAGATGTTGTGAGATTTTGTTTACATGAACACTTCGAAGTATTACAGAAAGATTCCATGTTTCAGAACAACACTGGATTCACACACCAACGTGACCAAGCAAGTACTTTAGTCACTGTTGCCATAAGTGAAAGGAAAAACAGTGTGCTTCATCTGCAAAAAATCAAATTAATGTAGCACTAAATTTAAGGCATATTTCATCTCTAAACTCGCTTCTCTCTTACAAATATTCTCAACTTACAAAATCATGCAACAATTTCGTTAGCCCAATACACACACAACATAAGCAATATAGATTTAATCTAAATTCACAAGTATAATGTACAATGTAGTCAAATCAATGATCATAGAATTAATTACGTAAACATTCAATTATATAGTTCAAATCATAGATCAATAGCAAACATAAGAAATATTCAAAATCCATTCTTTCTTTATCAGTCAGTTAAATTTCCATAAGCTAACAATCGCCTTTATGACCGGACTCGAATTATGTTCAAATTAAAAGTGATAAGAATAGAGTACTTCTTCAACAAAGAAATTTCTGGTCCATCCACATTGGATGAGTTTCTTAAAAACAAGTCTGAGACTATTAGTCAGAAAAACTACTCATTTAGTTGGAACTCTAAAAATTTGCATCATGCAATATTTTATCATATTCCCAACCCAAGTTGTTTACTCCAACTCTGACACGTAGTAAAAATACCATCATAAGTGCCCAAGATTGGTTCACTTTGACAATTTAATAATTAAGTTGAGAAATAGGGACTTTTACTCCGCCACAAACTAGTTCAAGAACAATTCCTTTCCTTACGACATGGACTTTACGTTTATGTGTCTATATGACTTAAATAGTCCACGATCACTTTTTGTTTTCCAGGAATGTACCTGACATTTATGGAGTAATTTTGTAAAACTATCCTCTATCGCATTAGTCTCCCTCAAGTTTATTTTGCATGTGCAAGATACGCGAGAGGTTCATGATCGGTTTCGAGAGTAAACTTTCTCCCGTAAAGATTAGGGTGGAACAGGTTATCGCAAAAACAATACTAAGACATTCCTTTTCTGAAATACTATAGTTCCTTTCTGTACTGGTTAATTTTCTGCTCCAGAAAGCTACAGGGAAGAGAGTTTCTTTGTGTTCCTGCAGAATGCACTCACCCACCGTGCTGTTTCTAGCGTCGGGTTCGACCCACGAAGTGTTTAGTTAGATCTGACATCTTTTATTTACTCACATAATGAATGGACTAATGCGCTTATAACAGCGTATGTAATGTGAAAACATCTGCTTTTAGTTTCTCCCTGCGACAACACGACCTGCCTCCATAAATTTTCCGAGTCTGCAGAAGAGCGGGTGTTGCAGATGCGTGTCCCACACATGCGGGTATCACCCGAACAGCTGGACAACATCAGCCGCATTGGAAAGGATGTGGAGCCCAAAAAATATATTTTCCTTACGGCCGCGTCCTCCAACCATTACAACGAGTCTCAGGCTCTTGTGTACAACTTACACCATAATGTCTTCAGCAAGATGCACCCGTCTAACTTTTCTTTCGTGTACGTTGATTTGGGATTAACATCTCTGCAAAGACGTCGGGTACGTATAGCGACTGACGAAACGAGAATAAATCGTAGAATAGGATAATATGTTCATGACCTTAATGAGTCATTGTTGGGGGAGGGGAGGTATACGGCAATGCTTGACATCAATTTCATACATGCTGCTATGGTACGTTTATATAAAAACAGAGAGCAAAAGTGAAGACGGTGCGGCGTGGGAGTGCAAAAGGACGGATGTTTGGATGGTTAGAACATTTTGTCCATGGATTTGTTTGTCTAATTTGTTGGACTAATCAACGGACAGAAGAAGACATTGCTAGACGAACACGTATTAAAGCATATGAGATAAACTAAGTTTAATTTAAACTGTTTTTATTATATTTTACATTATTGCGCAGGTTGAGAAAAACTGCGACTGCATAGTAGTATCTATGCCGTTTGAAAGTTTTCCTACTTTATCCAAAAGTCTCTTCTGCTATCAATGGAAGCCACTCATAATTAAGGTAACTTAAAGAAAGTGTTTTGATATGTATTAATCAAAGTACTAGAGAGAGAGAGAGAGAGAGAGAGAGAGAGAGAGAGAGAGAGAGAGAGAGAGAGAGAGAGAGATAGAAAGATAGATAGATGAATGGATGGATGGATAGATAGATAGATAGATAGATAGATAGATAGATAGATAGATAGATAGATAGATAGATAGATAGATAGATAGATAGATAGATAGATAGATTTTTTTTAGTTTTAGGGGATTGTTGATTTTGTATGTTTCCGTACCGTGCCATATTTCACGTCTGGAGAATGTTGTAATAAACATCTTGCAATGATTGTGCGAAAGTTAGTCTGTTGCAAATGATTTATAGATAGAACCCTGTTTAATTTACATGTTTTTCCACTTCATTGATAGTCACTTCATTGATGTTTACCAGATCCTTGATATAGATCGTTCACAGTTGTCATCAACATTTTAATGATGAAGGCGACCTGCTCGTATTTCATACATTTACACTTGAATGACCATTGTTTGAACTTGTCATTCCATTCGCATAGTAAACCAATGTTCTCTCATTGCTTGAACTTGTCGTTTCAGTCGTATAGCAAAGCACTGTTCTCTCATTGATTGAAATTGGCAGTCCATTTGTACAGCAAAACACTGTTCCCTCATTGCTTGAATTTGCCAGTCCATTCGTAGAGCAAAGCACTGTTCCCTTAATGCTTGAATTTGCCAGTCCATTCGCATAACAACGCTCTATTCTCCCATTGTGCTGAACGTCTACGATATATTTCATCTTTGAGGTGTTTGAATGTAGTAATACAAAAGCCTTATATATTTTAATTGCACGCTTGCTTAATTATTGTATAAATGCGGTAATTTCGGTATCAGAATTTTTGCAATCACTGAAAGATTCAATAATTGTATATCCTAATGACGAGACCTCAAAGGCTACATTTTATAGAAATGATTTTCACATGTTCGAACCTAACGATTCTGCTATCTAATGCTAACTTCTAACTCCAAAGACACTAGCAGGATGTTAGAATTACAAGACTGACCACCCAGGGCTAGAGTACAGGAAACGGTTGGGGATCAAAGGGTCACTTGTAGCTAATGATAGAGGGAAGGGTTAGTCTCAAAGAAATAATGGTAAAATGGAAAAACCTTTATATAGTCGGGATTAGATAATTCTCGCCACTTCGCTTAGGACCAACCCTGTCAGTGTTACAGGAAGAAGCAAGTCCCAGAGATTTTGTCTGGAAATTCTGAAGTCAGAAAGACTTATAAAATATAAGTCAGGAAGACCGAGTACAGAATATAGGATATAGTACTCCAACCAGATGACCTTTGGTTCTCGGGTTTCGGAACGAGAAAGAACCAACGATATCCATTGTCAGAGCAGATGACAGGTTCTGTGCTGTTTGTTTACATGGGAGCGAAAGGGGCGGAGCAAGCTTGCTAGTCAAGGGCCGCCGGTTGAGAAGATTTACGTTGTCACTGGCTCAGCGTTTTGGCTGAACTTTTCTTCGTCCGGACTTGGAACTTTATAGCTAAGTATTCAAGCCGGGCATTAAACTGAGTGCATATGCAGATACACGTGTATTGTGGTTGAAATTTGAGACTGAAATTCGTATAGGAAAAGATCATAATCTAGTAAAGGAAAACGGACATTGAACTCACTTTCGTTTAGGGGAGGCTAGTTGATTCCCTGATTCGGGTTAGGACCAAACTATTTGTAACTTGTTAGACAATTGAAAATTAATAATTGTTCTTTCTCTTGTTTTCTTTTTATTTTCTATTATTGTTATATAAAGTTTATTGTTAAATTTTCATTAGTGTTGTGTCCAATTCATTGTCATTCTTGTCTAGTATGATTTTATAAGTGTTATCGTCACACGTCTGTCTTGGGTCTGTCTTTGTCTTATCTGTCTGTCTGTCTGAATCGTTTCCTCTGGGGGCTCAATACGAGTTACCGGAAGTGACGTCCTCAAATTGTTGGCCTTCCTAGATACACGTATTTAGGGGGGTACCAACAAGGAATCTGAACAGTTTTTAGAAACCCTGAAAATCTAAGGTTAAATTAAAAATCTGATGCATCGTATGCTACTGCTACAGAAATCTACCTTCTCCTTTATAAAAGTGTAAATGATTGTTTGATTGGTATTGTGATACTTCTACAGAAAGCTAACTTCCAACTTTATGAAAGTGTAAATGATTTTCTAATAGATATTATGCTACATCTACAGAAAAATAACTTTTTGTCCTAACTGCTGTTTCCTTAAGGATCTGCTGCAGAGCACTGATCTCTTTCCTTATAGAGATATCTGCTCATACCTTAAGAATCTGCTACAGAAAACTGACCCTTTTCATATGTATACAGCTTACGGATCTTTCACAGATCACTGACCTCTTGTCGTTTGTTGCTGTCCATATCTTAAGGATCTGCTACAAAACACTATAGTGTTAGATAGCCATCTTCTTGTTGTATTAAGCTGACTATCTATACCATCTATACCTAAAGAATCTACTACAGAGCACTGACCTCTTGTACGTATGTACTTAAGTATGTGCTGCTGAACGCTGACTTCTGTTACTTATGTAGCCATTGCCTGAAAGATCTGCTGACATCCGATGCAGCTGATTCTTTGCTCAAACATAAATAATCTGACATCCTTAGGAACCTGAACATTTCTTTAAAGCAGAATTGTTGATTGTTTATTATTCTGAAAACTATCGAAACCAAAACAAGACTGTTTTAATGACTTAGTTGTTAAAAAGTAGATGGATGCTGATTATGAAAGGTTGTCTTCATCTAAAGGACTGTTACCTAAAGGTGATATAATGGTCGATATGAAAGATTGTTGTTGTTTAAATAATTAAACCGAAGGATTTCTTATTATTTCATTTGAAAGATTGTTGTGTTGTTGTTTAAATACTGAAGCCGAAAGCTTTCTTATTGTTTCATTTGAAAATTGTGATTGCATTAAAAGGCGCTCTAGCGAAACTTGCCTGAATGCATACGGACTCTAATTGAAATAAATTTATTTGATGTGTATTCATTTGTTTCTGTCTCAAAATTCTGTAAACTGTAGTGACGTTTGATTTACATTAATTCATTTGTTTACAATCAACAGGCACTGCTCCCTAAGGCCGATGTCTTGTTCTATGTAGATGCTTCAGTTCGGTTCAGAAACAACACAAACCTTGAGGCAGTGGCAAACACAGTAAGAAAAAAGGGGGTGCAGTTTACACGGGACGTAATGGCCATACCTAACCACACACTCTGGCCCATGTTCCGTTTCTACGGGGAGATGCCTTGCCAGTTCTCTTCGTATGCAGAACTGCGCGCGGGAATCATGTTCCTCCACAATCGTCCTTTCATTGATAAGGTCAGTCAGTACATTTAGGTTTTGCTATTATTGTTCAGATCATCAAAGTTTAAGGATTTGATTTGTGTCTTTGTCCATTGGGACACATATCACGTGTATTGGTGGGAGAGGCCTGTTTTTTGTAAGCGTTGAATATTATAATATTGATTATCTGTAAGATGTGTAAGCTGTATCTTATTTATAGGTATGCCCATGTCCAAGGCAGTAGGTGAGAATGGCTGTCAAAATGTATGCATATTATGTACAAGTTACATTCAAACAAACACGTGTGTGTGTGTGTGTGTGTGTGTGTGTGTGTGTGTGTGTGTGTGTGTGTGTGTGTGTGTTATGCGATCATGTATTATGTTAATATGTTATTCAACAGACATTCTCTGGCGACCATATTTGTATACATATTTAATTATATAGACTAACATTCGCACAAGCATATATAAACAACAATTCATTTATGGTGAATGCAAATATGAACGCGCGTGAATGTTTTTGAATTACATACAGATAGGTACTTTTGTGAGCTTCAACAATTTAAGTCTTTGAATTTTCTGTAGCAATAACGGAAGTATTTATGTGCATCCTCGCAGAAACACACATACACACAACACAAGGTGATAACATAGTCTTATTGACATTGGCAGTAACAACCTAACTTATAAACGTGAGTAATAAATAACACCTTAAAGCCAAACGCACAATAGCCGACAGAATTAAACCCAAAAACAAGCGTGCACACACACACACACACACACACACACACACACACACACACACACGCATCAGTGTGCACACAGATTCAACAGAACATTCATGCAATAAACGAATAGTACAGTAGGACCTATCAATAATACTAAAGTTAGAATTCAAGCCTTTTCGATGTGTAACTTCTGTGTTTTTCAGGTGATTCTTGACCCGTGGGTGTCGTGTTCACTGAACAGCACGTGCATGTGCCCCGTTGACCCCATGAAGGTTTTCAACTGTCCGCACAGGACGTTTGAAGTGGGTGAATGTCATCGGTTCGACCAGTCCAGCATTTCCATTATCTTCGTTAAACTTTATGGAAAGAAGATCGGTTATCTGCACTTAAATGGGAACGTCTTAGATGTCAGGAAAGGTCATTCCATGGATTTCTTTCGAGATTAATCTGCTTTTGTTCTGAATATCTAAAGTCGTGAGAGATTACAGATGAAGTTTGAATGCTCAAATTATCAGTCATCTTTAACGTGCATCGGGCGTAAACAGTCAGTTCAGTTATTACCATTATTTAGAAATCCACGTGAATATATAAGCATAAATAAAAAAAATAACAGACAATTATATTTTAAAACAATTATATACTATTAATTTCTAATACGTTTCTTATGTGTGTTTTGCATCTTGATAGTTGTTTTGTTATTTGTTGTTCTTATAGTTATGTATGAATTATTTTTAACTCACACATCCATACAAACAAGCATAACCACTCCTGGATCTGATCCTTGAGTACATGTAAAGGGGAGTTAATCCATGCTTAGTAAGAGACACGATACTGAAGACGTTTTATTTATCACTCTGCCCTAGAGATACGATTATCTAGTTCTGATTATTTTAGATACTTCACTATTTTAGGCTCCACCCTGGATATGAGTCTCAGTAATGCTGGACATGGCAAAATAAATAATTAATATTTTATTTAACTCCAACCATTTCAAAATACTTCATTCATTAAGAGCAGTACAAATATTCTTGTTCACAATTGACTAGTGCTTTTCTAATCTGAAATTTAACTACATACATTACTCGTTCACTGAAAAGTATTTTTTAATATTCCACACACTAAATAAGAAAAAAGTATTCCACAGTCATCTCTCCGCCAATTATGTAAAGTTCACAAATAGTATTGTCCAGAAAACAATTCAGAGATATCTTCGTGTCCTTCAGAATTCACTATGGCACTCTAATTATATAATATATAGAATTCAACTGGATCATCGAAAAGCTGAAAAGGACTAAAACAGAGAGGCGGTCAATGTAATTACTTCCTTTCAGTTGCAAAGTCACGGGTAGTCAACATCTGTCTCTTGAGGTTTGTGGGCTACATCTGTTTAAAAACCTGTCTCTTCACTTTTATAGACTAATCTGCTGAATATCAGTTTCTTGAGGCTTGCAGGCTATATCTGTTTTAATATATGTGTCTTGAGGCTTGCTGGCTACATCTATTTTATATTTGTCTCCGTACGTTTGTACGCTATATCAGTTTAAATGTTGTCTCTTGAATTTGTAGGAAACATCTTATTTTTATCTCCTGAGGTTTGTGGACTACATCTCTTTAATTGCCTTCTCCTGAGGTTTGTAGGAAATATCTACTTAATTGTTATCTCCTTATGTTTTTGGTTACATCTGTTTAGTGGTTTTATCCTGAGGTTTATAAGAAACATCTGTTTAAAGTGAACATTGTCTCTTCATGTTTAATTGTAGTCTCTCGAGGTTTTGCAGGCCGCATCTATTTAATATCTGTCTCCTTAAGTTTGTACCTACATCTCTTTAATTGTTATCTCCTGATGTTTCTAGATTACATCTGTTCAATTGCTGTCTCCTGGGGTTTTTAGGACACGTCTATTTAATATTTGTTTTCTAGAGTTTATAGGCTGCTTACGTTTAACTGCAGACTCTTAAGTCTCTCCGCTGTCTCTCCTTTGAAACTTGTGGGTTACGTCCTTTAATTACTATCTCCTGAGGCATGTAGGCTACAAATGTTTAATGGCTGTATCGCGAGTCTTGTTGGTTGCGTCATTCTAATTGTTGTTCCCTAGAAAGGTTGGTTATCTCCCTGTAATTATTTTCTCCAGCAAGTTGTGAGTAATCTCCTTGTAATTATTTTCTCCAGCAAGTTGTGAGTTATGACCTTGTAATTATTTTCTCATGAGACTTGTGGATTAAATCCTTGTTCTTGGGATTTGCCTGATAATAGAATACATTTCCAGATTGGTACTCTTGGATTTAAATGGTCGTGTTTGGGATTTCCTCAGTGTCCTGGTAATAGTATTGACACATTATAGACACATATACGTTACTATGTGACCGCTTTTTGAGATTTACCTGACGCCTGATAAAAGATATTGTGTGGTATTTATGTTAAAATATTACAGTTTAATTTAAGTTATTATAGTATAATTCTTTAAAAGCAAATGTTGCTCAATGACTGTTTGGTCACACAATAAAGAAAAATATCTGATTAAAAGATGCTAGAATATCTGGACGGGGGTCCTTTGCTATAACACGTCACAATTTTCTCGCCCCCCTATTTGCAGAGTAGTATGTTACATTCGTCGTACCCAGAGAGTGTCTAAGATGGTGTAACTATATATAACAGTGTGAACCTTTTCGACAGTAACCCAAGTAGATCAGCAAAGGTTTATCATTATGTACTTCTATCTCTTTTCGAACACATGTATCATACATATAGAGTGTAAGCACGCAACACACGCGCGCGCACACACACACACACACACACACACACACACACACACACACACACACACACACACACACACACACACACACACACTATATTCACATCCACTTAATACAATGCAAACACATTTACATCCACTCAACACAACACAACTGATCAACTGATAATTATATTTTTTTAATTGTTCTCTCGTATTACGAAAAGGAGTGACTTTAGTTGGCAAACAAGAAAGCACATGCACAAACACACATTTCAAAATATGCTGACATTGAAAGTGCTAAAATAATTGCTAAACTTTAAGAATTTATAAGCTCAGCACTGACACTGACTATATTTTGAATACATTGAAATGTATACGTGTGTTTATTCAAACTTTAATATTAATAGTAAAATGTGCGCTTTTTCTTTTTACCATAAAATTATATATCTAAGCTGAGCATTCACTACTAAAATTTATTTAACTGTCCTTAAGGAAATTCTCACAATTACAACAGTTCATAATCTATTTCAGGACAAATTAATCTTTATTTGAAATGAAAATTAATATTTCCTTATGCGTTTTGTTTAAAAACTTTAAATTTCACAGTGAAAAAAAGAGCATTTTTGTTTTAAAAAATTATGTGGAATCCTATCCACTAATTTTATTAATAGGAATTTAATCTTGCACATTTAATAACTGTTAATTCATTCTGCCAAAAAATATCTTGCTCAATCTTGAAATGAAGAGCAGGAGACAAAGTCCTTTCTCTACCTGCCAGAAAAGTAAGGCATTGACCAACGACCAAATGAAGTTGGAAACTGCCTGAAGCCTGTCATCACTCTCGTTATTCTGTATAATTATTTTTATAAATTAGCACATCTACATGCATCACATTCTTGTAAATTTTAATTCCTGCAGATAAACAGGAAAAATATCATGTAGCATATGTATAATTTTTATTAAGATATTGTTGTCACCTGAATTGCAAGTTTTAAAAAAGTACTAAGTACATAAGTTTTTTATTTAGAAATTAGTTCAACTCTTTTCAGATTTTCTTTTCTTATGGTAGGTGATATTATGAAATAATTATTTCAATGGCAACAATAATGAAAACAGCAAAGATAACATCTTACCTTTCATTGTCCTTGCTTCAAGTCCCAGCAATCTTGCAGAATGTCATCATACGTTAAGACATTCACGGAAATTACCAAAAAACTGATTTTATGCTTTGAATGCTTTTTTTTCATTCATTAAAATGATAACTTTAAATTCATATTTGTTTCCATATTTTTCTATAGAGGACTTTTCAAGATTTAAATATTTTGGGAGAAAAATGAAACAAGCAAACATTGTGCTGAAATTCTTTTTTGAACAAACTGACTTTACACAAGCATACAAATTATTTATAATCTTCATCAACAAACACCATCACAAAAACAAAAAGTGAACAACCACTAAGTGATCCTCAACTAAAAAATTACCACATATACAAAAGATACAAACATCACCTGACATATATACTAAAACAAATACCATTAAACAAATACTAAATGCTAAAACTTTGTTATACATACAGAAAAAACAAAAATTCACATAAATCAAAACAACATAAAACCCTATTGTGGAGCTGGAAATGCAAACAGACACGCAGACAAACTTTTGCCTAAATAGAATAACAGGTATCAGCGTAGCTTATCACGGCCGGTCGACAACCGCGGTGATTTACACCATGTCATGAACCATGGGGAAACTGACCACCCGCGATCAGCCTGGGGAGTTGGAACAAACAATAAAAATGCCAACCCTTTACTACAGGCTGGCCCAAACATAAATAGGATGACCACGCTAACTAATTTCACTACGAGTTTTCTCGAGGCCCGCAACGACTTCCTGCGGAGATAGTGCGGAGTAAGACAGAAAAAGAGATGTCTGAAAGGGTCATTATATTTGTAAATAATAATTCGAGTTTTCCTCGTTTCAATTATTAAGTTGTATTTTTCTACAAATGCTTTTATTTTAAATGATTGAAATTTGTAATGTTATTCTTGGTATCGAACAAACGCTTGTAAGAAATTTAATGAGAACCAAGAATGAGATTGCAGACTTAACGCTTATCAAACATGAACTGAGGTACGCAAAACATTGTATATTCCACAGCTCGGAAGTCAAAAGGAGTAAGTCAAAAAGGAGTAAGTCAAAGGATCATTTCAAAGGATCAAGATTACTCAAAGGGAGTGAAATCTCGCAAGGTAAACCAAAGAATTCTAACAAGTTCAGCTTTAACTTCACTAGAGACCTTGGCGCTGAGTACCTGGTCTACATATATTGTCATTTGGAGCATTATTGGACTGTTGTGTGAAAACCCAGTTGATCGAGAAGACGACGGAACGGTTTACAACAGTAAGAATTTGTCTGACAAGATTTGCTTGGGAAACGCACGTGGATATTACACGTCATGCAGGCAGACGGCCTGTGATGAAAGAGTGACTTTTTCGAACCGGATAATACTGTCGGGGAGACTTGTATTGGTACGTAAATTTCACTAGTAATATGAGTTTCTGCCAAGTGGAGAAATCGACGGCTTGACAAATTAGCAGAGTAATGAATGACGCAATATTTTAGTGCAACAAAGTTAATAACTGACTTGTGTGAGAATCTCGTTTGGACTATAATCGTAACCAGGACACTTCCTTAATAATTGTGTGACCGAGTGCCTGACAAGAATGGTAACGTGAACACTAGCAGGAGTGAAGTGAAAGTTTTGCAAGCTTGTTCAGTGTAACCTGTATTGCGCGCCAGCTGCCAGTGCCGGGCGTAGACGGGCACAACAACCGCTAATCACATCAGGTGAATGCTTACTTATGTTGCGTTACATGTCTGTAATCGTTCTGTGATTAATGTGAATTTCTGATTTATATTCTTTCCTATAGTCTATGTTAGTGATTATTGAATTAAGCACTGTTAATTTGCTTCATTTAATTGTTAAGGGAGAACAGAATTTTGGGTTCTTCATATTGATTTTTTGAGAGAATCTGGAGAATGAGTTTCATCTTCTGATTGATGATTTCTAAGAACTGTTTAGTTTACTCATTGAACATTAATTTAGAACAGTTCAATTCCTCATTCCTAACTCTTTAACTTGTTGAGAGAAAGCATTTGGATTCTAGATCTTATATTAATTTCTGGTGGGGTTTTTCATGACATTGAATGATTTGAATTTTATTATATTCTTTTAATAAATTTGTTATTTCTTTTTAAACTATTTGCTCTCATATCTGGAAGAGAGTTTCATGTGAAATTGAGAATGGGTGGGGGCAGCCAATGACGTAACAACAATTAGATAGACGGTCTACGCACATGATTCAAAATAGTTCCTATTCTCGACGACGAGAGACAGTGGTAAGGGCCAGATAGGTAAAGAGACGACTGTAAGATAACGTTGTATAGTTCACTATCTGAGACAGGTAACACTTGGGTAGGGATAGCCACTGACTGACGGACTACCCAAGGATCGACCTCGTCACTCTCAAGACCGCACGACAAGACCCTTGAGGAGATTGTGGGTGTGATTGGGAACGAGAGAATTAATTAATATACATTAATTGGGAGCGTGATTTCGCTTATTAATTAATTACCCAAGGGACACACATAGAGAATCCCCTCCCCGCCACACCTATATAGTAAAACAAATACATATATCATCTTAACAAAGTACATACACAAGCATGCATGGTCAAATATACACAATCTGAATCACTATAACATACACAAACATATAAGCTAAGATGTTTTTTTTTTTCAAAAGTGCAATGTCATCAATCTGGGAAAGAGTGCATAAATGGAACCATCCTCTGATGGCGGCCATTTTGTCACAAGGGTTGAGTGCTTTTAAGATTGCGGTTCTGCTGTCAGGACAGAGTGCTCTTTGTTTAATTTGAAAGTCAAGGTTTGTGTGCCCGTGTGTATTGTTGCACTTGTCCCTACATTTTGCTTGGCGCCGTCTGTGTGTATTTTGTAGTGATCTGGGTAATTGGACGCTATATATTCCAGGTCTCTTTGTTTGAGTGAGAGTAGGTTAGACTATTTGGGGGGGGGGGGGAGGGCAGTTGGACTTTAATTAGAGAGAGGTCTATTTTGGGGTGGTGGTGGATTGTCCAGGGTTATACAGGGGTGTGTTGGGGGATAAGCGGGGTGGGTGGGTCAGTTTTTATTTTGTCCAGTCTGTGTGTTTTAATCAGTTGTTTGATGAGTTGGTATTGTGATTATCTGTTGTCATTCCATTTGTTAGCATTCTTGTGTTTAGTGGTTGTTGCGGAGCAGTGGTGGCCCCTTTTAACCCATTTAAAGTTTGTTAAGTGTGTGTTGGTTGGGAGCTGTTTCCGTGTACGGTCCTGTTTGCCCACAGTTCGAGTGCTTGTTTGTTGCGTCTTTCTATTAGTGCACGTTGTTCTGTTTGCCTGTAGAGTTCAGTCAGTTCAGTTCTGGGCAATGCATGCATTCTTGCTCGTAATGCTTTGTTTTGTAATGTTTGTAAATCTTTGATTTGTGGGTTGCTGGTGGCAAAGTTGTGCTTCCATAGTCCACGATCGGGCTTCGGTGGCAAGTAAGAGTGTTGGAGTGTCAGCTGCCTGCAATCAGTCTCCAGTTGCGGGGTTTGAGGCGGAGACGATCCGGGGAGGGGCCACAAGCGGGTGTCAGCTACACTGCGCTAGACGTCGTGGGCGTGGCGTGAAGAAGAGCTCGCTTGCGTCGTCACACGGAAATAGTTTCCTCCAATCACTATCGAGCTATGTGGGTCGTTGGTATACCTGCGCTTCTTTATTGCACTGAGAACAATTTATCTTAAATACTTTTAATTTTCCGGATTTTTGTCTTCACATATACGTTTCTAACGCTATTCACTGTGTGCATGCTGTTAAATACAATTCATCAGTGTTTGTTTTCAACCCATTTATTGGACACACGTTCACAACACAGTTAATGACTCCAGACAGAACAGAAAGACTGGAACATCTCCACAAGCAACTGTACACTGATTATATTAACAAATATGTTGCAGACATTTTCTATTCAGGCATGATTACTTCTTTCCAAATAAAGATTGCACAACAAAAGCGCATTTTCAAAATTTTCTATTAATGTGTCAGTAATGAACACTATCAGAGTACACAAAATAAATAATGACTACTTAATTAAAATTTTGGCAACTTGTCTTTGTTTTAGGATAAACAACAAAAGATAACTTCTGACACATGAATAATTACTTTCATTTAGCAAGAAGAATGCATGAATTATTTCCTTACAAATGAATGTAAATTTGTTAAAATCCTTGCAGAAATAAAAATCGGTAAAAGAACTTCCCAAATAATTTAGCAACACTTTCATTTTCTGTACACAGTACGTGCCAGTCAGTATGAAGACTCGTGCCATTATTCTCACGTAGGAAGTGTAGATGGGACAGAGGGAAATTAACTCTTCATATAAGCTGCGTGGTCGAATAGAAGATGACAGATGTGGGGAAACCCATGATAGACAGAAGACATTAGCCACTACACTGGGCGAATACAAATATATTTCAGTACACTGAATGAATTGAAATACATTTCAATACACTGAATGAATACAAATACATTTCAATACGCTTAATTGAAATATATTTCACTACACTGAACGAATATAGATATATTTCACTACACTGAATGAATTGAAATACATTTCACTACACTGAATGAATTGAAATATACTTCACTACACTGAATGAAATGAAATACATTTCAGTACACTGAACGAATTGAAATACATTTCAATACACTGAATGAATTGAAAATATTTCAGTAAACTGAATGAATTGAAATACATTTCACTACACTGAATGAATTGAAATATGTTTCAGTAAACTGAATTAATTGAAATATATTTCACTACACTGAACGAATATAGATACATTTCACTACACTGAATGAATTGAAATACATTTCAGTACACTGAATGAATTGAAATATGTTTCAGTAAACTGAATGAATTGAAATATATTTCACTACACTGAAAGAATACAGATACATTTCACTACACTGAACTATGAGTACAATTCCTAATACTTTGCTCTATTTAAAACACACTCTTTGGCGGAGGTGTTTGCGTCCTTTTCGACCAAAGGTCAAAGCTGACGATCTTTTCTTAAAGGAACCTGAGATAGAACCGTAGCAAAATAAGGTAAAAAGTGCTATGTGAATTGTGTGAATGGTTAGGATATTGTTTTTATATTTACAAACGGTGAGTTGTTTCGTTATTATAAATATTCTAATTCTATTTGTTTTGTTGAGATCAAGATTTAAATAAACATGTACTTGTCTGATACATCTGTGGTAGGTCGGACACTAACGCTTAACAGCTACCGACCGATTGTATCACAGGAAGGGGGCGAGCACGTATGCGTGGCGTTTGCCGCCCATCTCGATATAGCCTTTTTCACTTGCCTCTGTGAGTGTTATGTCAGCGGGCAGACATCATCTGCACGGAGCGCCTGACAAATAGGTCAAAGCGCGCGCAGTGTATGTGTAAACACTACCATTACTAATTTAGGGTGCTGTGCTAGTGTGTATATGTGAATTATTTTTTATTATGCTATGTATTTGTTATTTTACTATAGACAGTATATATCCAAATAGGAAATAGTTTATATTTTTAATTGATATATTTTGAAGAATAATGATTTTACATTTGTGTATTTTGTAAGTAATGTGTGTGTGAATGCTTTTTCTACAGCCCATCAACATATGTTTTATTTTATTATAGGTCTAAATCTTTAGATTATATATTAGGAAAGGTATGTGTATTAAAGTATGATTATAGTAGTTTTATTTTATATTTGATTTTTAGTATAGCTCTTAGTAGTTTGAATGAAAAAGAAGTAAGAAAACACAGAAATTATTTTTAGAGGCCTTTCTTGCCAGAGTTATGTGTTTGGCCTACGGGGTCTTCAGGAAAGGCCGATCTGATAGTATAATTAGCGCCTGCATGTGTCTGAGAGGGATTGCTGTACAAGAGCTGAATAAAGCATGTAAGAAAACTGACAGAAGTGTTCTGGCGTCCCTTTTCACCGTTGCTGCCCGTTGGTGTGAACGAATTGAACCGACCCCATCACACATTATACTGCATTTAGGATCAATAATTATGTTTCAGTTATTTTGTTTACTTCATTTAGCTTCCTAACATTGCATGCTTAAAATCCAGAAATGGTCTTGAAATGAAGAGAATGGTGATTGTTCTGTGCTATGATATTAGCAAGTATTCTGTGCGCACCAGTATCATTGCTATAATATCAACAAATAGTTTTAAATGTCTTGGTTAACTTCAGTAAAACGAAGTCAGTGGTTCTGACTGACTTTAAATGAATAAAGTCCCAGTTAGACCCATAGTCCTGGTGTAGTGATTTCAGTATAAGCTAAATTAGACTTCAGTCTACATAAGCCCTACTCAGATCTTTGTTATCCCGTTTTGACCATTTGAAGGAGATACTTTTTAAATCTTTAAATCACAGAGATGACCCCACTACCACCACGTTTTTCTTTATATGGGACTTAACTCTAATTTTGGACAGTGCTTTTCAAAAGCTGGATTATCTCACTTGGACCACGCCAGGCCAGAACAGCAGAATTAAAATTTTAAAAACTCCAACCCTGCAATGAATGACATTTCATTTGTGAAATTAGGCATTGTTTACAGTTTTTATTTAGCTCATCCTTCTAAAGAGAATTTATTAGTGTAATTCTGAATAAGCCATTCTCTCTGCTAATCGATAACTTTCCACATACTTCTTTAAGGGCTTTCACTCTGCATACAGCTGAAGAAAAAATGAATATTTTCCTCTATTGAGTCTATTCATTTTGTTTACCCTAGTGGTCTAGTCAAAATTATTTTAACTATATACCACTTATCTGTTTCCTAGTTTTATGGAACCCCCTTGCATAAAAGGTTTGCTGGATAGTGCTGTAGGGTGGTTAGATATCGTAATTAACCTTATGACGGACATCTGGATACTATTAATTCTGCCCGTGCTATTATAACATTGTTTTTCCACATAATAGTGCCAGGCAGGCTGACATTTTTCAGGGTGTAGTGAACAGTCTGTCAGTGTAAAAGTATTTATGGCTAGATGGTGGGATTTCCATGGCTACCGCTGCCAATCTGCAGACTGACAACGCTTATTATGTAAGGGCCCTTTCTCCCCTTCTTTTTCTTTCCAACCAATATTCAACTTTAAAACAGCAATCGGAGAACTTGAACAGCAATGATTATATTATACATTTGAACAATGGGCCTTCACTTGCAACATGTCGACAGCAACATAGGTAGTAAAAGTAGGGTCAGGCAGTGACACTAATGATGTGCTGAAGAAATTTAATACACGTTGAACGTATGACAGGTGTGTACAAGCTAGCAATCCATCTTCTGTTTTATCGATTGCACCATCCATGAATGACTTTACCTTAAATGCTGATCGGATTGTACTAACGAGTGTCTTTAATCTAGTTTCATGATACTAACGATATCAACTGTTTTATCATAATTAATAAGATACGATTTCTTGATTGATTCTTTATCATATCTAATCTACATTGTTGCCGATGACAGTGTAATTGTAGAGAACGGCCGGAAAGAAAAGTTTTGAATTTCGCGATGCCCACGTAACCTGGAAACACAACAACTACACTGAACGACTATAGAGACTAGTCTGCATACTATTTCACTCTTCATATCGTCTACGTGGACTTAGTAAACACTACTACTATAATGAACGACTATAGAGATTAGTCTGCATACTATTTCACTCTTCATATCTTCTACGTGGACTTAGTAAACATTGCGACTACACTGTACGACTATAGAGACTAGTCTATATACTATTTCACTCTTCATATCTTCTACGTGGACTTAGTAAACATTGCGACTACACTGTACGACTATAGAGACTAGTCTATATACTATTTCACTCTTCATATCTTCTACGTGGACTTAGTAAACATTGCGACTACACTGTACGACTATAGAGACTAGTCTATATACTATTTCACTCTTCATATCTTCTACGTGGACTTAGTAAACATTGCGACTACACTGTACGACTATAGAGACTAGTCTATATACTATTTCACTCTTCATATCGTCTACGTGGACTCAGAACACATGTTAAAACATCTGCTCCATCTGCACTATTTTTAAAAGCTGTTGAATGAGAGGAGGAAGCAGAACACCCTACACAATTTCTTCAAACCTCTGAAAAAAATTTTTTACTTCGACCTCAATGTAAGGAAGCACAGTCACTCAAGATGTTCCACCTGCACGATAGGTACATTACGTACAAGAACTCCCGGGTACTTTTGTAGGAGACTCTTCTTCCCAAAACTAATCTTTCTCCATCTCTCCATCACCTCAGACTTATCATGTAGGCTTACAGGACCATGATAAGAAACGCTTTATTTACCTTTATTATTAGTTTTTTTAATTCAGTTTGTATGCGTAATGCATGCTAAAGACTATACATATAAACATTTGTTATGAACTTAAAATCAATTACAAAGCTAGCTAGCTAGCTAGATGGATGGATGTAGATAGATAGATAGATAGATAGATAGATAGATAGATAGATAGATAGATAGATAGATAGATAGATAGATAGATAGATAGATAGATAGATAGATAGATAGATAGATAGATAGATAGATAGATAGATAGATAGATAGATAGATAGATAGAGTATAGGTTAGTGTTAGCCTGCTGACAGAATTAAACTTTAGCGACTAATGAAATGTGTTTATTAAGTTATTACATTGTTGTCATACAAATTGAAATACAATGTAGTTACAATATTGAAATATAAAATTTATAAGGACACTCGCACGTAAACATATATATATATATACATTCCTTTGTCTTATATATTAATATGAAAATTAAATTTTAAATAAATATTTTTTCATCAAAAATTAACAGAACTGCAGTAAATTGCCACAAACTGACTTCAAGTCATATAATATTAAATAATCCAGTATTAGAATAAAACAGTAATGTTTAAATAAATAAAGACAAGCAGAAAAACAACCTATACTGTAAAATGGAGCGACTGTGTTCTTTGTAAACAACTTAAAATAAACAATTATATGAATCTTGTAAAAAAACACCACTAGATTTTCAAACATTGGGTTGAAAAGAACACAATCGGCTAGCCAAAACCAGATTTCCAAGGTGTTCCTTTTATTCTCTGAAAAGTCTTATTTGATTCAACAGTGGCATGGACAGTGCCTGCATATCCAACCTGGGCAATATATAACGGGCTGCTAAGGCGATGACAGGCGAGGCCGTTGACATTCTGGAGAAGTGGCCACTTGAACCGGAGACGTCAATATGTGAGTACGGTAAGGGCTTGTCCGAATCATGTTCATGCTGGAAGACATAATGCATTTTGTCACGCATCGTCCTGGCAGTTTATATATATTTATATAACACAAGCACTCTGCATATCTGAAACGTCTTTCGGATTTGAGTCGAGATTGGCGATTAGTTTATGAATACCTCTGTTTAATATTGCTTTTACATAAAGCAGTTACATAAAGTGAAACTATAGTGAATGCGAGTCAATATTTACAGTCAACGCAAAGACCAATAATTAAACGAAAATAAAAGTTGAAATGTCTTCCTTAACATTTTTTTTCTAATGAATTTAACCAGTAAATGGTTGGCGAATTTCTCTGTTCCACAATTGCATACATTATATGTGAATTATTGACGATATAATTAAATATAATTGTAACACAACTGCTCTCCAGTGTATGCCATTTACCTTGTCCAAACCGGATGCCACGATTAGGAAAGCAGCGGGAAAATGATATCCTCTAAGAGTCTGGGTGGAGGGTGAGTTGCTGCACTGGAGGATGTCCTCTGACTCATTCCTCTTGTGAAAGTTGTAGTCCTGGAATGAGTAAAGCATTCTTTGTGAAGTAAGATAGTTGTTACCTCAACCTCTCCTTGACATTAGAATTGCTCTCAAAGGAAAAGAACAACCTCACCTTGACATTAAAATTGCTTTCAAAGGAAAAGAACAACCTCAACATAAGGCAAGTGTATACATGAATGTGTGTTTTCAATTTCCTACTAAGCATCTTTTGCATATAACCCAAACTCAAACGCACGGACTGTGACGTTTTGCTGAGAGATGGGCAAGATGTTAATGGAAATAAGTGACAAATAAAGGAAGGGGTGAAAATATTTGCCACGCCACATATATATATAAACTATACGCATTACAGTCACACGAGAGAGAGAGAGAGAGAGAGAGAGAGAGAGAGAGAGAGAGAGAGAGAGAGAGAGACAAATAGAGAGGGAAGGGACATGCACAGAGATATAGAGATATGAAAAGAGAGGGGGTACAATGCAGAGAGAGAGAGAGAGAGAGAGACAAAGAGGGGGGTGTACATGTAGGGAGAGAGTGAGAGTGCAGAGCTTTATAAAAGTATACAGTGTGCAACTGGCATTGTCTATATAAAACAGAGTTTAGCTACTACCATTTCTATGCAGTAAAACGCCTTGACTCGTCTTACAAATGATACGGTCTTTCTTAAACTAATTGTTTTACAACACAAAGGACATGGTACATTTTTGTTGTTGTGGCTGGGTTGTTGTAACTGGGTTGTGTTTTTAATCTACAGAAAGGAATCACAGATGCACGGTACAAAGATATATTCTATTTAACGAGCATGGCATTGCACTCAAAGGAAAAATAAAAAAGAACTCACATCTCTGCCAATGGTGGAAATCTCAAAGGGACAAGCATACATGTCTCCAACCCTCTGAAGTTCGAGAGATGTTAACAATTTTGCGGCTGGTCCATTGTCCATAGTTATCTAATAAATCATACCAAGTAGGTAAGTAAATAAAACGGAAAATTTTCCAAAGCAATGGTAAACGGTATTAAAAGCGTTTACTTTGTTTCATTCATTTCATAGGAAAATATTGTTTTTCAAATGTCTGTGTCAGGATTCCTAAACCAGGGCTCTAGAGGTCGCTAGGGTTTCCAGCAAGCTCGTGACTGAAAAGAGAATACACCCCCGTACATCGAGTAGATATAGTAATTTTATGCAGAGTTCCCTGAGACCTGAAAATTATTTCAGGGTTCTTACAGTGTCAAAAGATGGTTGAGAAAGGTTGGTCGATGTCGAATGAAAAATTAGAATTTTAAAATTTGCTCATCAAGAAACGATAAACAACTTGTGACACAATGTGACCCTAATTATTGGTTTTGATTATTACTAATCATCCACAACTAATTACAAGTGATGAGAATCTTAATTTATGTTATTAATAATTCTCCAGAAGACACCACTCATCTCTCTCACTTGGCGGATTTGCGGGTGCTGTAAACTTTTTCTCTCTTCCACAAATTTCTGACAAACATTCACTCTCACACAATATTTCCGTATGTGGAAAATGTCTTACCTCTGAATTGTGATTCCATACAAACTCTCCATGGCCAACCTCTCAATTGTGATTGCATACAAACTCTTTCGGTTCTCCCTCTCAATTGTGATTGCATACAAACCCTCTCTCTGACCCCCTCCCCTTGCTCAATTTTAATTCCATACAAACTCTCTCTCTCTTTCTCTCTCTCTCTCTCTCTCTCTCTCTCTCTCTCTCTCTCTCTCTCTCTCTCTCTCTCTCTCTCTCTCTCTCTGTCCCCCTCTCATTTGTGATTTCATCAAACTCTCTCTGAAACCCTCTCAACTGTTATTCCATACAAACTCTCTTAACCCCTCTCAAACGCTATTCCATTCAACTCAACTCCGCTCTAAACCCCTCCCAAACCTCACTAGTTGCAGGAACAGCATGCCACCTCTTTCTAAAGAAGCTACTATCATGTTCAGACAACGTTTAACCCACAAATAAAGAGAAGCGATTGCTCACAACAGGATTACAGCGACAATCATTACCACTGACTACCCATATCAAACCCCACAAACACGCAGAGCCTCATAACAAAGATCTAACTCACAGACTTGTCTGCCCCCACAGCCCGGATGACGTTCTCTGTGGAAGTGGCAATAGTGAACAGGTGTGGATTCACAGCAACCGCCGCCTGCAAGAAAGACCGTTGAAGAAGGTTGTGTGAAATGCTACTTGATAGCACATGTTCGGGTAACTGCGAGATTTGGATAACTTGCATTAACAATGTTGTTGTTGTTGTTGTTGTTGTTGTTGTGTGTGTGTGTGTGTGTGTGTGTGTGTGTGTGTGTGTGTGTGTGTGTGTGTGAAAAACTGACGTGGCAGTGTTACAAACCATGTCCTTGAACTTGCATAGCACGTCCGCCATTACCATGCCACCTTGCGCGTCGGTGTTTCCGATTCGCACGCGCTCTCCACTGTGATGATCGTCGACGACGTCATATTCTAAAAATAATTACGGAAAATGAATCTTTTGCGCATGGTGAGAACCGAAAGTCAACTAGTGGAGGCCTCCCTCTCTAATCACAGCAATACAAGCTATAAAAAGAAGTGAGTGTGCATCTGTTTCTTTTCTAGACATCTTTGACTAACAACAGAGAAAAATCTAAATGCAAGATGATATTTTTATTAATCTTATCAATTTAATGTAATGGTGCTGCAATCAAATGCATGATATGACTGGTGCGCAAAAGTTACCACAACTTCAGAAAAACGTGCAATGCTTTTCTCTTAGGATGACTTAGGTGTTTGTAGCATTTATGAAACTTTAGAATGTCACTTGCTATGTGAAAGGCAATCCAATGACCACAAACCTTCACCCACACTTTTGCAGACAAAAGGCAGGCCACCAACCACCTTCAGGCCGGGTGGCTTCAGTTCTGACAGAACCTGGAATGCAGACAAGGATGACAATAAACAGACTTGTGAAACCTACGTTTAGCTGATTTGTGTGTGTGTGTGTGTGAAAGAAATTCTCTGAATATCTCACTCGGAAGAGGTGTCAAAGAAAGAGAGAAATATTGACTGACCTTAAAGAATCCGGCAACAGTCGCGGCCCCATATTTGTCGGCCACGATGCCTTCTGCTTTAATGTCAGCGCCACCTATGTCGCATGCGATGCTCTGATAACACACAGTTGGGGAAAGTTTGATAAAAGACTGACTTACAACATGTGAATTTTACTTTTCACATAATTTAAAATCCTATCAAAAGAGCTAAGCCTAAATCCAAGGTATATTTATTTCTCGTTTATAACATGTACACTTTGTTCTATATTTTACGTAATCTTTAATTTGCATAGTTGAAACAAATAATAAAATTTCGTAACAATGATTGTGACTATTGTCATACTTTGAACTGACAAATTTAGTCAGAGAACATTCAGATGAATATAGCCAATAGGTATATATATATAGCAATACAATATTGAATGCACTTAGAACTATTTTTCACTTTAACTGACTTACTTTTTTTTTCAAGATTTACTTTATTAAGTCAAAGTAGATCTAAGCTGTTACAATTCTTTAAAATATGTTTTTGGTCAGGTACTTCAGTCATCTTTGAATAGTAAGAAAACATAACAAAATCAAACTACTGTTCTAAAATTAAATATTTATTACTTCAGCAATATGTCATAGGTAAGTAAACAAAATGTTTATTTAAATATAACTGTATAGGTTTCCTTTTCTAGCGAATATTTTCTTTCTTTTGTTCTTAAAACTTTTAAGTGCTTCCGTACCTGTCCAACCATGAACAAGGTGCTGACGGTCTCGCCGTCTCCGACATATTCCAGGAAGACCAATGTTGTCTGGTGTCTGTCCACACCTGCAGAATTAATGATGCACATACGTGCGCATACATGGTTGATATACATGCGTACATCTTTAAGCAAAAGCATTTTATACTGATGAATATGATGTGTGTGTGTGTGTGTGTGTGTGTGTGTGTGTGTGTGTGTGTGTGTGAGTGAGTGAGTGAGTGTGTGTGTGTGTGTGTGTGTGTGTGTGTGTGTGTGTGTTAAAATTGAAGATAACTCTTACTGTTCGATGCTCTGTTAACGGCAGCAAGCAACGGGAAGTCCCTGTTCAGTTCCTGCACATCTTGAACAACGTCTACCTGGAAGTGACGTTTGGTAATATTCTTTATCAGAAACATCGTTCGTACGGTTACTATTTAGCCTAAATTCATTAATTAAACATCATCTTTTGTTTGCCCTTTTTGGTAGACTGATTAATTAAGCATCGTTCGTATGGCTACTGTTCTGTCTAGACTGGTTACTTAAACATAGTGCTAATGCTATTTTTCTAGACCCGTTAGCATCGTTCATGCGGTTACTATTCTGTCAAGGCTAATTACTTTAACATCGTTCATCTGGTTACTATTTTATGAAACATCACTCGTATGGTTACTGTTTTTTCTAGACTTAGTAGTTAAACATCACTCGTATGGTTACTGTTTTTTCCTAGACTTAATAGTTAAACATCACTCGTATGGTTACTGTTTTTTCTAGACTTACTAGTTAAACATCACTCGTATGATTACTGTTTTTTTTCTAGACAGTAGTTAAACAGCGGTCGTGTGTTTATTATTTGGTGTAGACTTAGTAGATAAACAGCGGTCGTGTGTTTACGTTTTGGTGCAGACTGATTAAATTAAACATCGTTCGTGAAGTTACTGTTTGGTCTGGACTGATTAATTGAACAATTTCCTCTGTTTACGATTTAGTCTAGACTGGCATTTTAATTAATGAATTAATATATTATGTTAATCTGCAAAACGTAACATTCTGTACATTCTTTATTTAGAGAGATATTCTATCAAAACTGTAAAGTATAAGTGATTATGGTGATTGTGTGCTTGTCACTTCGAATTAATATTCATTGTCTAAAGATGCATAATGTTGGTAATTTCTTTATATGTCTACTTGTAAGTGTCTGCAATTATCGGATCAAGTATGGTTCATACCAGCAACTGTTCAATGCTTAACATAATCTTAAACTCTTTGTAAAAGTAATATGACACAAAATGTATTTTTAAAAAAAACTAAAATAAACATTCCTTTTGTTTGAATCTTCTGTGGAATACATCCATTGTAAACAAGTGAACGCGTGTGTTTGTGTATGTGTATGCATTTGTGGTTGTCTATGTGAGTGTGTACACAATCCCTGAATGTAGAAAAAGTAAACATAGTGATATAATAGGATCTTCTCTTCAATGTTTAATGTAAATTATTTATTAGCCTATTAAAGATAGAAATGCACAGAATTATACTCATCACAATTTTATCGCAATAGCCGAGGTTCGTCTAGTCAGCGCCTTAAAAATTACATTCAGCACAATTCATGTTTACAATATCCCCCCCGCTCTTCTCATTTGAGCAAGTATATTTCATAGGAGCAGCGGTGTCTAATATATGACCTGAATAACAATAGTGTTTCTTTTGACACGAATGAGTTTATTAATAGACCGGTGTCTTATGACTTTCATGAGCAATTGCGTCTTTAATATTAAAGAGTGTAACCTGAAAAACCTGTACCTTTTACCTGATATGAACAACATTTTCTTTCGTTAAGACTGAATTTTCAACAGTCTTTGAATCTGAACATCAGTATTTTGTCTGTGAAGCACCGTATTTGTCATGACTTATACTATACTCTCTTACTTGTGTAAATGCGATTTTACAGTACCAGGATTATTGTTGTTGTTTTCATTGGTTGTTTGTAAGCTGAAACTGCATTTTAAAAAAATAAAAGTACCATCTTTTATCTTAGAAAAGATATTTCATTTGAAAACAATGTCTTTTTTTATGAACAGCGGTGTCATTCATCTGAGCAGCAGTGGGTTTTTTTAATGAGCATCGCTGATTTTACTCGAACGACAATTATTATTACTCGAACAGGAAGTGGTTTTAGTTTTGCCTGGAAACGATGCCTTGTATGTGTACAACTGTGACGTTTACCTGAACAACAGTGTCTTTGAAACTTTCCAGGATGTACTCTACACATCTTTGAGGAGCCATCCGTTCACGGTCCGTACTGCCAATGTCACGGGCGACAATCCTAGATCAACATCATTGAAAAGCAACGTAAGGGTTTGCGGCCCATAAAAGTACAACATGGTTTTGCATAGTTATAAATAGAAGATGAAAATGGAATACCCACGTTGCCGATGGAAACCTTTGGTCACATTCAGTCCTGTTAATGTGGAAAGAGCATGCCGAAGTCGGTTTGGTGTGTGCGCACTGATCAGGTGGGGGACCAATACATTCTCCTTAATAACGATGATAATTTACATAGTCAGGTTAATAACTCTTTCTCTGCCAGTGAAACACCTAGCGCTATAGAGTCAGATCTATCAATAGCAAATATATTTATGAAAAGGTTAAACTGCTTCCATTTTTGTCTAAACGCACAAATTTAGAACTTCCCCAAGTCAAGTCGAAATGGAAACAAGTTAAAGTCATCAATGTTAAGTTTAAAAAAATATCTTATTATTGTTCTTATATGAACGTTATGCCTTATTATTCTATAGTCATTTATTGACAATGCAGTCCACTTTTGACATGTAGGTTCTACGTATTTCCATCTTCAAAGCCATAATTATAGGTGTTTCTCCGTCAACCGTCAGTAGAACATGTTTAATGACTGATAGTACAAGTCACCTCAGTCATTACGGACCCACTACGGTAGTAATATAGAGATGGGTGTGGTTGCGCCTCTATTCAATATTCAAAGAATGTGACCGGAAAGATAATAGCTAATAGGTAATATATTACACTGCTAATATTGATCTTTTAAGGCTACGAGTAAAAAAGACATTTAGAAAGAAATATAGCAGGGGTGGGGGGACATAAGCAAAATGTTCAAAACGTGCGTGTTTCTGTAATAAATATATATGTGATATTATGTGTGTACGTGAGGTGAAAGTATGGTGCTGAGTATTTGTTAAAAAAATGTCGTTGTAAATGTTGATGATGTGTGGCCTATAGAGCGCTAAAGGTTTCTTGTGCATTGTGAAGATTAACAAAATGTGCATTGAATGTGGATTGACATCAAAAGATGAGATGACATGGTGACTGATGACAATACGAATGTCTGTGTCTGATTATAGTCACTAAGTGATTTAATTGTGTGGATTGGTGATTGATCTCTTATGTCATTACCTGCCCATTTCAAATGCAGTAGTTAAAACCAAGTCTGGCTTCAAGAGATCGGCATCGTCAGACCACACCCCCAACATCTCCATTGTGGGCTGCCCTACTTCCGGTGTCTCTCGAACTTCAGGCGGCTAGATAGAAGAACAAACAGAAATTCGTTATCAGGCAACAGCCTTGTCCGCCTCTCATATATGCCAATATCACGTGATCTTATAGATAGAAAGATGACATTAGATTAACAGATAGATAATTTTAGTCATAATCACGTGTGTAAATTAACGTATGACTTTGTGGTTGTGCCTCAGTTGACATGAATTAACTTACCATATAGAGAACATGAAGCGCTCCAAGAAGGGAGACAATTACATTCTTTGGAAACGAATCATCAGTCGGTACGACCAGGAGAGGCTTTTTACAGCCTGCGACTCGAGCTCTGATAATAATAATAATAATAATAATAATAATAATAATAATAATGAGCGGATAATTATCATAGAATTTAAATTTTACAAAGTATGCTAAATAAATGTTTTCACATTACTTATAGGCGACTTTTGTTCCATGTGAAAATTTCCAACACATATTATAAAGTTCTTCGGTGCACCATAATAGTAATTCATGCTTTTGATATTAACTGAGAAAAAAATGTCCATTACAAAAACCGTCCACATTTCATCTTATGTAAATCCGAAAAGTTTGGTCTATAAAAACTTATTGTGATATATTTAATATTGTCCATATTTGGACCATGGTTAGTTGTTTTTATATATATTTTTATGCTTAGATGTATGAATAAAATTGTCTTCCCTTTCTAACATAGTGGAAGCTTTTAAAAATTAAAAATAAATAGTAGACACATGCTCGTTTATATCTTTCCTTTATGGACGCCCCTCAGTTACACCACGACTAAACTAGCAAAACTGTGGAATGAATTCACACACTTTCCAGATGTGTGCGTGCGTGCGTGCGTGCGTGCGTGTGTGTGTGTGTGTGTGTGTGTGTGTGTGTGTGTGTGCAGGGGTGGATGTCCTAATTTTACTGTCATCGTTCATCTTCTTTGAAAATTGTCAGAAGTGTTGTTGTTGTTGTTGTTGTTGTTGTTAATGATGATGATGATGATGATGATGATGATGATGATGATGATGATGATGATGATGATGATCTTAGGATGGTGGAAGTTTCCTGCTATCATCCGATTTGCTGCCAGCGACTGTTATGGAAAGCTGTAGACATCTTTACATAAGTTGCAACTGGAAAAGCAGTGGTGTAAAGTTTTCGAGACCACTACATCATTGTGTATAATCGGACTCGTTGTGGTTGAAGGACGGGAAAAGGGAGGTAATACATGGTGAAATGTTGGAGCTTTTATAAGTTACCTTGTGTATTTAATTTTTCTATGGTAATGTTCTTGTACACTGACACTAAACATAAATAAGTATCTTTGAAAGTTTTCAGGTCGATCAGGAGTGGGAAGGCACTACAGTAAAAATGAAAACGTTAGCTGTCTATTCGATATTGAATTCTTTCTCATTATAATTTACATATTTTCCGCCCCAATTTAAGACTAATGATAGTACTTTGGCAAAGAAAATAATTCTAACCTGATCCTGAGACTAATATTACATTACATGCAACCACTTTTTTTTTAAAGAAAAGCTAATCACTAATAGATAAATTATAGTATTAATCGTGGCTAGATATTTTATTTATGATGATGTTAGTCCTAAAATTAATAATCATAATAATAGTGTTAGTCCTAACATATAGAGGTATATTGTTACTGTTGCTAGTCCTAATACAAAGAGATATATTGTTAGTGTTGTTAATCATAATACAAAGAGATATATTGTTAGTGTTGCTAGTCCTAATACATAGGGATATTTAGTTAGTGTTGCTAGTCCTAATACAGAAAGATATATTGTTAGTGTTGCTTGTCCTAATACAAAAAGTATATTGTTAGTGTTGCTAGTCACAATACAAAAAGATATATTGTTAGTGTTGCTAGTCCCAACATAATGAGATATATTGCTAGTGCTATTAGTCATAATACAAAAAAGGAACATTGCTAGTATTCTTAGTCCTAATAATACAAAACAACTAAATCTATCAATTAGTTATTTTTAAATAATTAAATAAACTATTTGTTTTACCGTTTTACGCCCTTGCCTGCAGCATCGTAGAAGCGATGGACATTTTTGCACTCCCGACTGAGTGATCCGGTGGGAGAGAAGATCTATAAATAAATGTAGATTCCAAATGTTGTTATTTCGAAGGAGTAGTGCTACAGTGTGTATATCTAACAACATACAGACAGTGTTGTCAAGAAAGGATAATCCTGCAATGCACACTATTCTTTCTCAAGCAAATAGTGTCTCTTATATAAAACATTTATTTATTGATTCAATTCTTCTCTAGACTATTTACATAATAAAAATATAAAATTGACATATTTAATCTCCCTTGTTACAAATACTAAGCCTTGGATAATTCAGTACCATACTAAAATAACCTACAGACATGAATGTGTTAAATATATATTGTGATATTCATAGTCAATGTCTTCAGGTATTCCTTCCATGTCTAACTCATGCCAGATGTCTTCCCAGGGCATATCTACTTTTTTATTATTAAGTCTATGTCTACAGTAATGCCTGTCTGCTTCAGTTCTTTCAGTTCAAGAATATCAGATCCATAAACGAATAATAAAATAATTACTAATTTAAATCGTTTGCAATTTGAGCTGAATGACAATATATAAATGATTTTGAAAGCAAGTATTTCCCAATGCGTCGTGAGAAAAGCAAAATAACTAATTCATTAACCTTTGTAAAATCAGGCCAAGACCTGACATGTAAAGTGTTAAAATAAAACAATGCCTACCAGTCGCTGAGCATAAACAGAACTTGTCTGCAGCAAAACGACTCTCTTCTCAACACTGATGTCGATCTGTCAGCAAACGAATTGAACAAATAGCAAGAGTTATACACCAGAATAATATATAATTACGAACTAAAGCTTTTTTTCATCCTCCCACCCCTCAACTCCCACTCCTTCACACAAAACAATGATGATAGAACTGAGAATTTAACCTCACAAAGCATGTAGAATCTCTAAGACATTCTGGAAAAAAGAAATCAGGTTTCTAAAGCAAAAGATCTAAATGTCTGAATCTTGATGATATTTCAGAGCATGAAAGAATAATTGCTAACGGGAGGGTGGATTATGTATGCTAATAACTTCAAATTCAAGAATTACGAATTATTTTATTGAACTATTACACTACTATTGCTGCTAATAGTGCTAATATTAATACTATTTGATAAAGTGCTCACTCTTATAATAGCGCTTGACAGTAATTATAAATGAAATAGACAAAATCTCAAAAGTACTTGAACATATAAATTAAAACCTCACAAAAGTTGTGTAAAACAAAATGAATCTTTACACACAATGACAATATCTATAACAGATTCAAGAAAAACCATACATAAAATAAATTTATTAATGCAAATGTAATAACAATAAGAGTCAGTGCTGTTCTTGCTGACGGTAAAAGTTGTCTTTAGAACCTTTTGAAATTGACCACAGTCTTCGTGTGTTTCAGCTCAAAGAAAACTAATTCTGGTTAGAAATAACCTTATGAGCAGATAAAGTTGATCATTCGCTAGCTCGAACAAGTTAATTAATTTATTTGTTTACGTTCATCAAAGAACTAAAATAGCACATTTAAAATCGCTGTGTATTTTCACCTTCTCATTTTCTGCACGTGAATTAATCCTGGCATAGACAGTCCTTTAGTTTACAGGATATTTCTTCATGAAGAAAATTAAAATCATTGTCTTGAACAAGGTGACATAGTTATCCTCAAACCACACCACAACAACAACACACACACTTACAAATACACAAACACGCGCGCGCACACACACACACACACACACACACACACACACACACACACACAAAAGGTACATGCAAACACATACGAACACACCGAACAATATTAGCAAAGCCAGCATTAGTCCACATTGACGACAGCCTATGTTTGTAAAGCCGATACACTCATAGTTGTATACAACAGAGTTTTACTGGGAGACACAATTATGTTCAATTCCTCTCTGATGAACTACCTTCCTGTAGTTGTCGATGGCTTTGCAAAGGGGTTTCAATCTACCTGTCAGCTTGCTGGATGTATCGGTCACTACAACAACCCCGTCAAATTCAGAGGCTGCGATGTTCTCGCAGGGAACTAGCTGCAGCATCCTGCAATATGTTCAAATCTCATATCCGTCTTTAGAAACATAATGACACATGTAAATATTTAGCAGAAATGCAATGCACCATATCACAACTCAACACAGTTTTAAATAAAGTTTTGCACAAATCTAGGAACCACAGTGTACCACACAAATAATGAACATAAATCTAAATAAAATAAAGACTTACACAAATCTAAATAAAATAGAGACTTAAACAAATCTAAATAAAATAAAGACTTACATAAATCTAAATAAAATAGAGACTTAAACAAATCTAAATAAAATAAAGATTTACATAAATCTAAATAAAATAAAGACTTACATAATTCTAAATAAAATAAAGATTTACATAAATCTAAATAAAATAAAGACTTACATAAATCTAAATAAAATAAAGACTTACATAAATCTAAATAAAATAAAGGCTCACATAAATCTAAATAAAATAAAGATTTACTAGCACACCAAAATGTACCACACCAGCACCAAGAATGATTCTAAATCAGTCATAAAGATAGTTACACTTTCTACTCTGCATGTTATCCCATACGTTTTCAAATACGACCAGTGTCTTCGTGAAGAGTCCAAATTTTTTGTTAACAAAGAATGATAACAAATGAGTGCATGTGTGAATAAAACTCGTAAGAATGTGTATAAGAAAACAGAGTCAATGACTTTCTTGTTGCATATGGCCTATTGCTGAGAAACTGCATGAACAACCCATCTTACTTCACTGTGCAGTGCAGAGATCAATTTGCAGTGTCTTTGGAAGTGTTCTACTGCGCCGAAAGTATATTACCAGTGATGTCTCACTCAGACTCGAAGAGAATATAAATACCTTCGAAGGAAATGACGTCACAAGCTTGATGAAGCTCTTTTCAGCAAATAGTCAATTCAGATTCAGATAAAGCTTAGAATTTATTTTTAGTCCTGAGCAATCCTACCTGCGAACTTCCGGTACTTGAAAGAAACCAAACAGTGTCTTGTCAACGAGTCAGTTTAATACCCGACAAGGAAATCAAAGAGCTATAAAAGAAAGCATTTCTCCAGAAGGACACGCTGGTTCAATAAAATCATTCTTTATTTGTCCAATTGATTGTTGTTCGTTGCGTGCGGGTTTTGTTTTAAGGCCTTTAAAGCCATAAATGACCGTATACCTTTCTTACCGGTACGGGCAGTAATCGAGGAACTGCGAGAAAGGTTGTCGTCACAATTGCATGGAACACAATCTTAGCTGGAGAAATCAATAGATCAATCAAGCGTTAATAGTTTTCCTCGTACAGTTTGTTTGCTTCAGGAAAAGGTGCAGCCTTATTTAACCCCTTCTACACGGGATATAATGTAATTGTTGTCTTACTCACTTCTATACCCTCTAGATTGTAATTATCCTGTCTTCACCCCTTCTATACCCTTTATATGATACTTTTTGTGGTGTCTTAATCCCTTATTTACTCTCTAGTTTAGTAAGAATTTCTTGTCTTAACCCCTTATATACCCTTTACAGGATACTTTTTGTGGTGTCTTAATCCCTTATATACTCTCTAGTTTAGTAAGAATTTCTTGTCTTAACCCCTCATATACCCTTTATATGATACTTTTCGTGTCTTAATCCCTTATATCCTCTCTAGTTTATTTAGAATTTCTTGTCTTAACCCCTTCAATGGCAGTCACAAATGGATCCTTTCTAAGGAGTATTGATATTTATAATGTAAGATGCAGATGTAAGTAAAAAAATAACAATAATGTAAAACAAAATTAAAGCTTTCTAACCAACAACAGCAGCAACAACATCAAGAACTGTAGTAGTAGGAACAACAACAACAACAAAAATAATAACAATAATAATAATAATAATAATAATAATAATAATAATAATAATAATAATAATAATAATTAGAAGGAGAATTACGCAAAAGACTTATACAATAGTGACTTAGAAAACAACATATTACTATTTAATTTCTTCAAATTTTTATTAAGGGGAGTAAGTAAACAGTAAAATTAAAACATATAAAAATGTTATTTTAAGACAACAGTACATTTTAATTTTTCTCAAGTTCGAGTATTTCTTATTGATTATTTCGTATTTCAATCGTACTACTGAGGTAAGATAGTCCTAACTCACGTTTGTAGATACAAATGTTTAAAAAGTGGTAAATGAGTGAAAATGTGCGAATGAGTGTGTGTTTGTGTGTGTGTGTGTGTGTGTGTGTGTGTGTGTGTGTGTTTGTGTGTGTGTGTGTGTGTGTGTGTTTGTGTGTGTGTGTGTGTGTTTGTGTGTGTGTGTGTGTGTGTGTGTGTCGTTCACTTTAAATTAAAAGTGTGAATTGGTAATCTTACTCAAAGACGACTAAGCTCGACATGTACCAGAGTTAGAACAGGAAGAAATATATGTTTTGTGGGAAGTTTCTACTGTATTTGACTAGAAGACTGGACACAAAAGGTTTGAGAAAAGAGTATAAAATGTTAGTGGGAAGTTTCTACTGTATTTGACCAGAAGACTGGACACAAAAGGTTTGAGAAAAGAGTATAAAATGTTAGTGGGAAGTTTCTACTGTATATGACTAGAAGACTGGACACAAAAGGTTGCAATGCTCAAGTGTGTATAATGATGGAGACTTTAGTCACACGTTGTGTAATCTATTAGCAAATAAACATACTAAACTTACACATTCTCTTTATTACTTACGTAAACACAAACTCGCACTCAAATACACACGATGAAATGTAAATACGTGCCACAGACGTTAATACTTAGGTGAATGTATTTATGGATTGACTGATTTATTTTAAAGTCCACTTCCAACCGTTGTTGATTTCGCGGATTTATGACGATGGAGGTGGAGGTTGTTGAATCAATGGCAGTCGAGACCAAAATAAAACCCAACGTTAATCGTCTGAAAGATTTAAAAGTTTCGTTTAGCGTGTACTTCGAAGCGTTGAACTTTTCTATACTCTAGCATAATAATTTATACAATGCAGATTTACCGTAAATGCCTTAAGAAAGAAAGAAAGAAAGAAAGAAAGAAAGAAAGAAAGAAAGAAAGAAAGAAAGAAAGAAAGAAAGAAAGAAAGAAAGAATCAGAGGTACAAACAGACTAACAAAGAGTAAGCAGAAAATAAATGCATTTGTGCTACAGGCAGAGAAAGAGACAGAAGGTCTGCAAAATATATAGAGTGAAAAATAGAGAAAGAATGAAAGGAACAAACCGATATGTTTAAAAAGAGAGCAATAGAAAGAAAAACAAATACGGGCAGAATAAAAGAGAAGAAGAGAAAGAGCGTATTCGGTAGGAGAAAGGGAAAGAAGGTTGGAGGTACGGAAAGACTTTACATGCAGAATCAACGCTGAAATTAGTTGGCGTGAAATTCTCCATACTGTTTCTTCAATGCTTTAAACCCCTTATGTAAAATAGACCTCAGTGGAATGGTTTTATTATTATTAGAGATACTATTATTATTACTTCACTGCCTTAAAATGGTTTTTCTACAGGGAGTGTACTGGTTAATATACAACCAGTTTACACTTCCACATATTTTGGAATCTTTAATGGAGACAATCCTTGTTTGGAATAATGAATTTACTCCCAAGGCGATTACTTCCCCTGCACGAAGCAAAACTCAACTTAGAAAACATCAAATTCATCTCACCTTAACAATTATAGTAAGAGAAATTAATATTATTGCCCTAAGCACTAAATAATACTGCTAAAATATTACTTTTACTCAATGAAACTGGATATGTCTTTGTTGTTTATTGCATTATTTATGAGAAAAATAAAATAAAACTGAAATATAATGAAACACTATCTCTTTCTCAATCACTCTGTCTCTCTCTCTCCCCCCTCTGTTTTCTCCGTATTTTGTAGTTATCTTTTTTAAAATTATTATTATTATTATTATTATGTTGTTGATGATGATGATGATGATGATGATGATGATGATGATGATGATGATGATGATGATGATGATGATGTGAGACTCACTGTAATCTTTATTTATTTTTTCCTGTGGTCATGAGATACCTTGGGGTGACCTTATTTTTAATGTCATTTTGTGACACAAACGCCACCATTTTCATAGTTAAAATTATTATAATTATTTAATCATCCATAACGAATTACAAGCGATGAGAATATTAACTTATGATACTAATAACTCTCCAGAAGTCTCCACTTATCTCGCTCACTTGGCGCATATGTGGGCATTGTAAATGTTTTCTCTCTTCCATAACATTAAAAGCAAACATTTACCGTCACACGATATTTCCGTAGGTGGAAACCTTACCAAAGGAGAAGATAAATCAATATTTTAATCTATAATTAGTCAGCCCCCCTTCCACCCACAATGTTTCCATTATATGGTTATCAATAATTATGTGTGAGTTGGTCAATAAATTTATTAAGTCAACAATACATATAACAAATACAATGAAAAAGATTACTTGACATCAATATTTCCACAAACATCATTCAAATAGTTCAATGTGTATACACTCTTACCTTTCAACACATAATTCAACAGATTAGTGTCAATATAAATCCCAGGAGAGTAATCAGATAAGAGAAATGGAGTTACTGGAGATAAATGATAATAGTTTGTACATAATCTTGTCTAGGCAATACTCAATAGTCTTTGGCATGCTTTCCTAACAAGGTCAGAATGTTATTGTTCACATTATAATTGTCAGTTTCATGTTTTCTCTTGTATGTTGTAAAACACTGATGAGCCACTGTTCCATAAAGACTAACATGGGCACACATTTGCAGTATTAGTTCCCTCAAACAGAACAACAATACAGCAATTTCCAGTCTTCCTTGCACCAGAAATTCCACAATGTAATCTAGCATACTTTGCTACCAAACATCAACAGAGTTCAGTGTATTCTTACACTTACACACATGGGGTAGATACTTCTTGCATCTCCACAGTCATAGTGGTTTATAAATCAGAAAACCGAGATTATGGTAAAAAGAGAAAAGAAAAAAGGCTGCTTATTCCTTGTAAAATATAATCAAGGAATAGACCATAAGTTTCCAGTTTATTTATCTCTAACTCCATTGTTTCTCACATTCAAGTCTCAACTGACTGTATTGATAAGCCCAATATACGAACACAAGCATAATAAATACAACATAACAGTTATTGAACGTACTCACTAGAAACAATGACAAATATTTAGCATACTTAGAAGCATCATATTTCACAATTTATAGAAATAATAGACTACTCACATAATGCATATCTACGTAAAACACAAGTATAACATCAATAGCAAATATGCATTAAATATTTCTAAATCCATTTTCTCTCAATCAGTCAGTTTAACTCACCATTAAGCTAATGGCCACCTTTCATGACCGGACTCTGACACATCAAATTCAAAGTGATTTTTAAAAGTTTGTTTTTAAACAAGTAAACTTTTGATTTCAGGCAATTGGCTGGTCTCATTCTTGTAAATATTTACCATTGGATAATAAAAGCTACTCACCCACCTTCAGGTTTCTAGTACATTCTCCACTGAAATTATTTACTTTCAAAATATCATAATAAGCAATGCCCCAAAACGGGTCACGTTAACATTGGCAACAAAAATATAATTATTAAGTATAGAAGTGTTGTTAGGAAAATTTACTCCACCACAAAATTGTACTCCGAGTAATGTCATGTAATAATGTCTCTGAAAATGACAAAAAATATAAATGTATATGTTAGAACAGCCTTATATTTAGTAATCGAAAACGTCACTTCTGATTATTTTCCTAAAATAATATAAGCTGCATGTTTAGCCATTCGCTGCACCTCTGTCTTGGAAGCGAGAGAAATCAGTTGAAAATGAATGTTAAAGGTTTAGGTGCCGAGTGGGAATAGAGGTAGGCATATCGGAATAACTTGACCTTTAATTATTGCGTCATGGCTGAGAGACTAACTGTAAAAACATGCATGTAAAAACTGAAATATAATCACAAAATAATAATTTAACATAGTTTAGACTAAAGGAAGTTATTACATTATAAATCGTGTGACCAAGGTTAATGTTGGCACTTGTAATGCACTTTTATAATCTCCTTTTTGAAACTCATTCGATACGAAAAGAGTTTGACAAAGAGTCTATCAAAAGCTAAAGTTAAATTGTCTGTGGCTGTCAAAATAAAGCAAGGCTAAAAATAAGGGACACAATTCTATTTTTATCTTAAGCCATTTGTGAATCCTATAGGAGGGTACGTGGTTGCTTGAAAAAGTAGTGTTACTCGATATAGAATATACTAATGAATTTAATTCCGTTCCTGGTGTATAATAATGTAACTTGTAACCATGTGAACCTATCCCCAAATTTAAAAAAAATATATTATTTACCTTGCACAAAAAGACTATAAATTCATTACACGGTTTAAATTTTAGTGGGGAGCGAATGATAGATTTGTACAGAGGAAAATTGAAGAGAATTATGAGCTACTGACAGAAGTGATAAAAGAATATCGACAACGTCTGATATACTGTGGCAGAGTAAATTTGCCTATCTCTACTTCTAAACTTAATTGTTATATAAATTGTTAAATGTCAAAGTGATTCGACCTTGGGCACTTCTTGAGCTGATATTTTTAAGTGTCAGTGTTGGAGGGAAACAACTCAGGTAAAGAATGTACTAGACTTGTAATCTAAACTGGTTTGAGATGGATGAGTAGTTTTTATTATCCAATGGTTAATATTTCCAAGAACGAGACAGTCAATGGGTTTAAATCAAAAGTTTACTTGCTGTAGATAATTCTATTGTCTAATCACTTTGAATTTCTATTTTTAAGTCCATGTTACCATGTAGCAGACTATACGCATATTTTGAATGAATAAAAAGAATTAAATGTAATATTTATCGGAATTAAAGTTCACAGAGTTTTCAGTAAATCACAACTTTACGTGACAGGACATGGCTTCAATTAAACATGTAAAGTAAGGAAGTAGAACACTCTTCAAGATTATCGCATATACCAAAAAATTAAAAAAATATCTTTAAAGTTTTCCTATTTCCTTAGGGAATTGAACTCGCAAGCACTCATGGATATGAATGTTAGTGCCCTATAAGAAATTAGCCTTATCACTTGTTTATTCATTTGCTTCTGATATACTTTATATTATATATAGATGAACCATTATATTATGGAGGTAATTCTTAAGTTCTATCTATCTATCTATCTATCTATCTATCTATCTATCTATCTATCTATCTATCCATCCATCTATCTATCTATATATCCATCCATCCTTCCATCTATTCATCTCTCTATCTAATCTATTTATCTAATCTCCTCTATCTATCTATCTATCTATCTACCTACCTACCTACCTACCTATCTACCTACCTACCTATCTATCTATCTACCTATCTATCTATTTGGTTAGCATAAATATCATTGCAGAGACCTAAAACTGACATTATAAAACTTCCCAAGCCTGAAACGACGTCATAATAATTATAGAGCTTACTCTGTTAACTATTTCAATGCACGTGCAAACTCTGGGTAAATGAATGGAAATAGCCCAAAGTCGAGCTCCTGTGCATGCCTCAAGTGGCTATGGAAAATCGCACCAATATCAACACATTATGTAGCTGTCGCTGTCGTGAAGATCTAGGCCTTTAGGAACACCTATTCTATTAAAAAGAAGTATTTGTGCATGAGTCAGCTAAAATACAATTCAGTTAACGCTGGAGATTCATACAATTACTGCACACACAAGAATAAACTAACACACATGCACACATTTGCGGCTGTAAAGATTACAGGAACATTGCTCGTAAAATACGATACTGATCAAAGACCTCAGTTCTAAATCAGGGACCAAATGGTACTATATTCAATCTAAGGAGGGTGTGGGGTGGAGTGGTGCGTAACAAATGATATGATAAAATCTGGCGTATATTTAGGTGCCTTAGGGTTATAGGGGTTAGAGTCGTGACCGTTATCTGATTGATATATAGCATATTACATAAAATTAAATATATGTTTCATATAGCATATGACTTAAGATTACAGGTATGTTTTAAAGTATATGACGTAAAATATTACACGTGTTTCATACAGTAGCCTATATGACGTAAAATATTACACGTGTTTCATACAGTAACCTATATGACGTAAAATAACAATAATTTATATATGACGTAAAATATTACACGTGTTTCATACAGTAACCTATATGACGTAAAATAACAATAATTTATATATAACGTAAAATTAATATATATGCTAACCGTCGAAGTCGTTCTCTGTAGAATTTATAGAATCTATTTATAGAATTTATGGAATCTATTTATGATTGAATTAAAACAATGACAAGAGATATTTTCTCCGATAAAAATGTGGAGACCTAAACATGAGATCGTAATACTTTCCGACTTTATCATGATGTCATAATGTTTTCAGAAATTACACTATTTGAATTCTGCCATCCAAAGAAGACATATACAAGTCGAGGTCATGTTTATGTCCTGTTAAGTTTTTTTTTTTTTTTTTAAAGTGTGCACTTTGTTTTCTGCCAAGAAGATCGACTCATTTTCGAAAATCCGTTCTTAAAATAGCTAACTGCGAATTAACTGATTCACAATGCAGCTATTGCTGAAGATTGATATATATATGATTGCTCACACCTGAACAAACAAGCGCGGGCACGCGCACATATACACTTGCTGCAGGTAAGATTAAAGGTACACTCTTAAATAAATTAGAAAACTATTCAGCCGACATTGGCTCTCTGTTCGGGAACTAGATAGACTAGAATGGGACTTTTGAGCACGGTATTCATATGTTGTGATACACTACTGCTTACTGGTTATAACTAGATAGAATAGAAGGGGACTTTTGAACACAGTAAACTAGATAGACTAGAAGGGGACTTTTGAACACAGTAAACTAGATAGACTAGAAGAGCTCTTGAGTTTGTACTGGACTGCAGTATTTTAAGTGTTAAAATACGTATTGCTGAAAATAAAAGTGTACGATATTTTTTAAGTGAGTATTTTATTAATTCGCCTCACTTTGCAAAACTGATTAATATTTAACCGCTCCTTTATTGTTTTCTTCATTTCTGTTGGTGTTGTTTTGTTGTTTTCTTGACTCTACACTTGCTCAAATGTAGTTGAAAAATAATTCAGTTTCACAATGTTCATTTTTGCATTTAGTTATAATGGTTAAAGCATGAACACGACACTACAATTGGGTACAACTGTGCCTTGCGATAATGTACTGGCTAGAAAGCAAAGACTTTGTTGACTATTCTATTGATTTACTGCATAGAGACGTTTGATGATTCCAAGTAGGCGTCTTGCAAAGCTGTTAAATGTTTGAATAAATGCGCTTTTATTGGTAGAACTCTTTGTTTGCCTTCGATGCTGATGGGTTCTTCAGAAAAAGGGAAATGGGATTCTAAAAATAACTTCTACGCATAGCTCTGCCGGGAATTTGCTTAGATCCGTGTCCCTGTGACGTCATTTCTTTCTCATTCCTATATATTAGCTTCCTATCGGTAAACGACACCACTTCTATTATTTGTCCGTCGCAGAAAACGTCTGAAGGATTTTCCCCACATTTCACAGATACGTAAAGCAAGGTGGTGTGGTCTTAGAGTTCTTAACAGGTTAATATAACAGGTTATATGCTGTGCAATATTGCATAATATAGACGCACTTTTTACAACTGTTTTCTTACTTTATCAAAGTTGGCATTTTCTGTAGATTGTTGAGTACGAAGAGTCAGAATTTAATGACATATGTATATTTGTGACTTACGTATTGTGTTACGCTAAGCAGTCACAAATGTAATGCCAAGTGGATTTGTCCTAAACCTTGTAGAGACAAATAGTGTAGTATTGCAATGTAATACCAAGTGGACTTTTACTAAACTTTGTAGAGCCAAATAGTGTAGTATTGCAATGTAATACCAAGTGGACTTTTACTAAACTTTGTAGAGCCAAATAGTGTATTATTGCAATGTAATACCAAGTGGACTTTTACTAAACTTTGTAGAGCCAAATAGTGTAGTATTGCAAATGGTTTATGCCTAATAATTTAAGCCATACTTGACAAATAGAAAAAAATCTTCATCTAGCTAGAATTAAAATAAAACGGTGAAATTGGTTTATCATTTTGATTTCTAAAGAATGATAACGAGTTTTGAACTTTTGCAGAATGCACAACGTTGTTCCTTGTGACGACTCCGCAGACGCTGGTTTTGATGGAGTCGTAGTGGTTACTGACAAAGCCAACAAGCTAACCGGCACATTAGAGCCGCTGCGCAGAGCCGTCGACAACTATGGAACGGTAACTCAGTAGATATATTTTCATGTAGGGACTAAGTAGACAATTTTGGGTTGACGTTATCCATTTCCGGTTTTAGACTGCTGCCGTCATTGTGAGTAATAATGAATTGTTGGCGGCTTAGATCGGCTTGATAAAACATCTCTTAAGTTATAAGTCGTGTCAAATGAAGGATGTCTGTTAATCTTTGTTGATTGGGTACAGGAAATAAATTAGTATATGTAATGAAACTATTTTATTGTGATGTTTTGACTTGTTTTAAAGTCGATATAATTTGAAAGATGCAACACATGCAGCGAGAAAGTTAAGTGATTTTTATATATTTGTGATAAAAAAAAATAATAGCAATAGTAAATATATTTTGCTTTCTTTAGTGTTGTTATCGACCGTAGCATGAGAGGGACTGATAGAATGATTTATAAAGTAAATGACACCTCATAGAGGCTATTTAGTTCTCCTTTTTGTGTTCCTCAAGCCATTAGAAATTCTTTTAAATACACCATCTCTTTTTATATTTCACAATTTCAATTGGCACAATAATTAGTCTAATCGTTTTACTAAGATATTTTGAATCATTAGATAAAATATTTAAAAGAAAATATGGATTTCCCTCGCATCTTAGTGCGTGATGTGTTTATCTCTCTCAGTCTGATTTAAACGAAAAACTGTGAGTGTATCGTTTTTCCTCAACTCTACTTCAAAATAGAGAGAAATGCACACTCTGTCTGATACTTAAGGTTCCAGAACTCTTGTAACAATGCCAGAAATAGTACGCCCGTTCCCTTTCCTCTACCGATGCCAGAGCGTCGTTTCTCAAGTTCGCTTCTACGTCACTTCCGGATTTATCCCTTCATTAAATGGTCGAGGACTTAGCCTTAGTCATGAAACACTTTCCGGTTTCACATGTAGAAATTTTTAATTTATTCATTTGTAAAATAATTTCAGGTTCTGTTAAGCTCGGCTAAGTTCGCGTGCACTTCATTTCGTTTGCTCCTAATGGCTAGCCAGGCATTTCCTTTCTGAGTTTTACTCCGTAGTGCTGTCCGATCTATAACACGCTGCTTAAAATCGTTTTAACACAGCCGCATTGTTCTCTTCAGCGCTGTTAGGATGTCGAGTACCAGGCTATAGTCGCCCTGAGCACAATGTAGTTCTGTTTCGATACATGATTAACATTCAACCCACACCATTCCACATCTTTTGCTCCTTTATCCTATGAATAGCATGAGCGAAAAATATCAGAACCATTAAGAATATTATGTAAATTATTAATCTGAACAGTTCTTCGTGTTGCGTCACCTGACTGTGTTTTCAAAAGTCACCATAAGATACAATGTAAAGAATTTTATTAAGTGTGGAAAAGTGTTAACATCTCCATATTGCTACAGCTGCGTTGTTTAATAGACAAGGAGCAGAAGTGTAATATGCATGTTGTTCAAACATGAGATGTATACAAATATACAAATATTTTTCTGTTACAGATTGACAGCAGTTTTGAAAAGAAGGTCGTTGTTATTAAGACTGAAGCTGTCCCCTCCGGACGATTGGTATAAAAATATTGTCTTTATTAGTAAAGCACTGTTTATTAGATTTTTTTAATGTTTTATGGTTAATAAGGTTCCTTTTTGTTTGCCAATTTCCTTTATGAAAACATTTGATTTAAAAAATAATAAATGTAACTTCTTATTGGCAAATCTATCTATCTATCTATCTGTCTATCTATCTATCTATCTATCTATCTATCTATCTATCTATCTATCTATCTATGTGTCTGTCTGTCTGTCAAACAATCTACATGCACTGAGCAAAGACCTCAACAAATTATTATGCCTACACGAGAGTAGCGTGGTCTTTGAAATCAAATTAAATCCAGTTAAAATATTTTCTAGCTTCGTAATTAAGCCTTAGGTTGTGGAATTGTCCTTGACACATATTTCCTCCAAATTTCAAAGCGCACTACGTTTCACTCCAGAGAAGTTAAAATTGCGACTGCTAACTAAAATAGTGTAAATTAACAAATGATATTCCATAATGATTATATCATTGCATGTGACGTGAAATTATGTTAAAATTTAAACTCTACGTAGCGAAACATTTACCAGTAAGTTAGATTATTAATATTCTATTCATTTATCTAATATGCAAAACATTGTCCCAGTCTCAAATATAAATAGAGCATCATTTTTATTTTGTTGATATTTTTGTGATTTATTTTGTTAATTGTTTTGTAATACGTTGTTTAAAACGTGCTAATTAGAAGATAGAATATCACTACGGTTATTTTAGAGGTTAAATGGACTGGGGGGAAGAATGTTATCGATGAAGATATTTTAACAAGCAGCATCATAATTATGAAACTGCTTTGAGTATTTTACAGTATTTCCCCTCACAAATGGTGGGTTCATGTTATAAATACACGTTCTGCATTTATATATTTTTCTTTACTGACATTTTGTCAACGTCACTGATTTATTTATAGATCTTCTCCCCCACCGGACCACTCAATCGGGACCAAGACGATGTTCGACGCTTCTATGATGCTGCAGTCGAGGGCATTAAACGGTAACAAGAACCAAGTAGTGATTCATTTATTTATTTAACGAGGGCGTTAAACGGTAACAAGAACCAAGTAGTGCTTCATTTATTTATTTAACGAGGGCGTTAAACGGTAACAAGAACCAAGTAGTGCTTCATTTATTTATTTAACGAGGGCGTTAAACGGTAACAAGAACCAAGTAGTGATTCATTTATTTATTTAACGAGGGCATTAAACGGTAACAAGAACCAAGTAGTGATTCATTTATTTATTTAACGAGGGCATTAAACGGTAACAAGAACCAAGTAGTGATTCATTTATTTATTTAACGAGGGCGTTAAACGGTAACAAGAACCAAGTAGTGCTTCATTTATTTATTTAAGCTATTGTGGGTAAGCAATTGTTTTTCCAGATCTGTCTGTTTATGATCGGGACTAACAATGTTAAGGAGTTATCGGCGTGAAGTGAGTCCACTACAACTTTAACACCATATCTAATATTTTCAGGTCTAAAGCACTAACATTATATATATTTTTTTTATCAGGACTACAACTTTAACACCATATCTAATTTTATCACGGCTACAATATTAGCACTATATCTACTTTAATCAGGACTAACAACCCAACAATTTCTCTATTTATGGACAGGCAACACTGACAAATGTCTCTTAGTATCAGCACTTTCAACAATAACAATTTATATAATAACATGAAATTAATTAGTCTCATAATATATTTGTTTGTAACAGACTACAAGAACTAATACGTTGTATTTACTAGAAATAGCAACACTAACGAATAACTGTTTGTATTAGAAAAAACCTATTAATTATCCATATTAGAACTAACAACTCTATAACAATACTTACAAAATACATATCTTTATTAGTAATAGCAATACGAAACGTTTATTTGTTTGTATCATCCGTCTATCATCATTAGCAAATATGTTTTGCATTTGGACTAACAAAACTAGCAAATACTTGTTTGTGTCTCGATTAACAAATACGTCTTTTGAACTAGCATTAAAAATGTATCTAGTTATGATCACATAAACAATTCTAAAACATTTTCTCTTGTATTGAAACTAACAACATTAAGCCATATCTATATGTGACTCAGGGCCATTCACTATTAAATTTTATATGCTTTTGTCACTAGTGACTCTAACACAAAGTGTTTATTTGAATTAAGATTTAAGCAAAGACTAACAGTTTATATATTTCCTTTATTACTAACAGCTTTATTTCAGATTTTTCCTGAAAAAAAATTGAGACAGAGCTGTTAGTAATAAAGAAAATATTTTTTAACAGCTCTGTCTCAATTTTTTTTCTTCTTGACATTAGAACTGACAACACTAACAATGTATCTTTTAGCATTCAGAAAGACATCACTAAAAATGTCATATATTGCATACATTTGCAGTAGTTTTCTATAGAATGCTCTCCTTTAGTACTTGAAATTCATCATCATCATCATCATCATCATCATCGTCATCATCATCATCATTATCATTATTATTATTATTATTATTATTATTATTATTATTATTATTAGCGCTCTAGACGCAGGCTGTAAAAAGCCACTCCTGGTCATTCCACCTGACCATTCCTTTCCGAAGAATGAAGTTGTTTCTCTTCTTGGAGCTCTCCACGCTCTCTATGTGGTAAGCTAATTAATGCCAAGAGTCATGTTATATCCAATTGCACAATTATATTGACTCTTCACAAGTATTATTAATCTAATTATAATAATAACACACATTTATTTATTTATTTGCATTCAATAAAATTCATAAGAAAATCAGACAAAATCGAAGAATTAAAATTGCTTATTTCGATATACACATAAATTCTCACGAATTCGCACACTTGTTCTTTTTTTTGTGAAAATGATTAATGTAAGTGGTAATAGAAAAGTTTTGGGGGATTATAGCACATTTAAATATTCTAAATAAATTATAAATAAGTAAATTATAGCAACACTGTTAATTGTGATAATACTAAGTTTGAGCAATGGAAATTTACTGGAAAGCGAAATAAAACTAATAAATGGAATTGACAATGCCTTGAAACTTTTAAACACTTTCTTGATGTCTACAAAACTGAAATGGGTCAGAGAGAATGTTTCTTTATTAAAAGAAGTTCATTTTACAGTCTTTGAGATGAATTTCATCCAAATTAAAATGATGACTAAAAGAATCACCCTGCCAGACGTGTTCTGAAAATTGAGCGATTCTGTTCCTTTATAAATAATTTACTTCATTTCCTTTCCTCTAGCCTCTTGAAATTCGCGAGACATGCAGCGAAGGAAAGCCCAAAGCAGAAATTCTGGGAATATGGTGTGAAGGTCGCAATGAGGTCGTAACCTTAGCTACGGCTTTGGAAAAGGGCAGGTAATGTGACGAGCATTTCATGTTCACTGGTGTAGTCAGATTCACAGTTATTTAGACAGTTAGCAAACCGAGTGGTATTTGAACCACATTATAAACATTCCTCTTGTTAAGAGCGTGATGGATTTTTTTTATGTACGTGCAACAGTCATTCCTTTCGCATGTTGTAGCTTAAGCATGAGCCAAACCACAAACGGCGTGAATGGGGCAAGCGCTGGACAAAATAACAAGAGAAATTGATGGTTCAATTAATCCCCCATTCACCCACCCGTCATATTCACATTTAGTCACACCTGAACAAGTATATTAGTGAAATTCAGGAATATCAAATCCGATAAACGAACTGAGGTTTTTTCCTTTAATAATAAATGAGATGGTACAATAATATCTTATGCATGATGTGAGGTATAACAGTCCTCTAAATGAAATACATATCAGTTTATAATTATTTTTAACATGAACATAGATACACTCACATCAAATAATTATAATATCTCTAAAATGAACTGGCTGCAAACTGCATTTCTATCTATCTATCTATTTATCTATCTATCTATCTATCTATCTATCTATCTATCTATCTATCTATCTATCTATCCATCCATCCATCCATCCATTTATTCATCCATCTATCTATCTATCTATCTATGTGCATTGTGCAAATGAACTGAGAGTTTATTGACTCTATATTAACACACTTGTTAGTAACTTAACACTTTCTTAACCGTGCATGTACGTACATGTTTAATGACCGGAGTCGATTTTACTAGTCCATTAGAATGCATTTCTTTTTCTTCCAGAATCAAATAAATCTAAAAAATATTGCCCAAACGCAATGTATTTTTTCATTTAAATTTTTACTGTTGACAACAACGTACAATATTGTATTATGTACAGAGCTGCACAATACCATGTTATTTGACAATGAATTTTACTGTAGGACTGTCACCCGTGACATTGGCGGCTCAGATCCTGAACGCATGGCTGCCGCCCGGTGTGCAGAGTATATCCAGGAAACTTTCAAAGACAGTGTTGTTCAGGTAATCGACACTATTTTTCAGGTCAAAGTCGTAAAGAAGGTAAAATCGTTGTTGTTCAGGTAATGACACTATTTTTCAGGTCAAAGTCGTGAAGTAGGTAAAATCGTTGTTGTTCAGGTAATGACACTATTTTTCAGGTCAAAGTCGTAAAGAAGGTAAAATCTTTGATGTTCAGGTTAAAATAAAAATAATACTGATTTTCAAGCAAACGACAACGGTCAGATAAAGGACACTTGATTACACTGTTGTTCAAGACGTAATTTTCGGTAAAATCATTTTTGTTCAGACAAACGGCACTTTATTCAGTGATATTATTTGTAGTTGTATTTGTGCGACTATGTGAACTAGTGACGTGTGCTATATATAATTATTCATGGAATTAGTGTAATCTACAAAAGGATAAAATGACTTGAGCTTGGCTTTGTGCTTTTTTTTTTTTTTTTTTTTTTTTTTTTGGGGGGGGGGCGACCATTTAAACTGCGTGTACAAATGACACAGATTAAAGGCTGAAGATAAAAATAAAATATTAAATAGCGTTTCACGCTGTATGGTGAGGACCCGTCGAAATGGTATGTTGACCAGTATCATGTAGTTTGATGTGATTCAGTGCGTGTATATTTCTCTGTTATACTGCATTGATAACTGTCATGATATGATACTAAGTTTGTCGTAAGTCGTCTGGCCCCTCCCCCAATGTCGTACTACATGCAGCTACATTCCGTTCCATGAATTCCAACGAAATATTTACTTTCACCCCCAGCAACGATTCCGATGAAAGAAAACATTTATTTTGCGTCTTTTCCCCATAATTTTAATGTTGCGCACTACAGCATACCTTTACCGAACAGTCGTAAACATTTTTGAAGAAACTTAAATTGACCAATTCAATGTACTTATGTAAGTTAACATTTTGAAGAAACTTAAATTGACCAATTCAATGTACTTATGTAAGTTAAATATTTTTGAAGAAACTTAAATTGACCAATTCAATGTACTTATGTAAGTTAAACATTTATGTAGAGCAAGAGCCCTTTCACAAGAATACTTATAGTTTTGACCGTATATACGTTTGAAAATAACTTATATTTATGCAGTTCGGCATAAAGAAAGAAGATTTCTGATTAATTTTATTTGTAAATGGTTACCCATAATTCTTTTCTTCGGAATGAGGTGTAGTGTCTATTTTGATTTTCAGGTGAACATCGTTCAAGATGTGGAGGAGCTGAAGAAAGAGTACCCTTTGATGGCAGCAGTCAACAGAGCGGCAAATGGTAAAAAAATACTTCATTACTCACAAAACGGCATGCGAACACACACACACACACACACACACACACACACACACACACACACACACACACAGACACACATATATATATATATATATATATATATACAGAAGCACATGCGCACACCGATAGGTAGATACTAGATTCACTCACGCGCTCACATGTGTGCATTAATTTTATGAACAAACATAAACTGCACACGTTCATATGTACTTGCATATACGAGCTTACGTGCACACAAACTTGTAAACGCATATATGTACAATGCACACATAGATATACATGCACCTAATCATTTAAAATATAAATTGCCAGAAATTCTTAAATGAAATTTAACATAAAATGAAATATTTCTTTACTTCTGTGAAACCCTTATCATGCAAACAACGCTAAGTGACAGTCTTATCGTCATGGAAAGAACGCGGGGTGATTGAAGTCTTATTGAAAGCGATGATAGAAGTTTCATAACTTTTAATTCTATTTGCCCTCTCGAAGTCTGAAAACAAATGTGAGCAAAGAGATGGCGATTAGTTCAATTCAAGTACCGAAAAGATGAGAATAAATAAATCACCAAGAGGTACGGGTGTGAGATGTAACAAAGGCGTGGTTTGGGACCGTCAACGAATTTTGCCTAGTACCACCATTTTGTTAGGCCTGGCGTAAGAGAGAAATATGATTATTAAAACTATTGAGATATCAAGTTACGTTACAAAGTATTTTGTAAATATTATTGATGAGTGGTGTCAGTGTCTTTCCTCTCTTATTGCCATTTTTGTGAGGCCTGGAATGGGTTTGCGAGAATTACTAAATTGACGAGATGTTTCGATTGTTGTTTTGTTGTTGTTTTTTACAGTCGTTAGCAGACACAAGGCAAGGTTGGTCTTTCTGGAATATGTTGGGCCTGGCAAGATCGAGACCACTTTGTTTATGGTTGGAAAGGTACAACACAAATCCAAAATCTTTAATTATAAAAGAAGCAGTCTTTACTAAATATGATAACGCATATTAATTATTTTAATGGAAAATTGTTTGTTTTAGTCTTTATTTTGTATGAGGTTGTTTTTAAGTTTAGAATAGCACTTTTGTCGAAATAGCCAAATTCATTAACTGTGTATTAGTTACTGATAATATGTAAGTACATTTCAATGTCCTAATTTACAATCCAACAACTTCCCTGTCTTAGAAATTATTTTATGAGTCAATACTGTATTATGATAGCTACATATACTGTTTGCGCATTACGTTATTATTGAGTGAGATATTGCAAAGTATGCGTTAAGATGAATCTGAGGCCTGTAATACGTGTGTCTGTGAGATATTGCAAAGTATGCGTTAAGATGAATCTGAGGCCTGTAATACGTGTGTATGTGAGATATTGCAAAGTATGCGTTAAGATGAATCTGAGGCCTATAATACGTGTGTATGTGAGATATTGCAAAGTATGCGTTAAGATGAATCTGAGGCCTATAATACGTGTGTATGTGAGAGAGAGTTAATCGTGAGTGCCTATGTTTGTATTATTAAGTTCTTTTCTAAGATGTTACTTCAGCGAAAGACAGGTGGGATTCTTCAGAACAAAAGTATTTTTTTTCTTTCTGTAAATCACTCAACGTGCGATATACAGGGTATCACATACGACACAGGTGGCGCTGATATTAAAGCAGGAGGCATCATGGCCGGCATGCACCGGGACAAATGTGGCGCTGCGACTGTTGCTGGATTTTTCAAGGTCAGTTATATTTAAAATTTATATTTTATAAATGCGAGTGTTATAGACTTTCCAAATACTATTTAAAGTTTATTTTAAAAATATATTATATAACTATCGCCTGTCTGCTTTCCAGATCCTGGCAGAGCTGAAGCCACGTGGCTTGAAGGTTGTTGGCGGTTTGCCCTTTGTCCGCAACAGTGTGGGTGAAGGTTAGTATTTCATTGTATTGCATATCCACACAGCGAGCAACCGTCCAAAAATGTCATGTGCAAGCTACAATATTAACAAGAAACATATTTAGGCTAACGCCTTTCACGGAACAAGACTTGTACATGTATTTTGCATATGTTATTGTTAATATTTACAAATGCTTTGTTGTTTACAATGACAGAAATATTGCGGAAATACATTCCATTCTATCTCTAAATTTTATTTGACATGCATGTTTTTTTGTTTTTTTTAAGTTTTATTATTGCACGCGCAATTCACGTCTGTAACTCTTTTCAGAGTCTTACGTAGCCGACGAGATCATCACATCACGTGCTGGTAAACGCGTGCGTGTCGGAAACACTGACGCAGAGGGTCGCATGGTGATGGCGGACGTGTTGTGCAAATTCAAGGAAATGGTGTGTAGCATTGCTTGAAATATATTTGCAAATACATCTTTCACGTATATTATACATTTACGTATTTAAATTTCTCTTACCGACACATACATACCTATCCAAACATCGAAACACCTAGCTTGACCTCTTAACTGGAGATTAGTAATTTTTAAGCAACATACGTCTTTTGTCGTGACCGTTTCTATCTGGCATTTTTTATTTGCAGGCGGCAGATGCAGTGAATCCTCATCTGTTCACTATTGCCACCCTGACAGGTCACGCCATCCGGGCAGTTGGGTCAGACTATACTGTGAGTTAGGTTTTTGTCTTGAGGTGTTTGTTGGTTTCTTTGATATGGTATTCAAGTTGCAATGCGTGTGGTACCCATACCTCAAAGATAATTACAGTGCAGGAACAATTGTTTTTAATGGTTAACTCTGATTGTGGGCCAAAGATTGATTTGTGTGTTTAATAACTGAATCACTTAGAATGTTGATGTGCTTGTTCAGTGACTTTGAAATCACAGCATGGAATCACGGTTAGTTGTAACAGGCATATTGTACCAAATACTTTCCTGAATATTGTCATTAAAATTTCTTGTAACAAAACACGTTGCATGGACATGTTCGTCTGGTCACTTCTAATATGACTGGATAAAATAAATCAGAAACTTTAGAAGATATGATGTAATATGTTTTCCTTTATAAATATGATTGCAATAAATCTGCACTTTGAAGAATGCGTACACCAAAATTATTATTATTAACGTACAGTAGAATTATTACATAATAAAAATAAATGTTATCAAAGTGCACCTTTTTTGTTATTTCGGCTTGCTTTGTTTTTCTTCTGTTTCGTTTAAGATTATAATGGACAATGGGCCAGCCACAAAGCTTCACACATCACGCAAGCTTCAGGAGGTTGGGGATATTTATGGTGACCCCTTTGAGGTTTCCACCATTCGCAGAGATGTGAGCTTTTCTCTTCCCAATGACAAATTTCTCTATTAAAATCCCCAGGAATGCTCTAGTTCTTTAGGAAAATCTTTCCCAATGATGATCTTTTTCGTTAGGAAATCCTTATGACGTGATCTATTTCTGTTTGAGAATCTTGCACAGTAATCTATTTCGTTAAGAAAATTCTTACCAGAGGTATATATATATGTGTGTGTGTGTGTGTGTGTGTGTGTGTGTGTGTGTGTGTGTGTGTGTGTGTGTGTGTGTGTGTGTGTGTGTGTGTGTGTGTGTGTGTGTGTGTGTGTGTGTGCGTGTGTGTGTGTGTGTGTCTTTTAGGAAACTCCTCCCCAATGTCATATTGTTTTAGGAAAATCCTTACCAGTGATCAGTAGCTTTGGGAAAATCCTTATCAGTGCTCAGTATGTTAAGGAAAATCCTTACCAGTGACTATGTCTTTAGAAAAATCCTTACCAGTGACTATTTCTTTAGGAAAATCTTTACCAGTGACTATTTCTTTAGGAAAACTTTACTAGTGACTATTTCTTTGGGAAAATCCTTACCAATGACAATTTCTGAAGGAAAATCCTTACCAGTGATCTATATCGTTAGGAAATGTTTACCAATGATCTAAATATTTAGGAAAATTCTCCCAATGACCTGTTTCTTGCAAAAAATCCTTATACTCTAATGCAGTTACTCAGGTTCACTATCCAGTAAGTTTTCTTTTCTCATAGTAATCGGACTTTAAAAAGCAATCTCCTTTCAAATTACTGGGACACAATAAGATAACGTCTCGTCAAAGTAATTTTTTTTTTTTAAATCTCGCTCTTCTAAGTAATGTTTTATTGCTAACTGTACCTTTAGTCTAAAGGATTTGCAGTGTTTTCCATCTGTATATTAGTGATGTCAATCCCAGTAAATGTATAGCATGCATATATTACTGTCTAACCATTCGGCAATTATGTCCTTAGTAAAAGATATTAAACGTTTATACTATAACCGGAGTCTCAATTTATAATCATCAATCTCTTCAAGCGAGTATTTGTTCATTTTAATGGGAATTACTTCATTCTCCAATCCCTTAATTTCTTCCCGCTAAAGGGAGAGCACAAGGCACTATTTACAGCATAGTTCACTGGCGATTAAATTACTGAGTATATCCTCCGTAAAACAGAGAGATGAATATATATATATATATATATATATATATATATATATATATATATATATATATATAAGGGAAAAGTTTTGAGTGTGTACTTGTGTGTGCGTATTGTGGAATGTGGAACGTATGAGAACAAATAACTTATAAAAATAACTTGTTTATGTAGTTGATTGTTCCTTAGTGATGATGTTCGGGAGTGACTATATTAATCAGAATTTTAGCACTGCGTACCCAAATATCTGAATGTTTGAACGTTCACCCTGATATTCTAGGACTACGACTTCCACAAGGGGAAATCAGAGTACGAGGACATCCTCCAGTGCAACAACAGTCCCTCCTCCCAGACTCCTCGAGGGCACCAGTCTCCCGCCGCTTTCTTGATTATGGCTTCCGGTTTGGACAAGGTAAATGGCAGGCACTATGTTTCGTGTAGGAAAGAAGCAGAGACAACCAAATCGTGTCAGTAGATAATGTATACTCATGTAGCCAGTTCTATTAGAAAGTTCAAAATGGGTTTTAGTACTTCAAAATATGTTCTAAAATTCCAAAATTTGAATCGAAAAAAATGTATTATCTTTCAATTTGCCTAATGTACGTTTTATCATACTTTTGTTCACAATCACCCTACGCCTAAAGATTTGACAGTATAGTTAATGCTATTTTTTGCTGTCGTGTTTTTTTGTTCACAACCAAACACCTGCTAATACACTGGAATTGAAAATCTATGCAATTCTTAATTTATTTAAAATACTTTGGTAATATTTAAATACATCTACATGGAATTCAGAATTCTTAATGTCATACTGTTTCATAGCTAAAAGCCACGTCTGTTTTCACAATCTGGGCTCGAAGAAACCGTTTTTAACACAATAGAAAGTAGTTATTCTTTTAATTTGTTTAGGCACATGCTCAAAGAACTCCTTTGGTTTGAACACATCCTTAAGTAACTCCTTTGGTTTGAACACATGCTCAAGTCGCTCCTTTAGTTTGAACACATGCTTAAGTAACTCCGTCATCTTAGATACTTTCGGCTTAAAGAAGTCTTAGACACTAGCCGACGTCACATGACGAATACGTCATCATCTGACTGTTATGTGTTTTTTGCGTTAATGGCGCGCTTCTCCCTCTCCCTAAAAATAACGGATGCACTTTATTGAATACTGGGCGCCTGTTCTTAACAGGGATCGTTCAATATTTTAAAATACATAGATTACTAAATTTTGCAATCATAACGATTTTGTCCTTTCGTAGCTATCTTGTGTTTCTTTTTAAAAAGAGAATAATCATTTTTAATTTTACTTAATACATTTACGTTTATTGTTTACAGTCAGATATGAAGATTGAAAGATGATTAGTTATTCTTTTTGTTCACGGCTGTATCTGTTTGGCTGGTAACAAGAGTTGTCTTTCCCACCGCAGCATGGAAACGATTCGGACAAGCCCTTGCCGTACTCACACATCGACATCGCCGGTTCCAGTGGCCCCTTCCCAGGAGTTCCAACGGCCTCGCCTGTTGTCGCCTTGACAGCCCGTTACGTACTGCCCAGGATGCAGTGAGAGTCCAGAGTCCAGTGTCCAGAGTCCAGAGTCCAGTGTCCTGAGTCCAAAGCCCAGAGTCCTTCTCACTTTTAAACTTTGCAGAGAATCAACGGGAAATGGGCGAAAGAGTTATATAGTCTTATTCCACATTAAAAACATTTTAACGTTGTTCTCTTGTACTCCCTGCTGAGATTCCTGTCAGGATTATTTGCAGAATTTCCTTCATTGCAAATGTCATGTTTCTTGCTTTTCTATTCCGTTTTGCGTTCATTGCAATGCGTAGTACTGCTAGAATCAGTAGTCAAGTTTTTCTATCAGCTTTGCTAGATTCTAACTGCATTACGTTTTGCGTTCAATGCAATGAGCAATAATAAAAGTCTGTACTAATGTTGTCTCTATCCGTTTAGCTAGATTTTAACTCGATTTCTAGACGATGTGATTTTATTTTGTATAAAGAAACATGTATAATAATTTTAATTTTTTTTTATTTACTTCCTTTTGAAATGCCTCTCTTAAAAAATCCACTCTTATTATATTTTTTATTTCTGTTTTACTGTTACAGATTATATCAACGAAAGCAGTTTTTCTTAAATTATTCTCGTTTGCATTTTGTACTTACAAATTATAATTTGCGAGTTATAATCATCGTTTAGAGAAACGCACAAACTAGTTTCTACCTTTTCTTTATCATTTTTTTATTTCCTATTTCATTTTCATGTTTTTCTTATTTTCCTCACCTCATTCCATCTTCCACGATATATTTCTTTCCTTCTCTTTTTCTTACTGGCCTTCATTCGTCCCAACATTCTCTCTTTCTTTCCTTTTCAGGTATTATATTTTATTTGTTTTCTGTATTTCATGTACTGTAATCTGCCTAAGACTCATTTGTGTGTGTGTGTGACTTTTTGTTAAAGAACAATATTCTCTTTTACTTTATAGCTAGTCGTCATCAGTGTAGAAGCTATAATCCCTAAATAAGTACTGGTCACATTTCGCATTTAATTCACCGAAGGGAGATAAACACACTATGCGGCGCTGAAACAAATGGGTCCTAGTATTCTAAAGAATTCACAAGTAGTTACATATATAAGTCACTTTGCAATCGTTACTTTCATATCTGAATTAATTTTAATTAAATAGCTTCAGTAGTAGTAGCTATAAACACCTTTATTGTGTTATGTTGCTATTATCTCTTAGCAATGCATATATTGTTCATTCTTATGACAAGCTACGTGCAACTATGTTATTTGTAAGTTAAGACAAAGTTTGGTTACAATTTAGTTTAGACGGACCCAGAGACGTTTTCATGTCTTTGGTCTTCTTGCTGTCTTAAGGTAAAACTACATGGAAGTGTAATGACGCTCAGACCTATCACACACGTAGTATGCGTGCAGACGTATTATTCTCTCTCAAAAAAGCAATGCTTTGTATCTATTTGTACAATTTCATAATGTCTACAATATTTAGTGGTATACGAAAAACTCATCTCGGTTTGGTGATGTAAGATTGTTGAGAAACATTGACCAAGATGTATATTTTCAATTGCGAAACAACGCTACACACACACACACACACACACACACACACATATGGTCATTGTTTCTGTCTCTTATCATTAATGAGAACAAAATATATAACAATAGCTTATGTAATTTGCCCTAACAGTGATTACGAATATAATACTTTCTTAAAATGAAGTCAGCTTGAGATGCATGTTTAGATTCTGATATTTGTACCTAAGCACATCCTAAAATTATTTTGGGTTATATTTTGTACACCAAAGCTTTCATAGAAGCGGTTAAATGCTAATTATAATTCGTATCTGAAAGTTTTAGAAGAAAATCATTTGTTGCCTATATTGCGCAGCGGAAAATATTCTTAAAATTTTTATGGGTTTCTATATTGTGTACCCACAACCTTTCATAAAAGACGTTAGTATTTGGTTAATATTATATCCAAAATATTTCCTTAAAGAGACCTTTGGTTGAGTATGCTTTGTACCTAAATATTTTTTTAAAATGTCATTAGATTGTTATATTTTGTATACAAAATATTTCCTGAAAAAAAGTAATTAGTTGACTATATTCTGGGCCACAGAATCTCTCCTACAAGAAGTCATGAGGTGGTGATACTGTGGACAGGATAACTTTTCTAAAAGAAGTAATTAGTTTGATACATTGTATAACACATTAGTAATTTTAATTTTGCCAAGCATCCTGGGTGTACAAGACTTTTGAGTGTAAAATTACAATAGTATTTTATTGTGCTTTATAGAAATAAAGTGTAAATAAAGTAAACGTGTGTGCCAATTATTTGACATTTGCCTTCATGTTTCAGTTTCATCATTATATGAATTTTAATAGTCATAGCTGTAGTGTTTTTGTTTCTTGATATTTCATATTTCGTAGTTATGTATAATACAGTAAATTGTGCTCTGCTCATTAAGAGCAATACTGATGTACAATTTATTTATCCTTAAGGGGAGTGAGAAATAATTCAAAAGAATGACAATTTCCACTAAAAGAATTAACAATGGGTCACTCAGGCCTAAATAGATCTATGCCTTTCAAACCATGGGTACACTCCTCATCCCAGGGCAGTTTAGCTATGCATTAAAAGAGAGAGGAATTTTGTGTGACGGTAAAAGTTCTTTAATAATGTTGTGGAAGAGAGAAAACGTTTACTGGTCCCGCATATCTGCCAAGTAAGAGAGACGAATGGTGTTTGTTTGAGAGTTATTAATAACATAAATTAAGATTATCATCACTTGTAATTAGTTATGAATGATTAATAAATTAAATTTAATCGTAATCATTAACTAAGAGGCGAAACTGGTTCACGTTGAACTTGCCGCTAGGAACAGGGTAGACTAGTCTGGGGTATTAATGATAGTTTATGCATTGATGACCAAATTGAAAAATAGCAAGTATTGTGCGCTATGTTCTTTATTTTTATACAACCATTTGTAACAAGTAAAATCAAATCTTAGAATGTTGTAAATGTTCAATATAATTTAATGTAAACTATTGGCAATGGATTGATACAATTGAGATGCACGTTGATAGATTGTACGTGTAGGATTTGAATTATTATTGTCATGTTTTGTATATTTCTTAATGACGGGAAGTCTGTAAATTCTAAGCTAGTATGAGGCTAACATTTCCATAATGTGAAATTGTAAAGGGATGTTTATTCGCTGTCATCACAGAAGCCCAGTGTTGTTTAGTAATTATTAGGAGCTATAAAGAATTATGATATTCTTGCAGCTGGCCTTTTGTTATCAATTTCATCTTGACTTTGGGTCTTGAATCGCCTTTGAGACAGTGCGAGCTGACCAGAATCCATGTGATCCGGGGACACAGCTGTTATGGTGAAGGAACGCTGTGAGAGCTAGACAGACTGTGATACCACCCTCCACATCTTTAGGATGCAGATACATTGCCTTGAAGCCTCACCATTCTATAATCTGACTAAAAACTAAACATTAAATTTGGGACAGTAGTGATTAAGACTATCTCAGTTAATTATTGTATTGACTATCGAATTTTCGTGTTTTATGTGTTTAATATTATATTCTTTTATTGTTATCTTAAACCCACATTTGGGTTAATTTATTTGGAACGACCATAAATGGGAATTGGCTGAGATTGAAACTTAGGATAAGTGAATGTTGTAATTAATCAAAAGAAAAGATAACGTTACCATTTTCAGGGCACGTCAATTAATTTATTTGTTGTTATTCTAGATATTTGATTTTCCCATATCGTAACATGTGATCTAGAATAGGAACTGAACAGCAGATTTGGTCATGGGCTGTTGTCAGCATTTATGCCAACATATTTCAATTTTTATAATTAATAACACCGGGTCTTAATGTTGAGACAGAGTCGATAAAATAAACCTACACATGACAAAAAACACAGGAAGTAAAACATTATAGTCTTAAGTGACTAAACCGTTAGTGCAAAAAATAAACGTGCATACATTTAAAACGTAAACAAAGTTAAGAATGCATGCATTATGAGCTACTCCTTAATTCTGCAGAGAATGACTGTGAAATAGACGTAAGATGTATTCAATAAACTGTTCAGGAAAGTTGCAAAAGAAAGAGAAAAACCTACAATATTTTTAATGGGCGACTGAAATGGATAAGGAACGCGATCACTGATTAATAATTCGTCATTGAAGAAAATGCTAAGCATAGTACTAATTAATAGTGGCTTACGCTTGAGTGATAAGTTAATGATGAGTTAGTGATAAATTATTGATTGTTTCGATTTCCACTTTGCTAAAAGTCAGTAAACGTTTTGTGTTCTCAATTATTAGAAAATGAGTTACGTGAAATTTGTAACCCACCATTTTCGAAATTACATGGCAAAATTTCAAGAAACAAAGACAAATAAACGTCAGAAAATATAAAATAAATAAACTTGTAAATCATATTTATACAAAGTGCAAAATTATAGGTGTATGAAAATTGACTAACACTTATTGATTGGAAATGGGAATGTAAAGTTGTAAAGTTTTACTCATCAAATGTTTGTTTGAAAATAGTTTGTTTTGTACTGAGAGTACCTTTTAACATTTCATTCACTATGGCATAAGCATTTGCTGATGTGTAGTCGGTATGTTTTCGATGTATCCTTGGCAACATGCTACAGTTAATTGCAGAACGCTTCTTATTGGTCCAAAGAACTTTCTTCTTCAAGAATGTAATTGCTGTTTTTCCACAAAGCCGAACAATTCATCGAAAACGCATTGAAAGTGTTATTTATTATCATTTGAGGAGACAAGAGACATGACAGCAAGAGGAGGATTTCATTTTATTAGTAATTAGTCTCAAGCAATAACAGCTTCACAGTTCCTTTGGGTAGAGTGGCGGCCACTTGTTTCAGAAGGAAAATGACGAAGTCTATTATTTATTCCACGATAGTGTGTTCTATTCTATAACTTTTACTTCTGTTTATCAGTTTTTAGACTATAAGCATTATATGTTAATTTTGGTGCGCAGGTAAATAGCTCATGTCTTGCATTTCAGATTGTTTAATGACCTCTAAGCCGATGAAGAAAGCAAGGCATTGTATTACTGTTCTAAATGACCTCTAAGCCGATGAAGAAAGAAAGACAGTTTTGTTTCTTTCTTTAATGACATACAACTGGTTACGACGGGAACAGAGACAGCTAGCCAATGGGAACTCTGACAAGAAGAATAATGGAGGAAATAAAGTGACGAGAAGCAAAGCAAACAATTATTTATGAAAAGGGAACATCAACAAGAATTAACTGTGAAGTACAGCGCGACAACGCGAAAACTTTGGCTTCAGCCATATTAATGGCTTTGGCATAATCGTCATTCTTATTCACATGCTCATTAATCAACTCATCGACATCCGGTCTCCGATGTAACAGCCACACCACAATCTTTCTCTCTAATCCGGGAACCGCGTCACCCTCGGTCACCGTTACGACGTCACTTTGCGCTAGTGCGGTGTCCTGCAGGTTTCGTGCATAAAGCTGGAAATTACATCTCCGCACGTGCACGGGTATGTTGTTATCACGTAGACCGCGCACCACTCCAGGTGACTTCGTTTTCGTCTTCTCCGTGTCATTTTTTGCTATTTCGTCTTCGTCACTTAAATCAGTTTTCATCGTCAGCACAAAGACGTCGCGGTACTGTAGAGGCGGGCACGTGGTTGTTTCCTTGCCTTTTGGTTGGTTGACGGTGGATTTGTTGCTTTGGGCTGGGCTCCTTGCTTTGGACACAGAACCGGTCATATTATATCAAACAATATAAGAACTTTCAAAATGAAATCAAATCGACACTTGCCAAATCAAATCTATCAAATCATACAAGCACTCAGCAAATAAAATAATATCAAATTAAATTATCTATCTATCTATCTATCTATCTAATCAAATCTTATTAATCAAACTAAATTAAACCAGACCAAATTAAAGTTAAATAGCAATCAAATTAAATCACTTTCCAGATAATGGTCATTGTTCATTGAGAGGTGATTCTTCCAAACTTGCTGAATTCCATGATAGAATCCCTGTAAATGGAATGTCAGAATGCATAAAAGCTCATCGAGTATATATACGTACGTGCCACGCCCACTCCTAGCTTCCTGAGAATATTTCCTATGCTATGACCACATTGATAACAGTCAGTTGGCCAGCGTTCCCAGTGCAGAGGACCTTGATGTCGAAGTCTGATCACACTGGGTCCATCAGAGGGTGATGTTATTCTGTTCGTCGAGTAGTTGCTACTATTCAGAAACATAGAACTGACTCCCTGCCTTACTTCTTCTAGAACTGCAGGTGGGTTCCTCAGGTTTATCGTCAGGGTCTCGGACATCAGTACAGGTGTATTCGAATCATTTCTCACTGTTGCTGTCCAAAGGCAGACGTCGGGTACACGAGAGCACAGTTGACGAACAAATTTGTGTAACCAATGACGGTGGCTGCAGTAGAGGTATTATAAAATCATATAGTTTGGATTTGTGCAAGGTTCATATATTAACTATTTATACTGGTGTATTAGTGTTGTAAATGTTTTAAATGTATTTAATTCGAAAAGTGTTGATTTGTTTGGTTTAATGTAACAGAGCCTGCTCTTCGAACAAAAAGAATTGGAAACGATAACGGAATAGAAAGCATGAGGGATGAAAGAAGGAAGAAATAACTACCACTGGAAACATTATAGAAAAATCTTGGAATGTCTGAAGAGTAAAGCGAAGGTTTTAATTTTTAAGAGTTAATTGAAGATATTTATGACGTCGTAAAGCAGGGAGGCAATTGGAGTTACTTATCAAGCAAGAGGTGAGCTCAGAAAGAGAGACAATTAAATGAAGAGTGATACAAAGAGAGAGAGAGAGACTGAAAATAAGTTAATGACAATGAGGGTGAGAAATAAAATACGACGAACATAATGACAACGAGGGTGATAGAGAAACAATACATTTAATGTGAATGAAGGAAGCGGTAGAGCATTGTATGTATAGTTATAGTGAAGAGCAGTGAAAAACAATGGAGACCCAATGACCATGTGAATGTCATTTATTATGACATTATTTCTGACTATTTTTTAAACTGCAAATGCTGAAACTGATTAGTGTTTATTATTCTATATTTTCACTTATTGTTTGACAACTGCTCCGCTGTCACAAGAAAAGCAAGGAGCCAACATTTATTTTTATTTCACTCTTCACGCTAGACCACTGTGGTCAAAGGGGAATAACCCACTAACAAAAAAATAGTGCGATCGCAAGAGCGCACACGTGTGCTAACGCATATTAAATGCTTTTGTGTTCACCTAGTTTCATTTAGTTTAGGACTGACATGTGTAGACATATTATATGTGTATCATGTCATGCATATAAAGATATACATATATATCTTTTATATAATGAGTGAATGCAATTATATTCACAAATGCATGTGCATGTGTGTATACTTTTTTATGAAGTAAAGTAGGAAAACTAGCCAATGTGCTCTTAGGAAAAATTGTCTAGTTAGTGGAGTACATGCATTATACATCACGTGCACCAACGAAAGAAAGTCACAAGATGCAAAACTAGAATTCTCAAAGAAAATATAAAAGAGAGAACTAAAGGGTTAGAAGGAGAGATGAGAGTTAAAAAACCCCCAAACAGTAGGAACAACAGAAAGACTTTGAGATTTGCTTTGCATGACAAAGTCATGCAGCATGGCATTACACCAGGTGACAAAGTTAACTTCTCTCTCCATGGACATCAGACGAGATTATAAAGGGAACATAAGTGTAGTTTTGCGGAGGTATTGTGTAATGGAGCAGATTCTTCTCGGACCAGAGAACATATAGAGAATGTATCACATTCACTCAATGAAGTACGGTGACAGTGTCAGAACGTCGTTGAGGCCCAGCCCATGCACAGGAAGTCTAGAACAATGATTCAAATAATCATCATTGTGAGTGACACTCAGACTTAGTGTCCCCTCTCGTCGGACATTTATAATCAGTGAGTAAAGTCATAGAGGCAGAGTGCATTTAGAATATTTGCAGTAGGATTTAAGAATACGAACATTTATTCTTATCGGGACAAACATTATTGTTATATTTAAAACAAACTAAAGTATGGTGGTTAATCCACGTTTTGTGTGAATTGTTTCATGTTGGTGGTACAATTTACTGGATAGAAATGTTATATTTACTTTTATTTTTTACTTTTTGAATTTCATCATTTTCATCTCCCCCTCCCTAAGGTGTATGTCATTTGAAAGGTGCGTGATTGATTTAAGCACTGTATGAGAGAGACGCCCCATTAGGTTAATGAAACCTAAATCATACTTTCTGAAAATCTCGTCATTCAGTTTTTGAAAGGGGCGAAAGAGTTCGTGTTTGTATTGTTTCGTTATGTTCGTCTGTTCGTCCAAATATTCATACCATTCATATTCGCACACTTAAAGACACAGTCAATAAAACGTTCCTTAGCATGACAGAATAAATTTGGGCCCCTCCCAACCATCAATGGCGTATCTGTCTTGTGTTTTTTGTAACATCTAAAAAAAAACCCGAGGCATTACTGGCACATGTCACGTGCTGCTCACCCCTCGCAAGAGAGAGATATCGGAGCAGCTAAACGAGACCCCCCACGTGACATCCACCTCCATCCATCATAAGACTGAAGTCTTAGAGAAAGTTACATAATATAGCCAGACAATAAAGGAAATGAATGCATCATTTTCCCTCTTCTTACCGTACGAGTATGTGTTTCTTTAATGTAGGCCATCTTTTTATGAGTAACAAATGAAAGAATTTTTCACTGTTTCTATTCATTATTATCTTTTGCCTCAGTTATTATATAAACATCCCCAAATAAATTAAATCTAAGGCAAATAATATTTCTAAATATATTATGTTATGAGTTGAGACAATTGCTCATTTAATGTTTACATCTGATCGTAAAGAGGAAATCTCAAAGTGAGCAGAAATTATATATGTGTGGTAAATATTCACAGAGCATGAAATTTTAATACGTGAATATTCATCATTATATATGTTATATTAACTTTTATGCATATTTTAAAATTTGTGATATTTTGTGTCTTAGTACATGTGCACACATTAGTATTAGTTTGGCCTACTTTAGGTAGCAAGGTTAGGGATTGCTTTAGGAAGCATTATGTCATAACGAACTCGGGGTGAGGGGGTAGTTTAGCCAGATGCTGCTGACTAACAAAGTTACTACTGACAGAAATGGGACACCGTTAAGCTAGATGTAGGCAGGTATTTGTTAGGGATGTCAAACTCGACATAAACATGGCTTGCATACAAGTAATTTTAATTGACAAATAATGGGGTTGGAAGAACCCACACATTTGACCAATGATTAAAAGCAGAGTAATAAATTTGCCTATTTACCAAATTTAATCTCCTCTGGGACCTCACTAGAAGCAGATGGTTAGAATCTCCTTTTGGAATAGGCTACATGGGAAAGTCGTATTTAGATTTTGAAACACAAATACAACAGCGTTCAACTTCTTAGTTTATGCTCTCCCGTCTTCATTCTTCATCTTGCTTCTTTTGCTTTTGTAACAACTCCATTCTTCATTATTATTCAGCTCTATGTCCTGCAGTATTGACTGATGAAATTCACTGAAGTGAAACCGTCCAGAGCTATTAAATGTCTGTGACAGCTGCAAATTGTCATGTGTTTTTTTTTTAACTATCTTGTGATTTTCTTTCTATTTTATGTAATGTAATTTGTCCTGCGTGATTGTGATGATAACTATATATCTTTACACTGCTAAAACTGATAATATTTGAACTTTATTGAACTCATACAGAAGAAATTACTGATAATAGTCTTTCGGGAACGCCACTTAGTTGAAGAAAATAATAATAATTATTATTATTATTTAATTTTTATAACTAATTACAATGAGAACATTAATTTATTTTTATTAAGATCCTCCAACAGACACCACTCGTCTCTCACTTGGCGGATATTTGGCGCTGTAAACGTTTTATCTATTTCACAACATAAAACATTTACAGTCACATAATGTTTCCGTGAGTAGTAAAAGTCTTACTAAAGAAGAAGACAAATCCGACTGTAATCTATATTTAGCGAGTCCCCATCCACCCACTTTCATCTCCAGCATAAGATTATCAATATGCGTAAGAAGTTCAATAAATTTATTAAATGAATAATCAAATATACATATGACAATTACAATGAAATAGATTACTTGACATCAATATTCCATGAACTCATGTTCTGATAATTTTACTTTTTCAAAGTCTCTCTGTCTGTCTGTCTGTCTGTCTGTCTGTCTGTCTGTCTGTCTGTCTGTCTGTCTCTCTCTCTCTCTCTCTCTCTCTCTCTCTCTCTCTCTCTCTCTCTGTATATATATAAATCAGATTAGTTCTGTCAGACAATAGAAATAGATTTATAAGAGGTAAGTAATTTAAAGTCTTTTTTACATAACCTGGATTAAGCATTGCTTCAACAGTCTTTACTTGCTTTTGCAACAATGTCACAATGTCCATGTCAACACGTGTCTCCTGCCACACACATGGAAAACACTGACGTATCGTTAGATTCTCGAACGAACTTCAGCACTCTCCTCTCATCACCGTGTCAGTTCCTTCAAGCAGAACATGATGATTACAGTAATTCTGATAATCTCAATGTACTAAAATCCACCTGATGTATCCAGCATATACATCAAAGTGTATAACGTACTCATTATGCTTACACATTGCAATAGATATCCCCACGCCTTCCTGGTCATTGACGTTTCTAACCAATGAACATGTGAAGGGTAACTGGAAACTTAAGTAGGAACTCAAAACTTGAAAGTCAAAAGTGCAAGTGAAAGGCTACTTGCTCACTGCAAAATATAATTAAGAAACAAACCTAAGTTTCCTGTGTGTCACCATATAACTCCATTGAATCTTACATCCCATTCTCAACTTAAATCTCCTGCAAACGTATTTATTAGTCTGATACACACACATGGAAAAATATATACATCATATCAAATAATGTCAAGTGTTAGTGCACAACATATGTGCAGATTAGTTCAAACATTTGTAGAAATAAATGTCAACTCACATAATCCTTCTCTACATAATCACATGTATAACATATCAATAGTAATAAACCAATCATTTTAGCTCACCACCAAGCTGCCTTTAAAAGCTGAACTTTTTGTTTCTCATCCATATTCAAAGTTATCAGAAAGTAGAATTTTCTACAACAAGTGAATTCTTTAATCTCAACTGGTCGTTCTCGTAAATCATGACCATTAGATAATAGAAAACTACTCACTCAGCTTGCATTAAGTCAGCAATCTAGAATATTCTTGCCTCGAGCTGCTTACTTCAACTCAGACACTTTCAAAATTACCATCATAAGGAGTGACCAAGATCGGGATACTCGGACAATTTAGCATTTTATATAACAATTTAAATTTAAAAATAAGGAGAGGCAAATTCACTCTGTCACAAATATAAACTATGTTAATAAAAATAATGTTGATTTTTATCTTATTTAAGCTGCAGGAAATTATGTGCTTAATTTTCTCATATAAGGGGTTGAACTGTATTAATGAACATTCATAAGTCAGTACACCAAGAGCTAAGAAGTATAATCTTGAGATTCTGATTAGTTTTAGAATATTAAGTATTATTAAGTCTCGTAGAATTTTCTTCATTCTTTGATTTTTTATTTTGTTTACTATTGTACAATGTGTTTTTCTTCGTGTATAATTGATTCAATTTTCCTCCACTGAGTATATTGTTAAGAAGAATTTATTTACCCTCTGTAATTAAATTATTGTGAAATTTTCTTTATATTTAACACTTACTTGTGTTTTTAACTGTACGAACATTTCGGGCATGCAAGCGGGTGAGATTGTAATGTAAGCAAGTCACACATTGAAAGAAAGTTGGACCAAATGAGATTTGAATGAGAAATGTTTTTCATTGCCCAAGGGCTATCAGGCCAGGTCAGCATTTCCCTGGTGCATAAGTATCTAGGTAAAGTGCATTTCCTTAACCATTTAGACCTAGGTCAGCAGGAAGATTAATTTATATTAATATTATATTAATTCTGTTTATATACATGATTCATTTGTTAGGGTCACCTTCACATTTATGACATCTGGATATATATATATATATTAGTGTGTGTGTGTGTGTGTGTGTGTGTGTGTGTGTGTGTGTGTGTGTGTGTGTGTGTGTGTGTGTGTAAATGCATATGTGTGTGTGCGAGTATGTAAGAGAGAGAGTAGGATACAATGTGTGCGACAGAGAATGTCCGTGCGTGTGCGAGAAAGAGGATGTGTTTATGTATGTTTGTGATAGATAGATAGATAGATAGATAGATAGATAGATAGATAGATAGATAGATAGATAGATAGATAGATAGATAGATAGATAGATAGATAGATAGATAGATAGATAGATAGATAGATAGATAGATAGATAGATAGATAGATAGATAGATAGATAGATAGATAGATAGATAGATAGATTATTTACTTGTCATCAATCCAGAACTCATCGCAAATGACATGTAGCCCTTGTGTTGTCACGTCGGATGTTAACTCACTGACAGCTTTGTCAACCTCAAACACTGAATTCCACACGTCATATTCACGTAGTGTGAGTGTGCCGGATGGCGGCTTGACGCTCATTTGTATCGTCTTCTGCAGTAGCAGTGATATTGGAAGACTCGAGGTGTTGATGGAGACCAACTGGACGTCAAAACCCGACTGCAACCATTCTATGGCAATCAATGCCAGCATCACAGACTTCCCAACGCCTGGCGGCCCATTAATCATGATTCTAGGTGGCGCTCTGTTCAAAAGACTCACTTGTTCAGGTGTAAGACCTAAAAGATACATCCTCTCTCCAACGGCTGAAACGGCGTCCCCTATGGTTCGAACTTCCAACCGTGGCCGTGTTACACAGTACACTGATATACTTGTTGCTGGACCACAAAATCTGTTTAGAAAAATAGAAAGTTCTAGAAGATATGGATCCTCAGAGAATCCTATGAAATGACATAACTCACTGTCATTCAGTGGAAAATGTAAACTAACGAGAAAATTCCACTGGAAAGTCAGTAGGTCAAAGTAGAAAAATTCAACAAGAAATCCTTGTCTGTACATTTGGAGTGTTTCACTGTGTGTCTCTTCCTATTTCAATATCCATATTAATAATTTTTAATTAATAGCACAATCATTGTAGAGGATTTTTTCCAAAGTCTTCTTATCATTTTCTACACACTTGAGAGGTAGTCGAAAAAGTAGACTTAGCATCATCTATGTTATTATCTATTGTGATAATTATGTCCTACATTGAAATACATAGCAAATGCCCCCCCCCCCCCCAGTTTCAATTCATCTAAAATAAAATGATGTAGTACGAGTAGGGTCAGATATCTCTATTTAGAATGTTCTATCTGGTCCCTTGAAAGGCTGTGTTCAGACAAGGAAAATTCGGGTTTACATAGCTTAGTCATTTAAATTTTTTTCTTAGATATACATACTTTATGGCTTGTTTCATCGGATTGATCGGTTAATTTTTTGGTTGCACATTTTAATATAAAATGGTTTTACACGACAAGGTTTAAAACACAAGTTATTTTTTCCTACCAACCACACAGTCCGTAGAAGAGCAGGAAGATTGAATATGTTGTATACTATTATAGGAATCAAAAAATAGAAAAACAACAGCGTCATGATTGGGTACAATTGTATCTATTTCCCATGATTTTGTTCCTGTATAACACGTAACCGACACAACGGGGTCGCACATTAACAAGCATTACCACATTTACAATTACTTACACTAACATATACAATGTACTCTTACCACATTCACACATACACAAACTAACATATAAATATACTCTTACCTCATGCACACACTTACATGTACAATGCACTACTATCACACTCACACAATCATTAACATTTAACTGTACTCTCATCACATTCACACATTAACCTTTAACTGTACTCATATCACATTCACACATACACACATTAATATTTAACTGTGCTCTTATCACATTCACACATACATTAACATTTAACTGTACTCTTATCACATTCACACATACACACATTAACATTTAACTGTACTCTTATCACATTCACACATAAGCACATTAACATTTAACTGTACTCATATCACATTCACACATACACACATTAATATTTAACTGTACTCTTATCACATTCACACATACACACATTAACATTTAACTGTACTCTTATCACATTCACACATTAACATTTAACTGTACTCTTATCACACTCACACATACACACACGAACATGTATAATGTACCCTGGTGGCATTTCCATTTTCTCATTATCACATGCAAATAGTAGCATATATTCATTAAAATAACAACATATACACACACAGTAATAAACCTGAATTCACACACTCGCGCTCGGATATACACATGGATGTGATACAATTATGCACGCTAACGCACATATGAAAACGCACGCAGACACAAGCACAAGAACATAAGGCTGCACACTAACAAACGCAAACCTAGTACACTATATCGTATTACAAAATTTATATATTTCACTCATATGCACATTTACATTTTTAAATCTAACCTAGGAGTGATTTTTAGATGGAAAAAATAGTTAATATAAACGAAAACAAAACATGCACATACAGTGAAAATGAAAGTACATTCTAAGCATTTCTGAGAACTGCAAGGTGATTGCCCTCCAGTACAACATAAGGCCAAATAGATAGAGTTATTGATCGCCATATATGAATTAAAATGGGCTTAAAATAAAGTAATGCATTCGAAGAGAGTAAATAGTATTATTCGCTGAGACACCTACGTGTTATGAATGGTATCCTTCTGTGTCGCTCAGCAGATACATTTGGTGAAGTCGACTAACAACTCTCGATTGTTGTCGCTGCTGTTATTTATCATACAACGATCCAAAACCATAACTTATAGTTGTATGCCGTTGTTTTCACTAGTTGTACGACAGTCAAAATTACATTCAGTTCGGAATTCCAATCGTGTACGACAGATTGCAAATGTGAGCCATCTCAAACAGCACGACGCGTTACAGTGTCACCTACTGACTGTTCCAAGTTTCACAACCTATTTTTAATAGCGGCTTTGAACAAGATAAGAAACACACGTCACTTAGCTGTTTATAGCAGATGTCAGTGACATGTCTTAAAAAATCCTCGTACGAATAAGTCATTCAGAAAGTACTTGTGCGTTTATGAGAAAAATATTTCTATTCCGCAAATGTCTTATTTAACCAGCACGGTGTCAATAACGTTGAAACATAAAATTATTCAAAGCACAATTGATTCTTAATTATATTATTAGAGTTTAAAAATATTGAACGCTCAAAATATTACAGCTAGAAACTATTAAAGTTTAAGAAGACAATTTAACAAAGTTTGTCTATCTATGAGTCGGCAACATTTTTATTTTCCTCAACATCGATCTCCACCCGTATAGCGGTACAGCGAGGGTTAACGTAAGCCCATCCCGGTGGGCCCTCTCCTTTAACTTTACAATCCATTGAGCGACCGTGTGGCAGATACACCACAACCTTTCTTTGCAGAGCAGACTCTTCTGCATAATTCGCAACAACAACCGTGTCACCAACCCTCAGTGTTTTATCACTTGTGACGTCATGAGTTTGGTCTTCGTAAAGTACAACGCTGACCGGTATACCAGCTTCACGCAGGCCGCACACGACACCACTAGCTCTTGTCGTCACTCTTCCTACTGGATCCCTGATGACGTCACAAAGGTCTGTACACTCGGACACCACATAAACATCTTGATATGCGATTGCGGGCGTATTAGTAGTTGTGGTACTACTGCTGGCTTCATTGCTGACAGAGTTCGTCACCTGACCTGAAGTATAGGGAAAAAAGCAATATGCTGTTACAATACTGTAGTATGTTTGTAAAGTAAGGCTCATTTATCCGCACAAATATTTAATCAAGAAGATTTTACGATTTTATATTGCATTGAATTTTATAAATTGTACCTTCTACTGGATAACTCTAAAAATAGTTCGATTATACTTTATAAGCATTTTTTTCCTAAGAATGTGCAACATAATAGGCTGGATAATGTTTTTTTGCTAGGTTCACATGAGACAACCTAAAGCAGTCGTGCTCGCTAGCTAATATGACAGATATCACATATAGGTTGTGCTCGCTAGCTCATATGATAGAGGAAAGCATTGAATAACGGAGTAAATACACAGGTCAAACTCACAAACATACTGAACCAAAATAAATACACAGGTCAAACTCATGAACACAGTGGACAAAATAAATACACAGGTCAAACTCACGAACATACTGGACAAATGAATACACATGTGGAGTGTGTGTGTACGTGTGTACAGAGCATGTTTATTTTGTTTCACTGTAGGGACAAAATTAGGTCAGCGTTTGCTTTGTTTTAAATCACATGGCATGGTACGTTGTCAGTGCTTAATGTATTATGCTGTGTTAGAACATAAGTTTTATTGTTGTACAATGTTTTAGGAAGTTATTAACTGAAGTTGACATTTATATGATCAGATAGGAAATAGTTTGTAGTTTGTATTCATGTACTTTTTATGCTAGTTTATATTATTCTCTTTGTGTATTTTAAGATTTATTCGTGTGAGAATTGTTTTTATATACCACACAGATATAGTTATTTAATTTATTTTGTACTTTATCTTTTAAATTATACGTTAGGGAAGAGAAGCATTTAAAGTGTATTAAGTGTAGTTTCTTTAGATACTAAAACGTAGTATGAAAGAGTACAGAGTAAATTACACATGTATATAAAAAGGAAAACAGAAAGCACAGAAGAGTCCATCAGCACCAGTTCTAGTCATCCGTGTCTGAATTGTCTCCTGGGGCTCTCTTTTATGCCTGCGTCTTCAGAATATATTGGCGTTCTAGTGACATGTTTAAGTGGGTCTAGAAAAGTGCTATACATGAGCCGAAATAAGAAATGACAAACTGCTAGTAGTGTTCCTGCATTTCTGTCACCGTTGCTGCCATTGGTGTGAAATATTTGAACCTACTCCAGATCAAACTCATAAAAATACTGGACAAAATAAATACACAGGCCAAACTCACAAACATCTTTGACAAAATAAATACACCTGTAAAACTCAGGATCATACAGGACAATATATACCAATCAAACTGAAGAACACGCTGGACGATATAAATAAACAGAACCAAATAAAACCATACTGGACAAATCAAAAACCCAGGTCAATCACAAGAGCATACTGGATAAAATAAATACACATTTCAAACTCATGAACACACTGTACAAACTAAAAGCTCAAATCCTACTCTCTTACTCACTGGGAGACCATGCACACACGTCATACTCACCAACGCCCAACTGCGTTTTCAAAACCTGGGCCACATTCTGGCCACATTGAACACAGTCTGTCGGCCAACGCTCTCCGTGCTCGTCGGGCTGATGCTGGAGCTTGATGACCTGAATTCTTTCCATCAGGAAGTCTGGCACCTCGACCAGAATAATTTGCGAAGTGCAGCGAGACAGGGCGTGGAGCTTGCCCGTGGCTTCGATCTGTTGGCGAGTACCCCTGTCATCGCTGATTGGGTTCCTGTGGGGCAGGTATATAACCACCTTCCGCTCCAAACTTCCAACGGTTCCGTAGTATACCACAGTCACCTCGTCTTTCTTAGCCAGGGCCATGTCAGACACTTGTTCATCAAATAGTATGTCGCCATAGTGCTTCACCACGCACACAGGTACTCCAGATTCGCGAAGCCCGCGTACTACGCCATGGCCAGGTAGTATCACGTTACCAGCGGCGTCCTTGACGTCATCACGCAGATTACCACACCCTGATAAGACGAAGACATCTTGGCACAAAAGAGGTGGTGGGGTGACAGTTTTGCAGTTCTGGACGGTTTCCGAATAGCTGCTGCAGACATGTTCGCTTTGATAACCACTGGTATTCTGGGCTTTTGATGTTTGAAAAATACACATTTATAATCAGCAAAGTGAAAATGTTCAATAACAATTATCGAAGACCGCATTTTATTTTCCTATCTAGCAATCCAAACTGAAATTAACGATATTGAAAATAATACTCGTTAAAGTACACTTTTTTCTTTCTGAATGTAGAGGCGAGTTTAGACGTGTAGCCAGTTATTCCACTTTAAAAGAGAGTATACCTTTAGTTTTCAGGAATAAATTATATTTGAGTAAAATTCCGATATAACCTAACAAAACGATAAGGTTAAGTTTATGATATTCCATAACCTTATCTTTTGGAAAATAGTATTTTATTTTCTGGAATATATTTTTAAACGTATATTGATAAGCACTCTGCCTTTAAACGTGTATGAAATTATTGCTTTGAAATCTAAAAGCATCTAAGTGTGTACTTGCATGTTGATGTGGGTGCGTTCAGAGAGTGTGACACACGACACCAACCTTCATTGTCACATATACCCAAACAATACGTTACTAGAGAGAGAGAGTAATACACGAAAATCGCCTGATACATTGCAGCAACAACAATCGAGTTTGTCTGCTAGTATTCCAGATTTGCAGACATCGGTACTCTCCTTATATGTGCTGCATCAGTACATTCTCTCTTAACAGTACAAATTGTCACGTTCTGAATCTGTTTTAAATTTATTTTAATAACTCTCCAATATGTATATTATCATTCGTGGTATTGAACACATACACACATACACAAACACACACACAAACACACAAACACACACATTTTTTCTAATAAATTTTAAAAATAATTCTAGTTTAAACTTGTGTGCTATATATCAAGATGGCAAGCACATAATTTTGACAAAAATAAATCTTTTAATGACAAGCTAATTGCTGGCAACATCTGCATTCTTTGAGTTCTAATTGGGGGAGAAGTCTGTGCAAAAGTGTAACGTGCGTTTAATGTCGCGAGCTCAGTCTACACAGAGAGAATGCCTCTTAAACGTCATTTCAACTGTCAAGACTACTCTGAATATGAAACCTCTCCCCTTAGGGTTTAATCGTTTGAACGGCATTGACTTTATTACTCCTTTGTGGCATATTTCTTCAGTGCCATTTTTTGGTCTGTAAGCCAATGTTTTCCTTTACAGGGATGTTTCTGTTAACCTTTTATCTGTTGTAGAGGGATCCATGAATTATATCTTGGATAATTCTTTTGGGTATATATAAATCTTTTGAATATATATAAATGATGTTAATAGAGCATTAATAAAAGTCATTAGAGCTTTAATAAGGAATAAACAATGTCGTGTCAAAAATATCATTTTAATTATTATAATCATTATTACCTTATTGTTAGTAGTAGTAGTAGTAGTGAGTCCTTTTCACGATTTATGGCAGCTATCAGTTAGGAACCAAGATCAAAAGGAATTTGAAGAATATTTTGGGATATCCACGTTTTTCAGGAAGATGTGGGCACTTCTGAGAAAGTCTGCTTTTAGTAGAGGGGCGATTGTGGTTTCTAGATGATTTTTCAGGTAACCTTCCAACTCAGATGTTATTTTTCCCAAGGTTCATTTCACTATAAGTACCACTTCTGATTTTACATTCCACATTCTCTTGATTTTTAATCTGAGAGCCTGTGCTTTTCTACTTTTTTCCATTTCGTTTGTTTTAATGTTTTTATCTCTTGGAACAGCGACATCGACGATTGCTGCTATTCTGTTGAGAATACATTGAGAACTGCAATGTGTGTTCTTCGCGCTGGAATCGCTCGATCTATTCTTATCTCGAAGTCCCACGGTATTTTGACTGCTTCTGATTGGTGAATCCATTTTATTTCTGAGGTTTTCATTCCACAGTTCTCACTTAGATTTCTATGTATTTCTATGTATGATCTTTGTCATTTCATTGTGACGTTTGGTGTATTGTGTTCCAGGCAGAAACTAGAAGAGAGAGAATACACGAAAATTGCCTGATACATTGCAGATTGTATTGATACATTGATATATTGTATATGCTCATCTGTTTCATCCATGTTGCTGTAGTCAGAATTTGGAATCATTTGAGACTTTCTCGAAGTTTGTATACCGTGGTTCATGTTTAGTATTTGATCTTGAGATACTGTTATGAGTGTTTCTGTTTAAGCTTTCTCTATCTTGCCTCCTTCTACAATCTGTGTGTTGATTGTTATGTTGATGTTTGTCGCACACTGGTCATGAAAGGTTTTGGCTCCAATTATTTGCTAATACCAATTATGTTGTTTTCTTCCATGTTACTTTGTTTTTATAATCCACAAATCGTATAGCATCTCCTTCGATGACACCATGTCTTGAGTTCACTGCCCCCCATTTTGATTGATACATAGAGCCTGCCTATGTCATCTTTTTGGGTGAAGGGTTTTATGTATTGTGAGTATTTTCTTGTTTTTGTGTCCACATGATTTATTTCATATGTTGTCCATTCTATGATACTTCCAGAGTTGTTGATTACAGGTATGTCGCATGCATTAATGACGTGTTATTTGTTAGCCCCATTTCCTTTGACTTGAGGAATTTTATGTGACAAATATTTTCATCCCTTCTTTTATTTGTCAATTATTACCAAGTAATTTTTTATTTATAAAATTGTTTAGTACTAAAATGTAGTACACTTTATTTATGTTGCCAATAGTTATGTAGTGAAAGTCCTAAGGCATCGTACATTGCACATGTTAAGAGTAACAATCAATGAAAAGAGTAAGTATTCTTATAAACAGTAACTACACGGGGTACTCTGAAGCAACATTATAGTTTTAAAAAGATGTTCGGTGTCACTCTGTGTGAACTCAAAAGTCAATATTTCACTCAAGTAGCAAGCCAGAACGATAGACATTGCTACGTAAAAAGAAACGCTAAGCAGTTGCTGTCAAGAGATAGATCCCGTGATACGTCAACTGGACACAGACCAATGGCCTGAAACTGGTCAACAGTAACTGAGCAATAGGGGCTAGGGAAGTGTAGGGAGAAAGTGACTTGTAGGTAATATTCCTTGCTCTCACCACCCTTTGAGTTGTCTCCCTGAAATAGAGATGCATTCTCTTTGAAAGTACCTGCTTTGGCACATGACATAGTAAATGCCATTTTGTGTCAAATTCAGAGTTGTAAATTTTTAACTTGTATTCTTCATGGTTCTTTTCCTAGCTAAGTAACAATGTACTTTATTCAAGTGGGCAATCCCGTGTGATAGCTAGTTTATGATTCTAAGAAACCTTCTGTTATGTCTATTTTAATTCCATAGAAATGCCATGTGATTTCATATTGACAGAAATTTGCAACTAACATGTGTAAACCACTATGTCACATGTCCGGTTTTCATTTTATGACCCTGTCCTTATTTAGGCATTAATCATCAATATTAATGTATTAATGGATAATCTCTGGCATTAGCAAGAACCGGACTTGCCTAACTTATCTCCCTTTCAAATACCACAATCTCGCTTGATTGTTCACGACACCTTGTCAGATAAGTTAGTTGACTTCTTGCCAACAATGTTATCTCCCCTTTTATTTATAGTTAATAAATATAATTCTTTATTCCACTATTCATGGCTCAGCCCCCAGTTGGCATTATGGTCGTTACATGGACTTATATAATAACATAGAGAGATAACAGTTTAAGAAAACTAACAATAAAATTTAATAACAATAAAATTAAATTTGAAAACAAGAAAATGAACAATTTGATTTCCACGAATACTGAGCGATACCATGCAACCCTGAAAGTCACTTTACTGTCCACACCATGAAAATCTATTTAAACTGTCCTTTAGACTTAGCTTTTTGATTGAATACTGTATTGTTGTCATCCACTGACATATGCCGACATCATGTGACCTTTGGTGACCCCTCATGGTTCAACAGGCTATGATAAGGATTCAGCACAATGCTCACTCACTCAACACATTGTAGGAACTACACTGGTTAGCAAGGTTGGATTTTCCATCGAGTGGCATTCAGCAGTCAAGATCATGTTATGAGGTGAACTCAGGACCAGCACTAGGTGTTTTCATAAAGGCGCAGTCATAAATGGATGCAGCTCTCTATATAACCCTTGTAGGTCGGGTGTGGTGTAGTGTAGGCATCAGACGCTGCCAACCCATTCAGGTGGTTTTATTAATGAAATGAAGGTCAACTTACATCTTAGTGCTACGTCATTGCCTGGTAAGCAAATGACCATACATGGATAGTTAGTATCCGATTTTTGGCATGACCTTCACCTGTGATCTAACATAATTTCCCCAAACACGTAAACAAGTCCCTCCACAGCCTTTAAGCATTAATCCTTAATGGAAGTTTCTCAATGCACACGTCAGGTGGTGGAAAAACCCTTATATAAAAGAAACAGTTAATAATATGAAAAAGATTATCAACATACATAATTTGTTTTAATATATCTTCACACACTATAAGGGAACTTTGTAACAATTAACACAACAGACCTAGATCTCTGTGAAACGTAATAGTAATGATTCAGGGAATGTTCACAGCAATCTTTGATCTACTATGTAACTTCATTTAAATTATATTTGATTGTGTATCAATATGTACTTAATTTGTAATGAGAACAAGCAGTATAATTTCACGTTCATTTAAAAGTGTAGTAAAAATGTTATGCCAATCAGTCAAGGCTGAGAGTCAAATAATTAAATTCCATAAACATTGGAAATAAATCTGATGAGTTGTTAAAGAAAAAGAAAGGTAAAGTAAGCCCAGTCAGAATGCTCATGCAAAAAACTGTTTTCTAGGGAGAAGGCAGCGTCTTTTGGATATTCTTTATCCCTTGATCCATGTTGTAATTGGTGAATTGCATGGTTGCTGGCCTTGAACAAATGAGAGAGCAAAGCGTCCTCCTTCTCTGATGTCACTACTGCCAACAAGGACTAAGAGGGAGGGAAATCCCAGGTCAAGGTTACGATTATGAGAAATACCTATTTAATCTTTCTCTGAAGTGTGATGTCAAATTATTTTGTGTTCGGTCTATATGCCATTTGACTGATGAACATAGTGTAGAAGTTTTAAGCTGTTAAAGCATAAAGCTTTCAATTGATGAGTGAAGTATTAGACTTAGAACTACATTGATATAGGGTGTGGGTGGGTGTGTGTTCCTGTGTTTATATGTTGTGCACATCCTTATGCTAAATTATATTATTTAGTGTGTAGATAATTTATATTGTAATAGATTCCATTTCTTTATTTATCTACACCCTTGATCTTGTATGATTAAATTGAGATAAAAGATCAAGATGTGTTGGAAGATTTGCATAATAAGACGGACAGGAGGCTTTTGAACAGAGTGTCCACTATTTGTTATTTGGACATACGCCAGGTCAGTACTAACCTGTGGTGGTTACCTGTAAAACTAAGGTTGATGCAGGGAAGGCTACAGGGTGACTACTCCTCCTGTCTTTGATCGAGAGAGAAAATATGTCAGAGTTAGAGAGATGACAATAACATTCTCATAATTTAAGAGTAGCCTCCCGCAGTTAAAAGTACCTATTGCATTTTTAACCCGTTTATCATACTCACTCTTTGGACTTCACTCTGCATATTTCTTGAAGTTGCAGTATCCCTAGGTATTTATGTCCTTTCTGCATTGAAATATCGAATCTGGTTTGGATGGTGTATGGTAGAACTTCTCTTGTTTTTATCCTAACTTTCTAGATGAAAATCATTCCACATAAAGGACCGATAAATAAAGAATATAAAATAACAGAAAACTTTAAATTAATAAAAATCAGAAATGCATACCCGGCAAACGTACTCCCAATTTTTTTAAAATGCCAGCCACACCTTGCCCACATTTCCTACAGTCCGTGGGCATACACAGTCTGTGTATGGGCCCCACGTGACGCAGTCGCAGAGCATTCGGTCCAAAACATGGTGGATCAATCTTTTCGTAAGTGTGGAACATAGTGCGAAAGAAAGCAGTTCCTTCTTGCACTTCTCGCAAAACCAATGTCGGGTACCTTAATGGGGTGGACATCTTTTCTTCCTGCAGCTCGGGGGGAATCTTGAAGCTACGCATGGAGATTAGCCAGAAATTTAGATCCTCAGATTTACACACGCTCTTGACAAACTGGTGAAATGGTGTATATTTACTCCTGCCGATAAATTTCAAAATAAAATTGTTTTTGTTTAACAAAGCAGGGAAGAAATTAATTAACTACTGCAAATATATTATGCTAGACAGAAGAGTGAATTTCATTTTTTTAATTCCTTAAGCACTGACTGTTTCATTTTTATAAAAAAAAAGGTTTCAATGCACGCTTATAACTTAACAAATACAACTATGATTATTATGATAAAAAATAGATAGATAGGCAGAGAGGCAGATAGATAGATACATAGACAGACAGGCAGATAGGTAGATCGATAGATAGACAGGCAGGGAGATAGACTGACAGACAGACAGACAGATAGATAGATAGATAGATAGATAGATAGATAGATAGATAGATAGATAGATAGATAGATAGATAGATAGATAGATAGATAGATAGATAGATAGATAGATAGATAGATAGATAGATAGATAGATAGATAGATAGATAGATAGATAGATAGATAGATAGATAGATAGATAGATAGATAGATAGATAGACAGGTTAACTTAACTTAAATTAAATTAAATTGTTTGGTTAGATACAGACACATACATACACAAATATATTAACGAAATAACTCTACAATCTCCACTTGGAATAATTAATTTATCTATTATTAATTATGGAATCTTTTATAGTATCTACTTTTATACATTTTGTAGCACGAAAAATGCAAAGTAATATATTAAATTAATTAAATGTATTTTTCTAAATTTTTTAATTTTAAAATTTTCTTATGACAAAAATTTACTCTAAAATTTTGCCATGTAAAGCCGTGTAAGCCATTTAGACAACTGCCTTTGATCCAGTCATGAACAAAGGAACAAAGCGTTGGAAGTTGTGTAGCAAAGGCCAACATAACCAGGGTGCAGAGGAGGGACACTCACTATATGCTGTCAGATTGTGTAACCGATCGCGCATCACAGGGAGAGGTACCAAGGTCCGACTCACCGCGGTAGCATCATAAGAACTGAGACTTCCATAGGAAGACCAGTCTATAGAACATGGCAAACCAACCATGGCTATTTCACAAAAGAAAGAACAAAAGGGTAATTTTTGCCCGAGGGTAAGAAACCAGCACGATACCGGTGAAAACCCCAAAGAGTATATATATCCCGACCCAGCCGAAAATTATTACTCTGAAAAACTCCACGTAGGACTGAACTTCTGACTTCCTATGGTCAGTGAGACAGAAAAAAAGGCACGCCTGAATGCTAAAAATTATACCTTTGTAAATAATGAATTTTGTTAAAGATTTATTACAATTTCCTGAATTTCATTTTTATTCTTGTAAATAATGCGTTTTAAAAATTTGACTTGTATTTGTAATATTATTCTTGTGTAAGAAAGAATTCAAACAAACGAAACAAGTAAAAAAATTTAAAATGAGAACCAAGAATAAAATTACAGAGTTATAATTTAGAGTAACATGAGCTGATGTATGTAAAACCTTTTTATATTTTATCAGTCTCGGACGTCAGGAGTTTCTATGAAGAGATGAAATTCCATCGCCAGTCAGGAGAGGTGAAGTTATCTGAAAACCCCATCTTCCAACTCTGCTCAAATTTAATTCTCACTTAGAGATCTCAGCCGTTTACCTTGGTCTGAAGTCCAGCGTCACTTGGTGCCACAAGGCTACAGCAGGAATCCCGAAATCCTAGTTCTTAGAGAGGGACAACAGAAGGATATCTGAGCATAAAATTCATCCAAAGCCAGAGCCACTGGAATGTAGAGTCAGACGCATGCTATGTTACACGTGAGACAAATTAGAGATCTGTGATAGTGCTATCTGGGAGTTAGGTGCCAGTATATGGATTTTATGGTGACAAGGTTTCTGTAAAGTGGAGGCTGATGAATGGACATACCAACAGTAAGAAAGTGACTAAATTATTTGTGAGCTATGTTGATCTATCCACACCAGTGTTAGATTGTGTTAAATGTGTTAAGAAACAATTTTTCTTTTAACTGTGAATGTGTCTATGTAACAGTATATGGAGTTAACCAGGTTCTAAAGGAAGTGACCTGCATGAACATTCTAGGTGAGTGTGAAAATAAGAAACTGTCCCGACTAAATGCAGACAACCAGCATTGCACCGACCAGTACAAGCCACAGGGGCAGAGAACCATGCATACAATATCAGGTATTATGCTCATTGTATATTCCATAAATTGTTCTGTGATTTAATGTAATTTTCTTATTCAAATTCTGATTCTTTCTATATAGATTTTTGTATTAACTAGAAAAGTATTGATGTTATTTCTTACCTAGTAATTGTTCCAGGAAAAGCATTAATATTATTTCTTCTACATGTGTAGTCCTAGTAATTGTTCTAGGGACTAATTGATGATAAATATTATTTTTTTTGTTAATTAATAAGCTTGAGAGATCTGCGATCTCTAAGCCTTACCTTGAGTGTGATTTTCAAAATATCATTTAAATGTAATTTGAATTTATTATTTTTTCTTTATAAATTTGTTATATTTTACTTATCTACTCTCATTTTTTTAAGAGGGGTAAATGTGAATGGATGATAGGTGGGGGCTCTGCCAATGACGTAATAGAAGCACATTTTTTTAAGATAAGTCCTATCCCAGACTACAGGGATAATTTTGTGGAGGGCTAGAACAAGGACAGAGTGACTGACGGGATAGTTCAGTTGAGGGCCGTTGTTCTAGACAAGTAACACCTGAGAGGGAGGAATACAAATTCAATAGACTTCCAGGGTTTGACTTAGTCGCTCCATGACCGCAACAACAAGATCCTTTGGGCGATTGTGGCTGATTGTAAAAGGAGAATTATTAATATGAATTATTTACGAATATAAATGTCATATAGTTAATTAACAATCAAGAGACGCAAAAAACCCTTTTCCACACATTCTAAGAGTAAGTTTAACCTTGTTTACCCACAAATCTTTCCATGAGATCTACGTGCACTCTTTTCATAAACGTATATCTTATTCCTTTAAATGCCATCTAGGATTTTCCCCATATTCAAAGGAAAAGATATTTGGGTATTTTACAAACTTTGCAACCAGAGTGAAGACTGTTACAAGCATTAAAATATTAATTGTAATTTACAGCTAGGTACTCTTTGTGAACGTTAGATTTCCTAGGAACGTTCGATGTGTGTGAGCATCAGAACCACATATGATTGTGAACTAACTGTTCACCATACTAGTTTAGGCGTAATTGTCGGCGATCAAGCAGATGCACATTACACTCCTGGGATCAACCTACTACTGGTCCGAATTATTGTTCGCATATGAAAGATAACCAGCAAGTCGAGTCACGTGATTTAAGGTGTGGTCGATATGATAATACCCTAGGAAAGATCATATGAAGAGTGATGTAATGAATCTATATTCCAGGAAGGAGAAGTTTAATATAAAAGTTAGATTCCCATTAAAAGTCAAGTTTGACCAATGGTCAGGTAAAATTCATAGGAGAACGTAAAGAATGTTTGTTCGGTCCCAAAATGGCAGCTTCAATGACTGAGTGCCGTGGTCTGCCGTGTCGAAAGAACAGAATTCCGTAAGTGCGAGATGAGTAGATTCCGATTTAAATTCCAATATGTTTTCTCTTTTTTTGTGTGTTTCATCCATGTTGTGTTCATCCGTTTTGGTATTCATCCTTGATGGTGTTTATCCATGTTGATGTTCATCCCTGATGGTGTTCATTCATCCATGTTGGTGTTCATCTGTGATTCTGTTCATCAATGATAGCGATGACCGCGTTCGAGTTATTGCCTTATCAATTGCCAATTGGTCCTTTGTTCCTCTGCTGCCTGGTCTAGCACCCTTTTGTTCATTGTTTAGAAGTTTGTTTGTTTCAAGGTGAGTCATGATTTTGTCAGCTATAATTCCTGAGAGTAACTTCCAGGTGGTTGATAGGCAAGTGATTTGACGATAGTTGTTTGGTGTTGTGCCTTTCTGTGGATCTTTCATAATCAGACTTGTTTTTCCTTTTACCATCCATGCTGGTAGGGTTCCTGGTTTGTTTAGTATGTCTTGCAGTTGTTCACCAAGTCTGCCATGTAAGGAGGTAAGATGTTTCAGCCAGAATATTTGTACTTGACAATACATAAAGCCTTACACACCAAAGCAGACATAGACAGGCTCTATGTATCTCAAAAAATGGGAGGACGAGGTCTGAAGAAAATCAAACATGTCATTGAAGCAGAAGTCATTGGCCTTGTGGACTACATCTGGAATAACAACAAAGATGATCCACTGATAGAAGCAGTAAAAACGAGTGGACTATTCCAACCCCCAGAAACAGACAAAGAAACATGGAAGAAAACAACGAAGCAAGAACTAGCACGTACATGGAGCCAGAAACCTCTGCATGGCCAGTGTGTACGACAAGCCGACGAAATATCAACAAAGCATTCAACGTACACATGGTTGAAAGAGGCAGGATTGAAAGCAGAAACAGAAGCACTCATAACAGCTGCACAAGATCAAGCACTCAACACCAAAGCACACAAAGCGAAAATCATGAAAATTTCAAATGATTCCAAATGTCGACTCTGCAAATCCATGGATGAGACAACAGAGCACATACTATCTGGATGTCAGGTTCTGGCTGGAACGGAATACACCAAACGACACAATGAAGTGGCAAAACACATACATAGAAATCTGTGTGAGAACTATGGCATAAAAACCCCAGAAAGAGCATGGATGCATCAACCAGAAGCAGTCACCGAAACAGAAGAAGTCAAAATACTGTGGGACTTCGAGATAAGAACAGACCGGGTGATTCCTGCAAGACGACCAGACATTGTAGTCCAACAGAACAGTAACAATTATTGATGTCGCTGTTCCAAGTGATAGAAACATACAAACAAAAGAAAGAGAAAAAATAGAAAAATACCAAGACCTCAGATTGGAAATCCAGAGACTGTGGAATGTAAAAGCAGAAGTGATACCAATAGTGATAGGAGCCTTGGGGAACATAACATCAGAATTGGAAGACTACCTGAATAAACTCCCTGGAAACCACAGAATCGCTCCATTGCTCAAGGCAGCACTCCTCGGAAGTGCCCACATCCTCCGTAAAACCTTGGATCTCCCAGAATCTTGGTAAGATTCCGAGATCTTGGATCACAGTCAAACAGAAGTCATGGAAAGAGACTGAATAATAATAATAATAAAGTATAAAATGAAAGATTAGTCCAAGTAATACCTGAACCAGTAGAAGAAATGGTTAAATTTGAAATCGTGTGGCAAGTGATGTTATATAAATTTGTCGTAACTCACTCATGCCTTACCTCACTTCCACATGTCGCATATCTTTCCTCATCTATCCCTCACCACTCACCAGCCCAAAAACAAACACCATTACTACTCCCGCCCCTCGTGCTACTCCTAGCCTGCTAGCACTACTGCTAATGCTAACACTATAATTACTATTACTACTATCCCATAAATTTATTGCATCAGCCTGAGCCTGTCTTCACAATTCCCAATCGTACACCTAAGCGCCTCGATTCAATAAATGAATTCCACAATGACATTATGAATGTTAAAGAACAAAGAACATAATAATTACCTGTCATGAACCCAAAATTCTTCACATACCAGGTGAAGTTTCTCCACTTTGGCTAACTCCTGGACGGCATCTGTCATTTTGGACTCACTGGTCAGAATGTCAAACCGATGGAAATACAGATGGCCATAGTCGGTAAGTTGGTTGTTCTTCCGTCTGCATTCATCTTTCAGAGTCATGTCTAGCATGTGCTCCAACAGCCGACAGGCCGGCAGATTGAAGCTGGGTATCAGACTGGCGATGTGGACGTCACGTCTGTTTCTCAACCAGTGCATCGCCATCAAGCACATGACAACAGACTTGCCGACGCCTGGAGGGCCGGTCAGCATGACCTTTGGCGGCTTGCGGGTCAGAAGGTCGATTTGCTCGCGAGTTAAGATAAGCAGTGCCATTCGCTCTCCCACCAGCGACACCCCTCCTGCCTCCGTCCGGGCCTCCGTCCGGACCTCCTTGGGCGGGGGCGTTATGAAGTAGACTTTTACGCTTGTTGCAGGCCCACAAAACCTGTAAAAAATATTTTTAGACTTTTAAAAAATTTGTGTTTGACAGTTAAGCATGAAAATCTTGCTTGAAAAATGTTCAATATCACACACAGCCTTTGAAATAAGCTAACAGACGAATAACAAATAACAACTAATATTAAATAAAATGAGAATAAGCAAAATATAACGAAACATAGGACATAATGGTTTTACTGGAGATCTGAAGTAAGCAAAATATTAAGGAAAGTAAATAAATAGATAATTAAATGAAATCAGTATGAAATTGAAATAAAATATATATAATTGTCAACTTTAACTAAAATAAGGCAGTTCATGTAATGTTTTTTAACATTATCATTCATTATTAATTTATAATATAAATATTATTTAACTTTTCACATTTTTATATTTTAATGACAAACTAATAGTTCAACAATAAATAAACAGAAAGATTAGAAATCAAATGGATGTCAGTGAGATAAAAGATATATTATCTAATGTATTATGTATATTATATTATATTAATTAAAAGTATTGAGAAATAGTGAAAAATACGCTTTGCTAAGCAATGGTTTACTTATGACCATGGTTTTAATGAAGTAATGGTTTAGTTATGTGAAATGGTTGTCATGAAAAAATGGTTTAGTTCTTTCAATGGTTGTCATGAAGTAATGGTTTAGTTATGTCAATGGTTGTCATGTAGTAATGCATGTGCTGCTATCTCTACTACTATTACTACGTTCATTACTACTACAATATTTAAAAGCTAAATTGGTGACAATGACGCTTAAACATTAATTGTGTAAAATATTTTCTTGTTAAAATTTGGAGCTTTGTAGAGTGTGCAAATATTATATAATTCTTTCTTGTATAAATTATACTGCACTCACCTGGCTAGAAGATTTAAGTAGAGGTCGCTTGTCATGCGTGGTTCGACTCTGTCAGCGACTCGTGCCCTCCACCATTCCTGCATTCTCGAAGTGTCTTCCGTAAGGTGGTCGGAAAGAAGGCACAGGTCGACTGCTTGACCCGCACTGTCTGCCACCAGACATCTCATGAGGCTCTGTCAGAGAGTATTTTAACAAACGATATAAAATATATATTCATTCATATATTTCATAAACAATGCAGTGATTTGATTTGTTGGTAAAGTAAGGATTTTATATGTAAGTAGAAAATGTTAAATAAGTGGTTGAGCAGTGGCGCATTCATGAATGAGTTGACACATGAGAGAGACACTGGAAGAAATGAATTAAACAACATGAATAATGTTTAAAAACAGGAAATCAATGAAAATTATACTAAAGCAGAATAGAAAGGTGGTGATGATGATGATGATGGGGGTATGGGGGTGATAATGACGGCGACGATGATAGTGATGATGACGAAAATGATGATGACTAATTATGTCATAAGCAAAAGAAACAACAAAAGAAATATATCACTTGAAATAAACACATCCAAATCTTATTGTAATTTAATTAAGTTCAACAGTATGGGATGTGGGTAATTATTTGTTTTAGAAGTTGTCGTTTATTTACTCACCTCTCTCAAATCCTTGTCTTTATTCACCAAAATTCCCAGTTGCTGACGAGATATAAAAGGCAATATGAGAGTTTTACGAACAGTCAGATCGGTTAGAAGGTCGCTGGTCAGATGAAGTATCATATCTTCAGATTTGTTCAGCTGTTTCAGCGCTTCGGCTATTCTCTTTTTGATACTTTTTTCTGAGTCTGACGAAATAGCTTTGACCTCTCCAGTTAGTAAGCCGTACTTCCTGTGTATCATAAGGATGTCAAAATCTCCTAACTGATTTCTGGATTGTGTGCCAGAATTCTCAGGATTGTCTTCTTTTTTTACTTCTTCTTTTGGTTCACCTGATTTAATGCTATCTTCTGGTTTTACGTGTCTGCCAGTAAAGGTATGATGTTTACCTTCTTTGCCAAAATCGCGTTGTGCCTTGTCTATTGGACTGCTGTCAGCTGTGGGAATTGATGTATCGCCGCCGTTGTCTTTTTGTTGTGTGTTGTCTTTCTCCGTTATTGTTTGAGTCTTTTCACCCTCTCTCAAAATTGTTGACTTGCCAACTCTCCTACGTGCGTCATCGGGTCTGGGAAAGTATTTCGCAGCAGCCGAATAACAGGGCTGGCCTAGATAATCCGAAAAGTCCAGCTCAGACATGACAAACATGACTTCTCTGTTTTTTCTCGCGAAATTCTGTAAGCAAAATAACAGGTTTTGTCGAGCCTGTTCGCTCCTTTGCTTGTATTCTTTTAGCTTAATATGATGAAATCCCGAGTCAAAGGGAGCAGTGAATATTTTGGATGCTGTTGGCTGCTCCTGAGTCGGAGATGACGCTGATGTTGTCTTTATGTTGACATTTGCGTTTTCCTGTTCATGTCTTTCTTTCTGCTGACCATACTTTGCAAAAGAGGGAGGTGCCCCTTTGCTTTCTCTATATTTTGATTGTTTGCTTTCAGGCTCGCTGGCTTTACCGATAGGAAGTGCTGTCCCTTTGCTTTCTCTATATTTTAGCTGTTTATTTTCAAGGTCGCTGGCCTTATCAATAGAAAGTGATGTCTCTTCGATTTCTTGAATATGGGGTTGATTATCTTCAGACTGGCTGTCATTCTCTGCAGAGGGTGATGCCTCTTTGCTTTTCTGACTTTCGACCTCAATACCGTGCTGCGGGCTGGCCTTGTCAATAGAGAGTAATGTCCTTTTGCTTTCCTGACTTGGAGTTCTCTGGTTGTCTGTGGAACGGATAAGCTGTTCTGATGAGTGGGAACCAAGTTCCCGGTTAATTAGTTTGATTTTGGTTGGTCTAGCAGCCTGACTGGAAGCCTTTGACCGGTAACGAGCATTAGAACCAGATGGGGTTTGGCTTTGAGCTTCTGAAGAAGAGGGTGGCTGCAACATTAGGACACTCTGCCCGTCTACTTGCTTTACCTTCACCGACAGACTGGATATTATAACTGGTGGAATGAAGTAGGAGTTCGATTCAACGTCAGGATACCAGGAACGAATAGTATCTCGCCATGAAGCCATGAGGGTATCCCTATCCTGAAATGAAAGAAACGAACAAATAAATGTTGTGTTCTGATCTGCATGAGTTACCATTCTTCCTGCTTTAACTGCTTTTGTTATGTTTTATTTATACATGATTATTTTGCATATTGTTTAATGTACCTTTTTCTAAGTATTACTAAAATGATTGTAAGGCACAATATGCATGCGCAAAAACTTCAGAAATTAAAAAATATAAACATAATGAAATAAATAATATGGAATAATTACAGTATGTAAGAATGAGGGTTTCTACGTTTGTTTTAATACAAAAGAAAACAGGTTTGCTTTAAATATGTTGTCATTTAAAATAAAATGACCACTTAAAGCTTAAAATTTGTATCCTAGCTTTGAGCCCGCGAAATATTTAACTTATATTCAGAATCAACGGTTTTTTCAACTTCTTCTTTCTAAGACATTGCATTTCGTCAAAAGAGTTCTTTCCCCTTTTCAAAGACTACGGACTTCGATAGATCGCAGTAACGAAAGTAAAATGAAAATTTAATTTTTAAAAAGAAAAAGCAAAGCGTTTTTAAAGAACTGATTGGCATATTATAAGTTCTAGCTTCAATAAATGACGTTTCGATAAATATTTCACTATTTTTGATTAAATTTGGTAGCAATATGATTATATTTAAATAGGATTTATTGTGTATTTTATATGGCATATATGAAGCTCGTTATAACTAGAATAATTAGAACAAACATTTCTTTAAATATTTTCTTTTCACTCTCTTATTTTTAAAACAACATTTTAAAACATAATGCCAGTATTATTTAAATTTTTAGATTTGAGCTAGTGGTAGTCTCAGGTCTAATCACCAACCATGATGCAGATCGTATGGAGTTCAAATCTCAGTGCATTCATGAGTCATGTCTAATCATCAGATCCACTCCCCACCTCTTGATTGTCACGGTGAGATCAAAGCAAAGTCATTAAAGTAAGAATTACTTCATCTCTTTAGGAATGCAAGATGTAGCGGGTCCGAAGTACTGTTGTAATTGATATATAATGCTTTTATTCTATTTCGTCTTTTTATCACAATCACTTTCTTTTTCTTCAGTGTTTATAGTAACAGTAGTATACTATTAGGAGTAGTATCAGTAGTAAAAGTAACAAGGATAGTAGCAGCACTTGTAGTAAGTAGTAGTAACATATTAATTAAATTTTGCCACATTAATAAAATTTCCACGGAAGGGATCGTAGTATTCATCAATAAATTATAATTTTCAGTTATTTTACAGTTTTGAGCTATGTTAAGTATTCCACATGTAGCAGCATTTGTTTTACCGTTGTTACATTTCCAGTATTTCTTTATAGACCCTGCCTAGGATTTTAAGGACTTTAAAATATTTAGATTAAATTAACTCCTTCTCCCCATCCTACACAGACTGGTTGCTCAAATTATCATTCGACTAAACATTAAAAATGTGTCTTTTTAGTGAAGACGACAGATTTACGAACTGACAACTTGCGTACAAAGCTGGCTTGGAGTTGTTAAATTCCTCTTAATTAATATGCATTCATTACGTCATTCAGCTCAATCAGCCCCCATCCAAACCATGTAATTTTAGGTCTATTATGCATAAAAATTTACTACGAAGAGGTTTAACAATTAGAAATAAGATTTAATAAGATTTAACAATTAACAAGATAATCAATATACGAGCGCAAAGTCTAATTCTACTCGTGTCAGATAAATATATACTGATCAGTCCACATTAATCGTTCTAAATGTTCGAGAAATTTGCCACAAAAGTTCATTGTGATTTTTGATCAGTTAACTTTCACTTAGCTTGTCATTTGACGCCACATGGTTTCCAAAGCCAGTCCAAACCGGTCCACCTCACTTAATCGTTCGCCAGCAAATGCACATAGCATAGGTAGAAACTGTCTCTCAATTATCAAGCCGGATGAAGAATGCAAGTGTAGACAAAGGATGTGAAGACCTGCGCGTCAACACATTTCAACAATGGCAGTAGGACTGTAATCGGAGTAGAACTCGACTCTAGGAGTTCGGAAATAGGCATCGAACTAGGAACTAGGAGCCGACCTGAAGACAAGAATGTTTCCATGATCGTTTTGCGTTTTATGTTCGCCAACCTAAGCACGATCCATATTTAAATGCACTGAGTTAGAAATTCGACCAACGCGTCGTTTACAATTTATATTTGAAGATATAAATGATTTCACGTACGTTACATTTAACAGTACATGACGTACGAATTACCAAATATTTACAACGTTAAAATTTTAGAATTCATACAAAGGAACAATTCAAATCAAGCAATGTGCTTCACAATTTAACATTAAAATTACAAGCGATAATTTGAATTAGGCCTACAAAGGAAATTCATGTCGTGCACAGACGCTCCTGGCACTAGTGAATTTAAGGTTATATAAATTAAAGTTACAATGAAAAAGAGTTACAATGATTTATATACAATAACTTATAGCAGGGGTCGGGAACCTATGGCTCGCGAGCCATATGTGGCTCTATTGATGGCTGCAACTGGCTCTCAGACAAATGTTCGATTATAAAAAAAAACCTGAGTTTTCCCAGTCTTACGCCTCCATAAAGAGACATCCGTTAGTGATTAGGCTTAGAGACTGATGAAATACCTTGTTTACTCCTTCAGAGAAACAGGCTAAAACCAGAGGTGAAGGTCGCATCAAAAGTCGGATACTAACTATCCATGTACGGTCACTTGTTTTCAGATAATGTGACGTAGCGCTAAGTTGTGAATTGACCTCTACTTTCATTCATTATAGACCCCTGAATGAACGGGCCATGTTAGACGCACACCTGCATTGCACTCGATTTACATGGATAAAATTAGAGCGTCCATTCATTACTAGGACCGGATCTATCAGAACACAACATAGTGGTAATATCTTGATTTCTCTGTGTTGAGTTGAATTAATTCTATATATTTTGTATTGTGAATGTATGTAGAATTTTCTTGTGCATTTTATTGCTGATTGATAATATATTTTCTACAAAGCTAAGTGGCACAGCGATTGTAATAGGATCGGGGCAAATTATACTTACTTCCTCGGACTTGCCAGTCTCCGATAGCTGGCACTTTTAGGGTCCGTGGTTTACGACCGTGTCAGTGCGCGGCATGGCTGACCCTTTCTACGGACATTGCACGCACAGCTGGACCACCCAAGCGCTACGTGCGTACATAACGGTTCTCTGTCCGAATTCACGAGTCTTTATAAACCAGGTTTGAATGTTAATCGGTACTCTGCGAGGAACAACCGCTTTGGAACGTTGTCCGGTGGCACAAATTATTCCGCGAGTCAATCAGCCAATAAGCCTAACCCGCTGTGTCGATAACCTTCGTGTATTGAACAAGGTAAACACATCGATTTCTTAAATTATAACTTGCATTTTATTTAAGTTATCATTGTGTGAATGTGCGAGATTGTTAATGTAGAAATTATATCTTTACTGCAACCTTCTCTAGACACGTGGCTTGGTAACAGTATGGCTAAACTAGAAACATTACATTCTTTACAGTAATTGTCGAATTGTGAGACAATGGTTTATAATGCTAAATTAACGGAATTGTAACCACAGAACGTTGGTGCACGTTCATATGATTATTTTTATGTAAAGAGTCCTTGATGTAAAGTTTGTAAACAATGTGTATAATCGCGTTTATACTTGTAACGCGTATGTGCGTGATTTTAATTCATATTCACTTTCTAAAATCTAAAATCTAAATGTTTTCTTTGAATGATTTAAATTCTCTTGCGTAAGCAATGTCGCATTTTAATTGTAACACGCATGAGCGTGATGTTGATTGTATTTTCATTATTATATTCAAACTATTGAATGTGAAGACACACAGGTTTATCTGTCACTGAATTTCGTGTCCTAACTACGAGGTTAAATTTAGTCAGACTGAAGGAAAAATCTGGGCAGCCAGCCTGTTTCAGAATAAGCGAGGAGATTTAATTAATCTAAATCCTGAAATTTAATTAATCTAAATCTTAATTCTGGAGCAGGGTCTTTAAATAAATGCTGGCATGTAACAGTGATATTACATTTGTAGTAGTGGTGAAGACACCATGTGTTATGCAATTGAACTACCGTTGATTAATTGTTATTACGGGAGAGTCAAAACCCGCCACGTATTCATTAGTTAAATTGTATAACTAGCAACTTTGGATTAATGGAGAAATATCAGAACACAACATAGTGGTAATATCTTGATTTCTCTGTGTTGAGTTGAATTAATTCTATATATTTTGTATTGTGAATGTATGTAGAATTTTCTTGTGCATTTTATTGCTGATTGATAATATATTTTCTACAAAGCTAAGTGGCACAGCGATATTACATTTATAGTAGTGGTGAGGACACCACGTGTATGTAATTGAACTACCGTTGATTAATTGTTATCACGGGAGAGTCAAAACCCGCCACGTATTCATTAGTTAAATTGTATTACTAGCAACTTTGGATTAATGGAGAAATATATTGTAAAGATTTAGAATTTTAGATGTTTGGATTTTCACATAATGTAAATTGTAAGTTAGTGGAAATTGTAAAGAATGATTAACACTGCTGTTATTAGGCCCATATAAATCATTATTGTCACACGAGTCTGAAACATGATTAACTATGCATTGCAGCCGGTTCCTGAGTTCACTTTATAACTCAGACTTCAACTGCTAGCTGTTCCTTGGTGGAAGTCCAACCTTACTAAAAGCGTGGATTTCTATGGAAAAGTGACAAAAATACATGTCATTGTGTCTATATCTGACATTGTTCAACTGGGGCTGCCATATATAGCTTTCGAAAATAGCGGCCGATGTGTGTATGTGCAAAAGGGTCGTCGGATCAGAAAGTTTCGTTTAAATCGCGTGATCAGCTAACTAATTTTAGAGACCCTTTTGACAAGATGGCTAAAAGAAAGAAAAACGATGAGTATCGTACTTTTCAGCAGGAATGGACAGAGGAATTTGCCTTTGTGGAGAGAACGGGTTCTGCAGTGTGTCTAATATGCAGTGATAAAATTGCATCTATGAAACGGTCAAATGTAAAGCGACACTTCGAGACATGCCATTCTACATTTGCATCGAAATATCCTGCGGGAGACAGCAGGAATAAAGCATGTCAAGAACTGCTATCAAGAGTGCAAGCTAGTCAGCATCAAATCCGTGTTTGGACCCAACAAGGTGACTTGAATTCGGCTAGCTTTGCTGGCGCTTTAGCTATTGTGAGAAACGGAAAGCCATTCACAGATGGGGAGTATGCCAAAGCATTCATGCTTGATGTTGCCAATGAACTTTTTGATGACTTTTCGGATAAGGACAAAATAATTAAACGGATAAAAGACATGCCTCTGTCGGCAAGAACTGTTCACGATCGTAGCATCATGATGTCAAATCAAATTGAGGCAATGCAAGTCAAGGACATAAATGCGGCACCGTTTTTTTCTCTCGCTTTGGATGAGTCAACAGACGTCAGTAATTTATCCCAGTTCAGCGTGGTTGCAAGGTATGTTGTCGGTGATACACTACATGAGGAAAGTCTTGCTGTGTTGTCTATGAAAGGCACAACAAGAGGGCAGGATTTGTTCGAGTCCTTCACTGAGTTCACTAAAGAAAAAAATCTACCGATGAATAAACTTGTTTCGGTGTGCACTGATGGTGCTCCGTGCATGGTTGGGAAAAGCAGAGGATTTGTCGCTCTTCTTTGTGAGCATGAAAACAGACGCATCATAAGCTTTCATTGCATCCTCCATCAAGAGGCGCTTTGTGCTCAGATGTGTGGCGAACAGCTTGGTGAGGTGATGTCACTGGTGGTTCGGGTAGTCAACTTTATTGTTGCCCGAGCATTAAATGATCGCCAGTTCAAAACACTGCTTGATGAGGTTGGGAATAATTATCCTGGTCTGCTTCTGCACAGTAACGTGCGTTGGTTGTCAAGGGGAAAGGTGCTCAGCCGATTTGCGGCTTGTCTGAGCGAAATCCGGACTTTTCTTGAAATGAAGAATGTCGAGCATCCCGAGTTATCTGACACTGAGTGGCTTCTGAAGTTCTATTATCTCGTAGACATGATTGAACATCTAAATCAGCTCAATGTGAAAATGCAAGGCGTTGGAAACACAATCTTATCCCTGCAACAAGCAGTGTTTGCATTTGAAAACAAGCTAGAACTCTTCATCACCGACATTGAAACAGGTCGTTTACTACACTTTGAAAAACTGGGAGAGTTCAAAGATATGTGCACATCAAGTGACCCTGCTCAACATCTTAATCTTCAGCAGCTAGCAGGCTTCACGTCTAATCTCCTGCAGTCATTTAAAGCGCGCTTTGGAGAATTTCGCGAGCAGACCCGTCTTTTTAAGTTCATCACCCATCCACACGAGTGTGCAGTGGACAGCACTGACCTGAGTTGCATCCCCGGTGTCTCCGTCAGAGATTTTGAGCTCCAAGCTGCTGACCTGAAGGCCTCAGACATGTGGGTGAATAAGTTCAAGTCACTGAATGAAGATTTGGAAAGACTTGCACGACAGCAAGCAGAGTTGGCGAGCCAACACAAGTGGGCAGAAATTAAAAAACTTCAACACGCAGACCAGCTGATTGTCAAAACTTGGAACGCGCTTCCCGTCACATACCATACACTGCAGCGTGTGAGTATTGCTGTACTGACAATGTTTGGCTCTACGTATGCATGCGAGCAGTCTTTCTCACATCTAAAGAACATTAAGACCAACCTGCGATCACGTTTAACGGATGGAAGTCTCAACGCCTGCATGAAGCTTAACCTCAGCACGTATCAACCAGACTACAAAGCCATCAGCAAAGCCATGCAGCACCAGAAGTCGCATTAATGGGAAGAAATTCTCATTATTGATTAGCAACAGCATAATAATGTTATTAAAAAGAATTAGAGACATAATTATTGTACTTTTAGTGTGAAAATTACACAAAATTACACATTTACTTGAATTTTTAGTTTTAAACATAATGTATGGCTCTCATAGAATTACTTTTCAAAATATGTTGTGTCCATGGCTCTCTCAGACAAAAAGGTTCCCGACCCCTGACTTATAGGTTTTGTCATTTACAAGCGAACCCGTGCTTAGGCTAATAGTAGCAATAAATAGCACAAAATTACATACATGGTTCAAAATGCAAGATACAATTAATAAATGCAATACCTTTGCAAGAAGTGGATGTGTTATCTTCAAAGCAATATAGCGTCGGTTTTCCTCTATCGACTCAATGAATATGCGGCGGTACAGGTACGGTACGACAGTCGCCGTTTCTGGATCGGAGTGACGAATTTGGCGCGTGCTACTGTATTTATTAAAATGCATAGAGCGCGTCACGTGATGGGTCACGTGGTATGTAGTCGGTTCGAGAAGCTAGACAATGGCCTAAAGTTACATAACGTCCTGACCTCTTTGCTAGAAGCTTCTCCATACTGATGTATCATGGGAGAACTTTAACAAAGGAGTTTTCAAAATTTGATTTTTGAAAACAGCTAGTAGGTTAAGAAGTCATGACACAGATTTTATCAGACTCGTAACAACCGTTTTAGTTATTCTTTTCTACTTGAAGTCCAAAAATTAATTTCATGAAATCAGAGTATATGCCATTTAGTTTATAAACAGTAATTAGTGGAATTTGTTTTTATTAATCATAGAAAGGTTTACATTTATTAGTGAACAATAGAATTCTGTTTGGAATATTTCTTTCTAAACTGACCATGATTGATTTCTTATCCATTCGCCAAGAGATGAAAGTATTACGTGTGGAATGTTTGTGTGAAGGGACGCAACCTCTCGACCAAACTCCTCATTTCCAGTCAAGAGCACCTCATGTTTAGCAAAGTGTGTCACGTCTTTTTCTCAGAAACCTGCAAACGTGTAATTCAAATGGTTAGCTCTGAGACTTATTCAATCTATCTATCTATCAATTTTTCTTTCTTTCTATCTATCTATCTATCTATGTGTAAATTTCTCTAAAATCCTAACGAATATATATACTTATGTATTCATTGATCCATACTCCCCTTCAATTCATACATCCATCTTTTCTATATTGTGAAATTGTACGCGCTTGTGTGGGTGATTAGTGTGAGAGAGAGAGAGAGAGAGAGCGTGCGTGCGTGTGTGTGTCGGTGTGTGTGTTTGTGATACATTACTTATTATCACCTTGACCTCAGGAAAAATACAGGTGACTTTTAGACTACTGTAGTAATTTAATTTGGTTTTTGGTAACAGTAACACCCATTTTGTTCTATATAGCTTTTGAACCAAAGCATTCATCTTACTGCGTGCTTTAGTCAGTCGGTGTGGTTTCCATATCAAAGGCACACCCACACATGTGATAAAAAGAAAAAAGAAACGCCTTAAGGCAGTGGTGCACAAACTTTTTGAGTCGGGGGCCAAAATCTGACTTGTCGAAACCGTCGGGGGGCCACAAAAAAGTGAAGATCAAAATCGTCCCATACAAGACGGACATTACATCTAAGAACACACAAAGGACGATTAAGATTATAATTATGACAAAGAAGTTGTATACTAAGACTCATTCTAAAAATGTTATGATACGTCAACTTTCACAAAGTGAGTGTGATGGATAGTGCTGCATGTCATCTGCAAGCTTCAAAATGTCAGACTTGATGTTTGACGTTGAAAGATGCAAATTTGCTTCCAGATTATCATCAGTTAGCTGACCGCAGGTGTTGCTTTTGTTCTGTTTCATCTGTGAGAAAGCCTGTTTGCAGCAGTATGTGCTGCCAAGTATGCTGGTGTGGACAAGTGCATTATCCAGTCATCATTAAACTGCTGGTTTTCCTTGTCAACTTTTCTTTTACGATTAGCTGCCATTTTGTCACAAAAATATAATCAAAATAAACAACAGAATGTGGTAGATCGGACACTAAGGCTTAACAGCTACTGACCAACCATATCACAGGAAGGGGCAAGCATGTATGTGTGGGGTTTGCTGCCTATCTTGGTATAGCTTTTTTCTCTTGCCTCTGAGTGTTATGTCAGCGGGCAGACATCATCTGCACGGAGCGCCTGGGAAAATGGGTCAGGAGGTGCTGCTTTGTTTCAAATCACTCAGTGTATGAGTAAACATTTGACTTTTTCGTTTGACATGGCGGGCCACTCGGCGACTCTTCGCGGGCCGGAGTTTGTTGAAAAATTCAGAGAACTGTGTACTTTGCCAAATCTCGAGTCACCATCATCACAGCAGCCGTGCGTTCAATAGAGCTAACGTTTCGTAACGTTAGGCCCGTTCCTGCTAACGGTTTGAAACGTTAGCAAACGTTTGCAAATAGCTCTGGGAGGTAGTTCGCCGCGCAACACAAAATGGCGTCTTACTTGGCCGGGTTCAAGTTTGCAGATGGTTTTTTCCTTAATGCTGAGCTATTCAAAGATAAATATGATCGCCTGCAAGGACGTAAGTACGCTCAATCTTTCTATTTTAAAAAAAAGTAATTAAAAAATGGTCTGAATCAATGCGATTATCTGTGGTGCTCATTCATAATCACACTTCTACCTTCAATAACAGTAATAACACGAGACGTATAATTCTTACCAGAGAGCATGGTTCTACGTTTTACCATTATTATGAATACGTGTTTTGGACAATTTTTTAAATTATAATTTGTTGTCTTTATTTATTGAATTAAAATCTTAACGTCTCCTTTTCATGAAAATAATACTTGACGATTATAGTTTTACACAAGTTAACAGTTTGAGTTTGCGTGCATTGCTTTCCGTTATTTAAAGAAATTTGTTCAAGCTGATTTCCAATGTTTGTAATTATAATTGATTGTTATATTATATATATGTTTATTTGAAATAAATATTATTTGGTATTTTTTTTAAATTATTAATATTTTCACAGCTGCCATCAATAGAAACTTCGATTAATATAAGATTTAAATTATACTGGGTAGACAAGACCAAATGAACAAAATAAGCTGTTTAAAACATATTAAAGTTTGTAAAATTGTACTTTGTTTGTTTTGTGAATATGTTTATTAATTCATTTATGCACAATGCAAATTGATCATTGGCTTACCTTCATCCTAAATAACAAATGCATGCCCTAAGCTGATTGATTTAATAAAAGTGGTATTTTTCATAATTGTTAACTAATTTCCACCCACAAAATGCTTGTTTTATTAAACTTGGAAATAAAATGACATGAAATACTCTTATATTTAATTTATTTACATCTTTGAAATTTAATTTAGAGAAGGAAAGGACTGGCCTCTGTTTTGTTTAATTTTATTTTTTGTTCTATATGATTTAGTGTCTTTGTAGTTGTACATGTACTTAAAATTAATTTCTTTGTACACTTTATGGGAATTGTCTTTTTTTAAAAACCTGAAAATATCACTAGACATTTTTCATCTGAGTTGGTATCTAAACATGTTGCAGATTCGATCTTTATTCAAAGAATTTAATTTATTCCTCCCAAATTAAATCTAATAAAATAGTAAGGCAACCAGAATTTCTGTTTTGGATGCACACTTTTCAATAATTTTAATAATAAGTGATTTCAATAAGTCAACATGATCATCCCATGCTGTGCTTAGTATATTAATGACAAAATATGACAAGTGAGTACAGTAAGTCAGTATGATTGTCCTTTATTCAACAGTCTACACTTTAAGTTTACATAGTTGCTCAGAATCATAAACCAAGATTTGCATAAGGTTTAAGCAATACTTTCAATGCTCTTCTTTTGTTTTGTAATGTTTTCAGATAACCAACATTCTGAGAAGTCATGTATAGTAGATTGTGGACCACTACAAAAACCAATCACCAGCACATCACCTCAGGCAGAAAAACAGAAAACCCAAAGACTGAAAAGAAAGCGGGAAGAACTGCCTGTCTGGTTCAAACAATTTGCAGATGAGCAAAACAGACATTTAGAGCAAGTTAGGGAACAACAGGAAAAATCAATAGAAATACTAAAGAAAGAAATGGGATACTTAAACAACTGATAGAGGCAATTTCCAAAAAATGAAAATTTTAAGTGAAGAAAAAATAAAATCAATGCCAATATTATAATATATAAGTGTTCTTTATGCATTTTGTATATACGTTTCACTGTTGGGTAATGTTTGCATGCATGCCTGGATTGAATGGATATACTGAAATAAAAAATGAAAAAAACTCAAGTTAATCTCTGCATTCTATTTTGTAAATAAACAAGTGAAAACACTTAAAGTCAGTTTAATAACTGGCCTCATCAACCAAAATCCTTGCAATTACAAATTTATTAAAAAAAATCTATGTTGATGTTATAAAAGTAAATTTGCAATATCCATCCTTTTAGTTACACCAGTTTGTATATCTTGGCCATCAGTGATTTTCTGCTGAATAGTCTGGTCACCTACTTCAATGTCTTCCTCATGTACACCTGATTTTTCAATTATAAAGTTATGAAGAACACAGGCTGCTATAATAACAGATGGAATATCATTAATCTGGAACATCTCAAGATACTTTAATCTGCGGAATTTTCCTTTTAAAAGCCCAATTGATCCTTCCACGTCAACTCTGGTTGATGAATGTTTTTGGTTATATATTTTCTCAACTGATATGAGATGACCATTGTCTCTAAAGGGAACCAACATATAATTTGTCAGTTGGTAAGCAGAATCACCAATTAGGTGATATTTTGATGGAAATGTGCTATCTTCAAGCTTCTTCATCAATGGGCTGTTTTTAAATACTCTGCAATCATGCACTGATCCTGGCCAACCCGTGTATGCATACAAAAAACTGAGGGTTTTGTTGCAGACACTTGCAGTTGCATACTGGGGTAGCCATTACGGTTAATGTATGCATCTCTATTTCTTGGGACCTGGAATTTCAATGTGTCCCATCCATGGCACCCACCACACCTGGAAAACTGCATCTTTCTGAGAAATCAGAAATTTTCTGCAACTCACCAATTTCTGGCAATTTAATACAATCTCCTCTTTGACTCACAAGTGAATTGCACATGGACAATTTCACATAATGCAGGGTACCTTTGCTCATAAATCTGTCTGCAACACTTCTGAAGGATTCCTTATTTACCAGATGCCAAAGAGTAGCAAGAATCTTCTTCTCCAATGGAATTCTTCTCTCTTTTGCCAATGGTCTGGAAAGCCAAACACACAGTTCCTGTTTTTGATAGAAATTAGTATTGTGTACATTAACAAGTATATATATTAATCATAGTTTATACAAATTTTAACAAGAATTAATTTTATAATTTGATTTTAAGAATAATTCAAGAATTCTACAGTACACAGCAGTTTATAAACATATAAACTACACTGAATACATATAATCAAAATACTACTATTTTTTTTCTGCTACAAGTGTTCTCAAAATAGCTGAAAACAATCCACTTAAGACTAACAGTTCTGTGCACAGATATTTATCATCAATGCTAGAAATATAAAAATGTATACTATTTTTCAATAATTTCAGTTTTAATTTATAATAAACTGCAGACTGGTGATAACCATGACTTTATTAAATGTTAATTATTATAAGTTTTTGTTAATTATTACACCTTTTGCTAAGTTTAGAACTTTAGAGTAATAACTTATTATTACACACTAATATCATATTAATAAAGCACAGATGTATAATATATGAAATATCCATTAATAATTCTAGTTGAAATGTTTCAATAATAATTAACTAACACAATTAGTATAATAATAGACTAAGTATTAAATTTATGTTAATTATTATAACTTTAGCTAAGATTTGCTATAATATTTGCTAAGTTTAGAACTTTAGACTAACAATAAATTCTATTGTACACTAAAGTCGTATTTAACATAGTACAGATATATGTGAAATTTATTTTTTTTAAAATAATACATGTGGTCAGTAGATGTATATAGTATATCACATGCTTGGTTAGCCTATATTAGTATATAGTGTATTAATCATTAATAATAAATAAATATATTTGAAATTTGTTTTAAAACCATTAATTAGTACAACACTAATATTAGTATTCGTATTACTTGGTTGAAAAGTAAATTATCTTAATCTAATCACAAATAATTTTTGCAAATGTATTATTGGTGCATTGCCTGTAGTGTACATATTACTACAAATATTTTTAATATATATATAACCACACAGACTGAATATTATTTTAAATAATTATGAACCAATATGTAAACGTGCATACGATATAAAACTGTAAATTATCTTACCTCGAATGTGTCCCTGTACATTCGAAAATGTGCCTTAAAATCCTTGTCAGAATACGTTGGTGTGATACTTTCACATGATAATAGTTCGTGATTCGAACTGAGGGCTGCGATGTTTTTAATGCTGATGCAGCTTCAATGTTCGATGCAACAATATGCGCACATTTTTCACCAGTATCATTAATTAAATTTATATCTTCGGTCAGCTCATCAACAATTACAGAAACGAAACTTGCCTCGAATTTATCTTCCGCCATCTTGAAACGTTTGCCGTACAACTAGGCGTTCAATAGCGAGAGCTAACGTTACGCCGCCGTTAGCTCTATTGAATGCACGACATTGTACTTGTAACGCCATCTGCTCCATTTACCAGTCGAATGAACACTTTTCCTGTTATATATTGTGTGTTAATTAAAAACTTACAAAGCTACACTTGTTTTGAAAAAATAACGGGTGTTTGATTTATTAATGAAAAGAGAAATATACCTTATGATAATTAAATATGTAATTTTATTTAAGTGCAAGAATACTCGTCAGATATTGAAAAAGTAAATATAATCTTATTTAAAACCAGGCTATAAACAGGCGTTAAATGCTCACTTAGTCTCCTTAGCTAAATGAAGAAGGAATCTGCGTGTGTAGGTGTTTGTGTGTGTTTGTGGGTGTGTGTGTGCTTGTGTGTGTGTGCTTTCTTCTCTTTATTTTATTTTAATACATTAGATTGTGTGTATGGGTATAGATATGTGAGTATGTATGTATGTGTTTGTATGCTTTCTTATCTTGAATTTCATTACTTTAGATCGTGTGTGCGCGTGTGCGTGTGTGTGTGTGTGTGTGTGTGTGTGTGTGTGTGTGTGTGTGTGTGTGTGTGTGTGTGTGTGTGCACTCGTGCTTTCTTCTTATATTTCAAATACTTTCGATCATGTGTACTTCTGTTTATGAGATTGTGCTTTCTTTATTTCAGTAGTTTTGATTGTCACGCTCTGATTATGTTTATGTGTGCTGGTTGTCTTCTCTTGAATTTCAGTTTTCTTGATTGTGTTTATATGTGGTAGCCACTTAAAAGTGTCTGCTCTCATGCATGTGTGTGTATCTATGTGTAAATATGTATAGTTCTCAAACAGCGATAAATTGCTTTAAATAGCTAGAATGTCCAACTCTTAATAAAACGTGCTCTTTTTTATATTCATTTTGTGTCTTGAACCGGTTTTCAAAATGGTCGAAGTGCGATGAAGCCCAAAATGGCGTCATAGAGGCGCTCTCCAATTTCGATTTGTTACGTTGAGTATGTCAGAGTATAAATAGCTACCTAACGTAACAATCCCTAAAGTACACTTGTGGAAAATGAGCACGCGAGAACGGGACAATGGCAGCTGTGTAGCTTAGCTCCGTGGACTGAGGGAAAAAAAATGACCCACCTGTTATATGAAGCCTTCCGAGACCGGTGTTATCATCATCGTCTGTTTTTATGCAACGCGAACAAGTGTCGTCAGTCTCTTAGTGTCTGTGTTCACACGAGATAAGTATCGACGACAACAGATGCGTATGTTTTCACTCCCGTTTATTTGTGTGTTGGGAATGAATTGTTGAATTTCCAGTACAGGTGACAGTCTCGGTGGACTGACAATATTATGGCAGAAATCCAAGAACGCATTCTACTCTCTTATTTTTCCATAAATAATGTTAAATGATTGACGTCATAAGTTTTATCGTGCCTGACTGACTCTCTGATTTTGTTATGTTGTCGTTTCAGCAAGAAAACCAATTTAAATATGTAAGTCTCTAAAGTTGGAACTGTGTACACACAAATAGGGCTGTCTATATACTACAATGTACTAATTTATACAATGCATTTCTTGTTCGGCTTCGCACGCAACAATGAGCAGCGATGAATCATCAGGTTTCACGACAGCCGCCCAACTTAGAGCGGAGCTTTCCCGAAAAGCGCGCTAGTTCCAAACTACTTAGTTGTCACTTCCGTTTCACGACTGCCAACTAGAAACGATCTAAGTAGTTGCCAACTCGAAGCGTCACATGACTTGTTTATAAATAGATCTATCCCACAATTCAATTTTAACAATGGAAACCGAGCATGAAAATCGTCGCGCAAATAAAGATAATTTCACGCATTCAGAGATCGTTGCTTTAATAGAGGCATACGAATGCAGAAAAAAAAAACATCCTACAATCACGACTAAAGAGCTCACTCACAAACAAAGACAAAAAGAATGCGTGGGCTGCTGTGCTTATGTTATGAATGGGGTTGTTACCTTGCTAAAAGAAAATACCCTAAGACTGGTGGAGAACTCATCTATATTTTTATTCACATTATCAAAATAAAAGTGCTATATTCTATTCTCAAAACTATAAACACTAAATCAGTTGTTTGAGGAATAAACTATAATAATTTGTTTAATATTGGATAACCTGTCATTTGACATAAATATTCCTTGTACAAGAAATGAATTAAACATTTATATAGAAATTATATACAAATTGCAGTTTTAGTCATAAATTATATTTTCTATTTTTTTATTAACTGTTTCAATACTTATTTATTTTAGTTCTCATGTTCATAAAACAATAACTATCATATCTCAAAAATACCTTTGAATGTATGTGATAAATACAACACTAAATAAACATGCAAACGGAAAACAATGAATAAAGACTCTGTTTGTATAATTATTTTAATAATTATTTTAATCAATTCACATTTAGGAATAAGTCACCATCATGATAATATTTAAATGTCTATAAAAAGTATGTGTTTAATATGACGTGAGTCACCATCATATTAATATTTAAATGTCTATATGTGTTAAATATGACACGAGTCACCATCATGATAATATTTAAATGTCTATATGTGTTAAATATGACATGAGTCACCATCATGAATGTCTATATGTGTTAAATATGACATGAGTCACCATCATGAATGTCTATATGTGTTAAATATGATATGAGTCACCATCATAATAATATTTAAATGCCTAGATCTTTTTGTAAATACTAACTGAAGTAGCAATTTATTTCTCTATCCAACAGTTGCCAGTGTTAAGTCACATTTTATATTCATCTATGTGAATTTTTCCCATCAGGCAGTGTCTACATATACTGTTAATGTAAAAGTTAAATATATTTGTAACAACAATGAAATAAATGTAAATACTTTGAAAATACAAAAACTGTATTTTTCAGAAAACCAAAACAAAGCTGTTCACCTTTTGAAGATTTACACATAATTCTACTTCTAATTATATTAACTTATACTAATGCATTATTACTATGTAATGTATATATAATATATGGCCATTCTTTTTTTTTTATTAAAAAATAATCATTAGTTTAATGTTACAGCTAGATACACATATGTCAGTTTGACAGATGATGAGTAGCACTGAAAATTTACTGTATTTAATAAAAAAAAACAATGAAACTTTTAAAAAAAATTAAAATGCCACCACGTTTTTAGCCTTTATATTATAACAATATAATATAATATATATTTTACTTTTATTTTCAAAACTCTAACAGTATAATTATGAAATAACTGTACATTTTATTATAATATTATATATGATCAAATATTACTATCACTAATATAATTTGGTTTAAAATAAACTTAATGCCAATT